>CM021699.1:109097824-109112857 GCA_011074415.1 Stictonetta naevosa | reverse complement strand
ATATTTTTTTGCATGAAATTGATGAAGATGTAGTATTGTTAAAGCAGGATCAGAGGATCAGATTCCCCCCCCCCCTTTTTTTTTTGTTACAAATATATTTCAAAATAAGTAATAGCAATAACAAAACAAAGTTAACTGAAACTGATTTCTTTGAGAAATTACCATATAAGCTGAAAAGTGGTGGAAGGCCCTCTAAACAAGATAACTATAAAAGGAATCATATATTCAGTCAGAAAGTGGAAGGTATTGGGATGCTCTAGAGACAAATGTTAAAGCTGATATTGGTTAGCATGGTGATCTACAAGTTTTAGAATGCATCAGTTAGAGTTGATACTGTCAGTGTCATGGAGGATGCAGAACAAGCTACAAAGAAATTCTGAAAGAATAGAAATGTGATAAGATATTGCAAAAAGAGATTTGAAGAGAAACAGAGCTGTGAGTCTTTTTGAAGAATATCATACAAAATGCAAAATCATGGGAAAATAAAATAGGTTGGGTGACAGGAAAGTCTATGTAACAACACAAATTGTGAAAAGATTGAATAAATCCCTCCAGAAAGACAGGCATGCTCCTACATGTGGTAACAGAACAAATTGGTAAATAATCTGAAAATTGTTGGAAACAAATTTATTTCCTTGCACTAACTATGATCATGCCTGCAAACCTAATCTCAGTTAAAGAAACCTCCAAGATACCTTATCTGATATGTTTTGGTCCCAAGGAGGTACTTGCTGAATCAGTATTAAAAAGGAATAACATTATGACTCCCTTAATGAAAAAGAAATGTGGGAAAATTCAAAACATAGGTTCATTCCATTCTTTCAGCCTTATGTTTCTTGCATCCTTTCTGTATAAAACAAGATTATAAATAAGCTGATATATTAAGTGCAGTGGAGTGCAAGCATATCTAAAAGCTATTACAGGTAAAGCAAGGACACCCATATCATGTACCTCACCAAGTAATAATTTAAAGCCTATTTGACTCCCTTTTGGGATTTCACACTTAAAAAATAAAATCTGCACACAGTTTATTCCTGTTGAACTCCTGTTATTATGAGCCCTCAGACTGCTGTGTTAAGCAAAATATTAGAATTACCATAGGCTGAACTCTGTAGCTGACATATATTTCATTTATTCTCTCAAATTTGTTCATTCCATTCATCATCAAGGCACCTGAATCCCAGGCTCTCTTCCCTAAATCTCCAGCCTTAGAAGGACACAGCCTGTTTCACTGCCTCACACTGTCACAAAGCTGTCTCTTCCACTGGGGCTGGTGTTGACAGTGCCATCACTCTTTACACTGAGAGATGATACAACAAGAGTTTTTTTTTTTTTTTTACGTTGCATCAGTCTTGAAGTTGTTTCACTATATAAAAGAGCTTGTATGTCATAAAATAATAAATTTATGGAGAATCCTGTTGGAGAACTTTCAAGTACAGTGTCTTTTCTGCAAAATTGCCTGAACCATGCAACTCTGTCTTGCACAACAGATGCAGAACAGTTGATTAAGAAATCTGGAAGATTCCCTTTAGGTTTTCAAGCAAGTCCGTTAATTTTTTAATTTATTGTATTTATACTTTTGCACTTATTGAGGAGAGAGACCACTCATCTCAAATGTTCCTATCTGAAAAAAAAATAATAAAAAAAAATTAAAAAAGTGAAAAACATTACAGGAAATGAAGTGACATTCTCAACAGAATGTGAGGATCATGTTGTAGGTGCAATCCCTGAACTGTCTTTATCTGTATCTCTGTCTGTTTTTTTGTATGTACCACCAGTGTATGGTGCAAACATGTTTCATTTGCAGTACTGTTTTTAAATTCTTGGGCTGCTTGACATTTACTATCACTATGCTTTGCCACTGCTGTCAGATTAGTCAGTTTTTTTCCCCGTTTTATCTGAGTTGGCTTTATTCCCAGATTCCAGATGAAAGTGATAGCGTTTTGCTTGACCATCCCATTCCAAGTGTTAAACACTGTGACTTCAGGCTTGGATGCTCTAGTGGAATGCTAAAGCTATCCAGTTTTCATTCCCTTCCCTCCCCTCTGTCCCCACAAGCACACACATAGCAAGCCACTGGAATATAATGCTGGGATGAAGCCAATGTGTGGAAGCACTGAGAGTACATTTAGCTGTTCATGGTTGGAAAATATGATAAGTAGGGTTAAAATGAACACAGTGTAGAGACCACAGAAACTAGACCACCAAGATAAAACAATTTATTTATTTATTTATTTATTTATTAATATTTATGCTTATGCAGCGGTGGAACATTGACCTTACACATTCTAGTGATGAGAAATAATGGAACAAAATAAAATATCACAGGAAAGGACTTTTAATCATTTGACATTCAACTGAGACAAAACTTCATCTTCTGGGAAGTTTCATCAACAGGATGAATTTTGATGTAGAAAGTTCTCACATTATATATATATATATATTTACTCTATTTAGGCCTGTGTATACTACAGTAATTCTATGTTACTGTAAGACTGTCTATTAAAAACAAGAGGTGTCTATAAGTCACTTAACAATGCTGTACAGTTCTGTACCTCCCACGCTGATCTGAAAAACTGCATAACTCTAGGTATGGATTATTTTACATTTCATTCAGGTGCCACCTATTGTCAGCTAACTAAATGGTCCATCTTATTGCTTTACTTGGTTTAGGTATTAAAACTTAAATCACTCAGCTGTTCTATTCTTCTGACTAAAAAATTACAAAAGTTTTCACCACTGCAGGTCTTTGATGTCAGCAGCTAAAACTAATGATGGAAGGCTGTTCCCTCTCACCTCAATATTGAGAGCTCACTTGAATATGATTTTAGCTTTGGCTTGTTCTTATATCAGGATATATATGTCTCCAAAGATCTATTCCTGAGATGAAATTAAGGGTGCCCATTAGAGGCATAATGTAATTATCTGCAAAATATTTACTTCCCTTCTGTCATCTTGCCACATGAACCAAGAAAAAGAAGATTGATAAATTTTGGGCCCTCAATACAAGTGATATGAACAAACTAGAAAGTATTCAGTAAAGGGCCATAATGATGGAGACAAGTTATGGAATATGAGAGATGAAATCATAGAATCATAGAACAGCTTGGATTGGAAGGGACCTTAAAACCATCTAGTGCCAGCCCCCTGCAATGGGCAGGGTTGCCACCCCCTAGATCAGGTTGTCTAAAGCCCCAAATAACCTGGCCTTGAACACCTCCAGGAATGGGGCATCCACAGCTTCTGTGGGCAACCTGTGCCAGTGCCTCACCACCCTCTGAGTAAAGAATTTCCTCTTAACATTTAATTTAAATCTCCTCTCTTTTAGTTTAAAGCCATTCCTCCTTGTCCTGTCATTGTCTTCCCAAGCAAAAATTTGTTCTCCACCTTTTCACCTTTTTTTTTTTTTATTATTATTATTATTTTTTTTATAATCCTCCTTTAGGTATTGAAAAGCTGCAGTGAGGTTTCCCTTGAGCCTCCTTTTCTCCAGGCTGAACAACCCCAGCTCTCACAGCCTTTCTTTGTAGGAGAGGTGCTCCAGCCTTCTGATCAACTTCATAGCCCTCCTCTGGAACAGATCAACATCTTTCTTGTGCAGTACTCCAAGTGGGGTCTTAAACCCCACAGAGGGGCACAATCACCTCCCTTGGCCTGCTGGCCACTCCTCTTTTAATGCAGACCAGGTTGCAGTTGGCCTTCTGGGCTGCAAGTGCACACTGTTGGTTCATATTGAGCTTTTCATCCAGCAGGAACTCCCAAGTCCTTCTCCTCAGGGCTGCTCTCAATGAGTTCTTCTCCCAGTCTGTCCTCGTGTCTGCGATTGCCCTGACCCAGGTGCAGCACCTTGCACTTAGACTTGTTGAACCTCATTAGGTTCACATGGCCCCATTTTTCTATGAGGTTGATTAAGTTGGTTTGCTTAACTTGGAGAAGAAACGCCAAAGGGCGATGGTGGGGATAAAAGTGACAAAAATTACAACCACAGATATTTTGATTTATGGAGAACAATATTTTCATACTGAGGGGCAAATATTAAAGCAGGATGCCCAGAAATGCTGTGAAATCTCCATCCTTGGAGATATTCAGTACCCAGATGACTAATGGGCTCTTTTTACCTACTCTAATTTGACCATGCTTTATGCTGAATGTTGGATGAGAAGGTCTCCAGATTTCTTTTCATTCTCAAATGATTCTATGAGTCTATAAGTCTATCGAAATTTTCTACAGTGCAATAGCAGTCAAACTATCTGTGGAGGTTTCTCTAATCTGGAAAGGCAAGGGAGAAGAACATTAGCATTTTGTGTTTGTTTTCCATTCTTTGGAATTCCCCAGAGCACTGTCATTTGCTACTTGTCACATTAAAACAAAACAGTGTATCTTTTGGCACATGTAACATTTTATAAACAAAGGAACTAAGTTGTTTGGATTCAGCACAAAGCCAGAGGGACACTAACACAACCATGCCAAACAGTTAGAGGAGTCAAACTTCTGAAAGAGCTTCGTAATTTCAGTTCAATTACCTATTTCCATGTACATTATGAAAACAAATACTGTTTCTAGAAAATCCAAGAGGTAATAGGTAGCTTGTTTTGCAAATTCTGGCCACTGCTAATGTGAAAGCATTCTTCTCTGAAGCTCCTGGCCTCCATAACAACCTCAGAATCTGTCAGTTTGACTCCTTTTCATTTGAGATATAAACTGGATTTTTTTCTCCCTCAAGCCAAATTCTCTCTCCTTTTGCTCTCATTCTTTACCTTCTAGCAGCTAGTAGAAATGCTGTATATATGTGAAGAATGAAAATGGATCATATGATGAAAGTAAATTAAACCTGCCTTAGAATATGACATGCTTAAATGCATAAATCCAGAGCTTCTTCAAGAACCGGATTCTGGACTGCAAGGTTTCAGTACAAGTTTAGGTTTTTCAATCAGTGTTTTTATTCCATTTTAAAAGAAATATATACAGAAAATTATGAAAGACACATAAAGAGACCGCATCCTAGTATATAAATGGACAGAGACAGAAAAATGTGTTTTATGGTTTTACTTAAAGCAACTTAGAACTAGCAGCAGCCTCTTGCTCTATGTTTGAGCGATGTCACTCTTAATAGATAATACACTGTTAGCTCTTCTCACAATTCAAAAATAACAGCAAAGATTGTAATCTGACTTTCTTTATCATGTAGTAAATAATGGTCAGGCATCCAAATATTGTTTTCTGTGTATGCACCTCTTGTTGCAGTAATGATGCAGCAAACTTGAATTACTGTTGACATGTTAGAAAGCCTCTCCCGACACCAGTAGACTACAGCTACCTTGTTCCCTACCATCCCATTTCTTTCAGTTCCTTTTCTGTCTCTTTAGACCTTAGAGGCTTTTTTTTGTTGTTTTGTTTTGTTTTGTTTTGTTTCATTGTTTTAGCCTGAATAAGTTTATCTAGTCTTCAGGTTTATCCTCAGCCTCTCTTGCTGGAAGGACATTCTTTTTCTTCTGTCTTCTGGCTATTAGGGCCACCATTGTGTTTTTCGTTCTGTAGTGCTTTTAAAAATACTGTTTTTTATACTGTATACTGTATACTTTGTATACTGTTTGTATACTTTGTATACTTTTTGTACACTTTTGTACACTTTTGTACTTTTGTACACTTTTGTACACTTTGTATACTGTTTACTGTTTGTACACTTTGTATACTGTTTTAAATACTGCATTTTCTTTCTAGCACTGCCTACATCCTCCTTCCTGAGGATTCAGTTTTTTCTTTTTTTTTTCTTTTTTTTAATTAAAAAAAATATTATTATTATTATTTACCAGCTAAATGGGAGAGCTGGAAAGGGATATGGAGGAGTGAATTATTTACCTCTTTCTTTCTCAGACTACTTTAAATGAACAGGGTTAGAATCTGAGGTCTTAAAAATATGAGGTCTTAAAAATTCCACTGGGAAATTTAAGAAAACCCACTGAGGTTTAGATGAATCTTAAGATTAATGGCCTATACATTTTTTTTTAACCAAGATGTTTTTTGTCTAGAACTTGTTTTACGGAAACTAGAGACAAAAAGGAGTAAAAGAACAGGAAAAAAAGTATTCTTTAGGTCAGTGAACAATTTCTGTGTATGTATGTACTCAAACAGACATCATATTATACCTATTAAATCTATCATAGGCACTGTCAAGTTGGTCTGTATTTTATTGTAACCCAACAAAAGCATTTGAGAGAATAATTCTGGGATGAAACCTTATTTGTTTCAGGTCATTGTGTTTTCAAAAAGCTAAAATGGTAGTCTCAGACAAGACTTGTCCTTGAAGCACAGAAGCCACAATATGATGCCTCTGCCACTGTATGGCTGCCATAGTAAGAAAGACACTTTTACAATTAAGTACATTAAAATACTCTTTGGAAGTTCAGATTTGGTGATATTAGATTCTACACATGAAATGTTCAGTCCAAACCCTTCCTTTTCTTTGTGTTGTGCAAAAAGCAATTTTAATGTTATATTTGCTTTTGATATGGTTCAATAACAATGCAAAATGGATGAGGTCTAATAAAATAACACAAAGTTAAAGCAAGCTTGAATTCTTGGCTTCACTATCATTTTACCTGGCTTTGATAAATGACACGGCCTGCATGGTAGACTGTATGAGTTGTCATATTTTTCTAAGATCTTGTCTAGTGGAAAAGTTAATGTATTTTTTTTCTCCTTCTGAATTTCTCAGTGTGGTAATTGCTATGTATTTTTTAATTTAATTTAATTTTATTCTTCTAGATGAGAACCTTTAAGTTGTTCTGTCAGGATGTCCTTTGATGCCAGGTGCATGTCAAATTTGTGGACACACACTTGGGTTACAGACTCTATTCATACTTTGCACATTACCAAATGAATCATTTAGAAACCATATTATCAAGTTTTCTTGACAGCCCCAAATTCATTTACCTGACATTACCATTTCTTTTTCCTAAAAAGCTTGCATGATTTTTTCCTTTAATCTACCCTTTTGCTATGAAAGTGGGATGTAAAGAATTTAAACTTGCTGACTTTTCATTAATATTTTTTCTTGTCTCTAACTTCTTGCTAGAGATTCTGCAATAAGTATTTTAGCTCTGTAACAACATTTGGACTCTATGATTTTTTGGTTTTTAATGCTCATAAAGATTAAATACACAAGTTCAAGTATATGAATAAAATCATGCTGTGTTGTAAGAGTCTTTATTTTTTTTTTCTAAATAATTTTTCAATAAAGAAATGAATTTAACTATGTTTAGGTTTTGAGGGAGCCATGATGCCTAACCTTTTAAATAAAAATGTTACATTCACTCTACAGCAGAAGAGGGAATGGACCACCAATGTAGTCTGGTCCCTATATTCCTCTGGAAAAGCAACTAGTTGCTGAGGTCAAATAAAAAGTACAGAAATCAGAGTGAGATCAGAGATTAAGAAGGCAGCTGGTAAGGAGTGAAACCCAGAAAAAATTATTTTGTTTAACTTGCTACATTAAGGTTCCATTCTCACCCATGTCCAGTAGAAGTACAGATAACTAAGAGTAATTGTAATCTGCTGAGGGAAAACTGAGTTTGAGATATATGAGTGTCCCTTAGTAGCAGTAATTATATTTACACAATACTTCAGCTGTGGGTAGAGCCAGCTGACATTGCTATTCCTGCAGGGTATAACTACTTCATTTGCATACATGACTAGAAGTGTGAATTAACCTACATAAGTGTGAGATAGTTTGAGACAAAAGCAGGAAAATTGGCACGTCATACATTTTTCACTCAAAAAGTGGATCATTTTCCTCCAACAAACCAAGTACACTGCTCTTCTAAGCTGAAGGAAATTTGCCATGTGCTCAATAGATTTTTCTTCTGTGGATTTATTTTCCACCAACAACTCTGCCAAGAATTCCTGCTTTCTTTCTTGTGAAAGCTGCTTCACCTCCACATGTTTAACATAAACATCAGTATTATAAAAAAATTAATTATTATTCTAATCAGCTTGCTGGTGTCTATCTGATCCCTTCAGAGTCATATATACTTCTAAGATAGCCTCTTTTTCTCTACTATAAGCCAATCTTCCTTCATAACTTATGCACTCAGACCCTTAATCATTTTGCATGGCCTTTGCTGTGCCTTTTCATTATCAGCAATGTCCTTTCTATAATAAGTAGAGTTGATTCAGCTGATACTCATTAGATATGCTGTCTCCTCCAAATACCAAATGTTCCTGCAATATTCAGAGGGATTTGAGTGAACGTGGTGTGGGGGGCTGAAAGTGGTGAAGACAGCCATCTAATCTTCCAAACTTCAGTATCATTCGGTTTGCAATGTCTTTGAATATTAATTAACATTGAATATTAATTAACGTTGTTGTGAATCAGCTGTCATGCTTGGTCATATATTGTGTTGGCTCCCTGTACGACCGTGTCCCTTTTTAACACTTTCCCCTCACCACAGTCTTACAGAAGGTAGAATATTCTGCATTTGTTTGAGATACAGTGATGTGAGCTGCTGGAGCTCCTTTAGCTCTTCCAAACAGATCCCAGTTCACTGTGAGAGGAGATGGACAGGTCACTGACACCAGCTTCAGCAGATTTTGACCTGTTTCTCTGCTTATGGACTTGATCTATAACTAAATGACATCATGGTTAGGCCTTGAATTTCTTTGGCAGTAAGATCAACACTAACAATATGAGGCCAAATTACAGTCCCTGTAATTCTGATGACTTTAAAAGGGCTGTGCGACAGGTAAATTAGTAGGGAATTTGGCTTAAGGAGACCAGAAGTGCACACTATTGCTAATGCAGTCTCATTACTGCCCTATTTAACAGAAAAAAGACACTGATTATATATACAATGTAAATCCCAAGGCCTTTTCTGCTTCTGCCAAACACTGTAGAGAGGGATTTACTGCATTATCCATTATCACGTCCAAGTCTATTCTTGGTTTGTATTGTGCTTCATTTTAGGCTATAGTCTCTGTGGATAGTTTTGATCCTCCCTTCTCTCATTACTTTATACTTCTCTGTGCTGAACTGCATAAGCTAATTATCAGACCATAAACCTCATCTATCCAAAACATTTTGAATGTGTATGCTCTGTGCCTTTGTGGCTGCTGCCCTCCTCCTATTTTGTGTCATTATCAAACAAAGGCACATTTTAAATATTGTCATACACGCCCCCCAACCCCCTTCAAAGTCATTCTTAATTAGATAATGATTAATTAGATGTTTGTAAAGTACTTTGAATAAACAAAGTACTATAGAAGCACAAAGTATTATTATTAATATGCATAATTGTCAGTGTTATTAATACTGAGCTTTGCTGCAGCAACCCTGTCATTACTGTTCGTCATCCTGAATTGTCCGCTCTTTCCAGCACAAACCATTTCCTCTTTACAAGCCAGCTTTTAATCCAATTCAGTGCATTTACCCTTTGTAATATGCTCTCTGACTTAGTAAAGAAATCTCTCTGTAGTGTCATGTGGCTCCAGGAGCAGTTGTGAAATGCAGACAGATTATGTGACCATCCTTTTCCCCTGCATTAACAATCCAGCAATGTGTTCAAAGAATTCAAGCCAAATTGGCACACATGCTTTTCTTTTTAAGAATCCATGTAGTATCACCCTTACCAGGGGGTTGCAATATATTGTGAGTACCCCTGTTGTGCAGAAAAAAAATGCAGAGAACAAGTCTGCTGACCTTGTCAGATGAAGCTCGGCAGGAATGCAGAAGATTGTCTTGGTTAGTTTCAGACGGTGAATTAAAGAGGGAAAAGAGGGAAGGCATATTTGAAAAGGATAAGGCACTTTTCTGTGATAATGCCCTGTTTCACTCCAAGACATCACCTAGCTCAAAGTTTACAGAGGCGTTGAGTTTTTTTTAAAAAAAAAACTCTAAAAGGAAGAAAAACAGTCCTAAGCCTAAAGGTATCTAAACTGTAAGTAGCCATTTCAGCTGAAAATTATGCCTTCAGTTAACACAACTGATGCAAATACCCTCACTTGGCAGTCTCTGCTCATCTACATCTGTTAGAACAGTGTGAGATCTGCTAGCCTGTTGGTCAGAGCCTTGCTCCAACATACAGGTTCCAGGCAATTATAAGTTTACATGGGCAGACTTGAAAACACTGTGGAAAAATTCGCTTTTCTTCAGGAAGTCCCTTCACTGTGCCAGCTGAACAACATTGGCAACATATGCCAGCTACAGTCAATTACACTAGCTTATACTAATATGACATGCAGAAGTAAAGGCAGGCAAAAGAGTCCGTGCCTCTCACTGGCTGCCAAAAAGAAAAGCTGTATTGCCCTAGGTGCTGCAAAGCCCATAAAGACCACATTGGGGTATAAGCATTAGAGCCAGATGGAAGAAAGATGGTTAATGAAAGAAATTGAAATTTGGAACTTGTCCTGAGAAATAGCCAACAATCTTCCAGCCCAGAGCTCTGTGGTAATCAGCAGTGGCCCTATAACATAGGGGAGTAGAAAACAAGATCTGTAGTCAACAGTCTTCACGTCTAGGAAAAAGACCCTGAATGGGACTTATGTATAGTGCAGTTATAGCTTTGCATAGCAAGTTAGCCAACTGACTCCTGAGCTGCAGTCAAAGCCGAGACAAAAATCAATAGGAAAAAAACCCCTATAGCTACATGATCCAAAACCAATAATGCTGGGTACGTTTTTTGGAATGAAACTATTTTTTTTTTTTTTTTTTTTTATACTGCTGACCTTCCTAAGGCTAAATTTGCAATCAGTGATTCTATTGTTTTCTATGTGCTTTTTGTTTGTCCTAGTACATGAGTCTCCACAGAACTGCTTGTTCCCTATATTTAATAGCCATATTAACACTAGATGGCCTTTTAAAATATATTTTTGAAGACATGTATTTGTTTTTCAAAATGGTTCATAAATGTTAGAAACATCCTCCTAATGAACTCCAAGATACCAACAGATTATGAGCGATAAAAAGCATCTAATACAGATGTTCAAGGAGAATGAAGAATGGTGAACTCAGAGCAGAAGATATACCAAAATAATTTAGTCAAAGTTTGAACAGTCTCACATTACAGCATCTAGGGAGGAAGTCTAGGTTAGGTTTCTGATTTTCATTTGTGCTTTGTTCTCATTATAATTTAAAAAGAAAGTCTCAGACCTGGACTTTCCCAATATACGGAAAACATTATTTCAAAGACTAGCTGGTTGTGCGGGTTCTCAAAAAGACATAGACCTCTCATGTTTTAGTGCAGATGAATGGTGGTGATGAAGGTAGCTGAGGTCTGAACCAATTATATCTATCTGGTCTCTGCTTTACAATCTGGTCTCTGCTTTATATCTTCTGTATTTGTTCAAAAACGTGTCACAGAAACATAATACCTCGCTGCTGCTGACTGTGTTAGATTGCATTGTCTTCTTCTGGGAGCCTTGCAGAAGGAGGAAATATTACGGAAGGAGATGTGCTGAGGTCAGCCATTGTAACTGGGACAGTCACAGTAGCAAAACCTGAGTCTCTGCCTATGTCTTCTGCTATAAAAAAAGTCTCTCTGGATGCTATAGATAAAAAAAGGGAGTTTAAGGAAAAAGAGTTTCAAGGTGTGGAGATCCTCAATAAAACCTGGTTTTAGCTAGACTTCTCTATGTTACTAAAAGACAGAAGATAAAAAATGCACTAGTACAGGCATGGGCAGCAGCCTGAGTGGTGCAGCCCAGCCAGCTTAGAGGGATCTTTTAACCCACTGCTAAGGCTGTGTGTGAGGTGTGCCTGCAGCAGCATAATGGGTCACAAACACACAAACCTATCAAGACACCTTTATAAATCAGGCTCCATATATCTCCAGCTTTATTGCTTTCACTTTATATGCTCCATTCTGCTCTATATCTACACAGGTAGAATCTCTCATTACTCCTCTTCTGGCCTTTCCTTATGCTCTTTTTATCATTGGCTTAAGCAATCATTTCCCAGTTTACTTGAACTTTCTGCCCAGGTAGCCACTGGCATATTCCCAGATTAGCTGTAGTTTACCTTCTGAAACAGGAGGCCAAACTCAGGGGTGGCTCCAGTTCTTGTGGGAGTGGGTGGAGGGAGACTGTTAACAGGACATACAGAAATAGATGCCCAGAGGAGGGTGCTCTTACATATTCCTCAGTTAAAGTCATTTCATTTATACTTTACAGGCACTGCAGAGTCATAATGGGACCAGATAGAACAGATTTTCAGTCTGTGCAAATGTTCCTCAAAGAAGAGAAGAGCCCCAGGACTGATTTTGGTCAGTGTTATGTATACAGCCTAAGAATCCATCCTATAAACTTCTTCCGTTTGTTAAAACTCCAGAGCCTTCAGGGTGCAATTTTGACACCTATTTACCAATACAGAAGGAAATTCAAGCTGATGGAGCCATGGAGGAGTCAGACAGACCTCTTGTGAGGCAGTTGGGGTCCATCCCTACAAGAATTTTGTCTTTCATAAGATCTTTGAGTCTTGCTTTTCTTTTATGTTAAGTATGGATAGTATGCATGGTAGCACTAAGCCCAGATCCACAACAAGCCGGAATGGGAGGTGTATACCACATAGGAGACATACTGTACCTGCACAGTAGTTCTCAGAAGGTATTTCCCAGCTGAGCATGAAAAATATGTTTAGAAGATGTTAGAAGATCCCGACAGCCTGTATTCTGAGAAAGGTAAGACCTATTTGTGTGACTGTGTAGTTTAGCACTACTGTTTATGATGACATTGATTGAAGCAGATTTATTGTTCTTCAAAAACAAGTTCAATAAATGTGCTGCAGGTTTATTGTGCATTTATGTAGCTTTTGTAGATATTGCTGGCTGTCCCTAAACTTGCAGCGACAGGTTCACAGCAACTCAGTCTTGGTGTGAAAGCTGGTGTGTCAGAGAAAGCTACAAGGTCCTTTGCAAGACAATGTACAGTTTTTCTGTTTTCTATAACAGCTAGTCATGTCTTAATAGTATTATCTTGAAGAAATAATGAATCGCATATGCAGTTTTTTTTTTTTTTTTTAATCTTACTTTTCTCTTGACTCTCCCTTTTGCTGTCCAACTCCCCCCTCCCCCCACCAAGTCCACCACAATGTTTTCCATTGAGACCTGACTGAGCACAAAACATTAGAGCTGCTACTGCTTGCAAGTGTCTGAAATACTACAAAGGCTGTGTTGTAAACCATCAAAGTGACATTTTCATAGCACAAAAATAAGTGTTGCAGGTTCTAGTTTGTCGTATGAGGTTGTGTGGAAATATCTGAGGACGCAAAGCCTACAGAAGACAGGTGGCAGACTCTGCAGAGGAAAGGCATACAGACTTGGAGCAGTTTTGTTCTTACTGCCTACTAAGAAACTCTCTTTCTGTGTTAGCCCCTGATCAATGCCTAGGCACTATCTGGAAGAGTGTTAGCTTCCAAAATGTGGCAAGCATAAAACAATCTGAACAATCAAAAGCCAGTGCTTAAGTCTATGCCCTGTTTCTGTCTTAAGTTATTTTTAGTAGCAGTAAAAGCAGTAATAGTATCTATTTTAATATCAGGTGCAGCAGTGGAAATTTTTCTGGTCTTTTGGGATTAATACCTTTGGCATCCTGTTTTTAATAATGCCATACAATTTAGATCAGCATTTTGATACCTGTGTACTTAAATTGGAACTTAAATTCCACCTCTATCTGCTTAAACAACCAATAGTTATATGCCTAGATCTGTGCCACTGAGTTTGGACAGGTCTTAAGGCCAGTGGAAATTAATTGATCTTTAAAAACAAGGTTATCCCTTTATTTAAAATCATAGAATCACCTAGGTCGGAAAAGACCTTCAAGATCATCAAGTCCAGCCATTAACATTGCACTGCCAAGTCTACCACTAAAATAGTGGTAGTAGTAGTAGACTTATTTGAATCAGGTGATTTTAAGAAGTCATGATTAGTTCTTAATCATGATTTAATATTTTTTTCTTCTGGCTCATATTCAACAGCTACTCTTCAATGATTTCTTTCCGAGATTAAAGACAACATTCCTTCAGAAATAAGAATACAAACAAACAAACAAACAAACAAAAAACAACTGCAATCACAGCTGTTTTTTCTTAGATAATGGGTTCATAAGATATGAAGTATGTAGTGTAGATATGATATGGTATCTGAGTGCTATCTCTTGAAGTAAAAAGATTTCCTGCTGCTTTCTTGCACTTTTGGGATAAGATGAGCAGAAAATTTTCCCTTACTAACAACTAAGAGCATTCACATGGACAGTTCTTCTGTTGTAGATGATGAGTAATAACTCGATTGCCACAATAATTTGTGTATAAGCTTATAAGTGATCATATGATGTCAATAACCAAAAGCTTTGATGCAAATGAAGCACTGGAACAGGCTGCCCTGATATGTTGTGGAATCTCCATCCTTGGAGATCTTCGGAAGTTGCCTTGAAATAATCCTGGGCCTTCTGTAGGTGGCCCGGCTTGAGCAGGTTGGATCAAATGGCCTCCAAAGGCCCCTTCCAACCACAACCATTCTGTGATTCTGTAATTTTAGTGTCTCTCTGAACAATAATTTGCATGTTTTCCTTTAGCATAACAGAAGGTTCTCTTATGAAAGGTATGAAGGCTATTTCTGTACACTGAATCGCAGAGATGTTTGTACAGTTATGGATTTAATATTAAACTCTCAAAAGTTTTGAGTTGTTTGGCTTAGAAGAAAACATAACAGACAATTTTTTGTGACCCTTTGATCTGTTCTGATTGTAACCTCAAAATAAAATACACATTAATGCACAAAATATGTGTATAAAATCATAATTTTGATAATGTTTTCAAACAAACAACACATTCCTACACATTCCCCATTTTTTAAAAGTAAAACATAACATTCTTTAGACCAATTTCATTGAAAAAATAGGGGTCAATGTAAAATTATTCTTGGAAAATAATAAAAAAAAACACTATAGTTTCCTTGTATTTTTTACCCATCTTAATATCACAAACTATAATATTATACACAATTTTATTTTATTTTATTTTATTTTATTTTATTTATTTTATTTTAT
>CM021699.1:109068393-109096052 GCA_011074415.1 Stictonetta naevosa | reverse complement strand
TTTCCTACACTGAGGATGCCGAAATAGTTTTAGTTCTAAAGTTAGCAAACCTGGAATTTGAAAGGGATTTTTATTCACCTAGTCTTCTCTTGGAAGGTGTGGCAGGAAGGTCAGGGTAAATTAATCTGACTTCTGGAAGATTAGGAACATCATCTAATACAAGCCTTGTATTTGTTGTATTATTTTATAGAATTTCTTGAAAATTTAGGTCACAATTAATTATTTGTAATCAACCATAAAAGACCAAGTCCTTATTCTCAGGTAACATACTTGTTGCATGCCTTCTGCATGTGAAAAGGGAAAAAAGAACAGAAATTCTTGCAAATATTATAATGTATGAGAGTTTCAAGTAGCCAGAAGTTTCACACAGCAATTGCATAAATAAACAATTCCTTTTTTAAGTAATGCTTAAGTAAGTCAATTGAGCCATGGGAAATCCAGTCCAAGTTTTGAGCTAATGAGAAAGTGTCATAAATATTCACATTTTCTTACCATTAGTCTTAAACCTTACTACCTACAGGTACGGAGATAGATGAAGAATCTTAAATTTAAACCTTCACTGCAGAGCAATGAAGAAGGAAGGAAAGAAAATTAGCTTACCAGCTACATTTTTAGCGAGCAGCCACTAGCAACGATTGTACAGGAACATCATTGATCTTGGAAGGATAGCCTGAGAAAGTCAGAAATAGAGCAATATAAAAAGTAGAGCAGTGGAAATATACAGTGAATGGCTATGCTGGCAGGATATGCTGTTACTGTGATAGGAACTCTGAGGGTGTCTATTTATTATTTGTCTATGATATCATGAGGACAGAGTTCACAGAAATTAGATTTACCAAGACCAGAAAAGTATTCTATTTCTGCATCTGTACTGCTGAGGCCAGCAACTCAAATAATAATTTTATCTTGACCCTGTACAGTCTGCAAATGGTTTATGAATGGGAATTATACAGACTCGCAGTTTTGCATGAACATTCACTCTCTTTGTTTGTACACACAAAAAAAATGGTGATGGACTATCATTATCCAAATTGATAGCAGCTGTGCTTACTAAAAAAATATTTTCCTCAAATCTGTTGACATGACAGTAGTAATAAAAAAAAAAAGTATGTCATATGGTACACCGAAACTCCTGAATTACTTGTCACAGCCCATTTAAATGTGTACTGCATCCAATCCCAGAAATATTCTGTAAAATTAATATATTTACTAGGCCCTTTAGTACAGACTCTAGTATTCTTAGGGGAGATATTTTGAAGATATCTTTAAAAATCTAAATATTTAACTTCCCTTCATATTTGCATAATTTATTTGGAAGTTCTCTTTTTCTTTTCTTTTTAAATTTTATTATTTAATTATTTCCCCTCATATTTCAATTCATCCACTATTTTGTTGCTTGAAATTAATGTACTGTCATATTAAATGACCAGGGACCAAAGCATGAGCTTCCTCTGTAGTACCAGGTGACTAAAAATTTATTTATACTGTATTTTGCAGGAAGAAATGAACAAGTCCTTCCTGCAGTTGAAGCTGACTAGAATCTGTGTGAATAAAACATTGTGTCAGGCTGTAGCTAATAAACCTTGCAGAGTAGCTGGGTGTGGTAAGCTTGTGTGTGGTGCCAGGCTAATCATAGCCATGGTTTCAATAGCTGTATCTGCTCATTCTCAGAGGCACCCCTAAAAAAAGCATCCAACACAGCTTCTAGGTATCAGCAGTGAGGCGTTTACTATTTGTTAGTATTAAATTTTTAGTTTATAATTTTGAAGGTTTGCAGTCATGTTTGATTAAGTTTGATGCCTACCTTACTTTCTGTGTGGATTCAGGTTGGGTTTCTGGAGAGATACAAAAGTCAAAAGGGGGAAAGAGGTTTTGGGGGACACATTGCAATCTCACAAAAAGTATAATATTCCTTTGAAGTTTAAAAATGTGCATTGTCTGAAGAAATCAGTGGCTATTCCATAGGGAAAGCCTTGCATTGTATGGGTGTCATTTGACTGTATGTCTGATGCAAATGCATTTAAGGCCTTTTTCCTAATGATTTTACAAACTTAGGCAACAGATGTGTGTCCCTGCTTGGAGCAGTTTACAATCCCTGTTGAACAGACAAGGAAACATCAGGGAGATGAAAAAACTTACTATAGTTCAGGACCTGAGCCAGATTTAATGCAAGTCTTCTAAACCACAGTGCAGTGACTTGTTTAGTACATCACCTTACCTTCTGTTCTCAATGAAAAGCAAAAGAAAACCTACAAAATCAAGTGATGTAGACAAGATAGACTCTAAAACGAGGAGATCAGAGACAGGCAAAAGCCACAGGAAAACTAAGTTCAAAACGGGGAGCACTGTGGAAATGCAGAAGGTCACAAGCAGCAATGGAAAGAAAAGAGAAAGATATTGTAAGATAGCAAATAGTGCGTTTCCTATTCTGAGAACAAAATATCTGTCTGCTGCCTGTGCCACCTCAGAGGTTTAAAAATTCTAGTAACAGGATGGATCATAAAACCAATTTCACTGAGAGTATTTTGATGGACTGGCCTAGCCCTCCCTTCACAGGTCTTGGAGCCCTCTGACAGATTCTCCCTGCTCCTGCAGCAAGATCAGGAGATGAGGTCACTCTTTACCTGATTTCTATGACAACAGAAGGCAGTTCAGCCTCTGATCCACTCCTTCTGCTTCTCCCCACTTCCTGGCTAACTGAAGCTTCTGGCTTTGGCAATACTGTGGCCATGGATTTATGCTCCGATTGAGGCTGACATCATTTCCAATGATGAATGGAAAAATAAGAAGTGGCTCCCTTTAGGAAGAGTAATATGAAAAATTCAGGAGAAGGATCTTTTCTTTCACTAAGTAATTGGAAAAAAGAAAGGAGGTGGTTTTGAAAGAACAGGACTGAAGACAGAGGCTACCTATTTTTGTCAAGACTACACGGAGTGCAAAGATATATGGAGAAAGTATAATTGTCAGTCACTTTCCCATGAAGGATATTTTATGTAGTAATAAATGAGACAAACAGTCACTGAATAGGGCTTTATGGGAAGTAGTTTTGGCTCAGTTATACGTCCGCCTCTCAGGGTTTCTACCATCATTCACTCAGCTGATGAATTCACTCAGCAGTGGTAGCAGTTTCTAGAAAAGAAGAAACAGCTCACAGAAGACTCAGCAGCTTAGTTTAAATACATTTCCTCTCCCACGCCTGCACCATGTTGAGTTCTGTCTCTATCTCTGCAGCTGTTGCCTGTTTCACGAATGCCTTCTCTGTATTAATCACCCACATCAGTCCTTTGAGGCAGCTGGAGCCAACCAGCACCATCTTCTCTTAGCTATGCCATGTGAAAATATTGGGCTTTTAGAGCCCATAGAGTTTCACTTGAATCCAGAAGAAACCAAATTTTTCGTTCAGGATTCAGAAGTATTCAGTAATATCTTGGAATTTACAAGTTTTGAGTTCAGGTCTCATGTTTCCCTTAATGTTGTGGTTGCCCTCTGGTGTGGCTGGCATGGTTATATAGCAGATGGAGTGATGCCTGAGCTGGTTCTGCATGAGATAATTTAGACTGCTAAAGCTAAGGAAAACGGAGAAGAAAAACTTAAGATGCCTCTACATAGAGTCTGCTTGTATCTGAAAGATGCAGGACTGCATTGCATAGTGTTTTTCTCAAGTAAGTCAACCCGATCATGTATACTTTTTGGCTTGAGCTGGCAACAGTTTGAGAAGCTCTGCATTGCTTTCTTTAACTTGGTATAGTAACAATTCCCTCCTATTAAAAGTGGAGATAATGCTACTTACAAAACATACTGAGATTTATACTGGGATGTAAAATGTGAGGTAATATTGCAATTCCTGTAATGGCTTCATTTCAAACTTCGTGGCAAGGTCATATGAACTGGTTCTTCATCTAAATTGTGGGATTTAGGTCTATTTTTGTGAGTGACAAACACTAATCCCTCACACTACGATATATGATTTTCCCATTTACCCTTTACATGGTATTTGAAGAAGTAAGCTATTAAATAATAATTGTTGTAGTGAAGGGCAGTGTATTTGCCCACTTTTAGAGATTTCTGAAATGTTAATACACCAAGCTATTGCTGCAGCTGTCTCAGATGTGCCTGCCCTGTGTATGGCATGTACTGGATGCTCTAATTAAACCCATTTTCATTTAGTCAGTAGAAAAAATAATCAAAATTGCTTTTTGCACCAGGTTGGTTATTTAATTGGGATGGGGAAAATGAAGAAGCAGAGGAACAGCAAGTGAGTTATACCCAGCAGGAGACTGAGAATAAGCACTTTTTTTTTGCTTGGGAAATCATTGATATCAGTCATCAGCTTGAAATAAGCCTTTAATGCTAATCACTGGATTTTTGTCACAAGCTGGGAATGGGATCTGCAGATGCTGTTGGAGTTGCACAGCTGAGGTATGATAGAGTGATTTCTTCAAGAATAGTGGCTTCCGCTGGGACTAGTGTAGCTAATGGGACTGAAAACTTTTCCCTAGAGGTCATAAGTGACTAAGTATGTTAAGATGAGAAGAGTTCAGTGGTTTATGTAAAATGAGATGGTGGCATGAATCCAACTACTCAGCACACAGGTATCTTCATCTACATGCTAATACTGGAGAATTATTATTATTATTATTATTATTTTTTTTATGGAAATGATTCATGGTGCACAGAGACCACCTACAATCCAAGACTGCAAGATTCCATCTTTGAAATTCTGGCCATGGAGACGGCCTTATTTTTATAAGATACATTCTATTTGTATAATATATATGTATATTAATAAAGGAGAGACAGGAAACTATGTATGTCTCCCAGAAAACTGTTCCGTCATCTGGCAGTAGAGTTGCCTGCCTGTATTGAGGCATGGGGAACCCTAAATTCTCCCATGTAAGAGGAAAAAACTTCAACAGGAGTAGCTCAGAAAAAATTTTGTATTCTGGCCATTTCGGTGTGCAACGTGACTACAGAAGCTCCTGAGAACTGAAATCACAAGCACCATCTCAACCAGCACTTTTAAGCCTAGGTGCAGTCTTTCCTGAGAGTCCAAACTCTATCTTTGAGAGAGAAAATCAGAAGGTTTCTATGGGTTGGAATGAAAAAAAAGATATTACAGTTCTGTCTAGGATTCTGTAAAAAGGATATAATTAGCAATCAATACTTTACAATGTATGAAAAGATAAGGTTCTTCATTAAATTTCTAGGATTTTCCATTAGGTTTTGCTTGAATCTGGAAATAATTGTGATACCTGTGAAATGCCTCCACTGCAGAAAGACTCTTTGGGAAGCTTTCTCTGCTGAACCTGCTGTGAGGATACATGGATCCCATTCATTTGCTGAGTTACAATAACAATGTCATTATAGGCATTATTATTTAAGGATATGACAAAGTGAAGTTTTGTAGGAAAGATAGTATAATTTATTAGCAGCAACCTTAAAGCTAAATACAGGTTCAGAACCAATTTTCTGAATTTAACTTTAATATGTACAGCAGTTATCATGCCTTCTTTTCCTGCTCCGCAGGTACCAACTGTTTTTTCTCTCAATGGTCTTAACCAAGTTAAACCAAGTTAAACTCAAAGCAGTTGTTCTGTACCTGTATTTAGCTGGAAGGTTGGTGTTTCAGCTTCAAAACTGAAAAAGTTTAGTGTGCTTTAAAACTTGGTTGTTTTCTCTAACTACTGCAGTTGGTTGATATATTTAAAATGCCAACAAAAACCCCATCTCCTTGTAAAAACATTCCTCACTTCTTTTCTTTTTCCCTTATAAACTGTTCCCACACCACTTTATAAAAAAGAATGAAAAAATGCATTTTACTACCCTCAGATTAAGGTCAATAGCAGCCTCACACTTGCTCCACTGACAGAGTCATCTTTCTGACTCTGACCCTAAAGAAGCAAATCATTTTTGAAATGTATTGTGTTTACAGGGCTTTCGGAGATGAGACTACAGTGTAACTGCAATTTCATTGAAACGTGCAACTGTTGTGGTATGCAGCAAACAAATTAGGAAACATATTAAAGGCATGGCCTTGAGATAATTTTTGAAGTCCAAACATAGCTTAAAAATGTCTTTCTAAATGAGTGTCTTGAAGCTATTTGTCAATGTTTCTTGGTTTCAGCAGGGATAGAGTTAATTTTTCTCCCAGCTGCTGCTTTGTTGCTGTGTTTTGGATTTAGGATGAGAATAATGCTGATAACAAACTGATGTTTTAGTTGTTGCAGAGTAGTGCTCACCCAGAGCCAAGGACCTTTCAGCTCCTTCTGCTGCCCTGCCAGCATGAAGGCTGCGGGAGCACCAGGAGCTGGGAGGGGACACAGACAGGACAGCTGGCCCAGGATGGCCAGAGGGATGTCCCGTTACATGTGGAGTCATGCTCAGCAATTAAACTGGGGGGGAGCTGACTGGGGGTGGGGGGCTGCTGCTGCTTAGAGATCAGCATAAGTCAGCAGGTGGTGAGCAATTGTACTGTGCATCACTAGCTTTGGATATCCTTTTCTTTTTC
This sequence comes from Stictonetta naevosa, assembly GCA_011074415.1. Lineage (NCBI taxonomy): Eukaryota > Metazoa > Chordata > Aves > Anseriformes > Anatidae > Stictonetta > Stictonetta naevosa. Next base: position 109,089,544 of record CM021699.1, on the reverse strand, counting down.
TTCTTCTTCTTTTTCTTCTACTTCTTCTTCTTCTACTACTACTACTACTACTACTGCTACTACTACTTCTTCCTCTTCTTATTTCTGCTTCCTTTTCTGTCCCATTAAACTGTCTTTATCTGAACCCGTGAGTTTTTACCCTTTTCTGATTCTCTCCCCCATTCCACTGTGTGTGTATAGTGGGGAGGTGTGAAAAAATGGCTACGTGGAACTTAGCTGCCTGCTGGGTTAAACCACAACAGAGTGGATCAAGAGGTTTTACCAAGTTTTAGGTACACTTCATTTTCTACGATCCCAGCAGAAACTCAGTTCCCTTATTAATGCTCTGTCTGCATTCACATCATTGATTAAAAACTCATCTATTCCACTTGGCCTACCAGCTATAATATCACTATCTCACACCTGTTCTGGATGCATATATGTATATATATTTAGCTATGGATTAATAACTCTTCAGGGTATGGTTCTAACTTTGAGGGGGATATATTGCTCCTTTAAAGCATAGCTAGCATTCTGCACTGAAGTGATAGTTCTGTTTTGGTTCAGTGCTTAAAACATCCCATGCCTTTCTAACCCCTCCCAGAAATACATTTTTATATTTTCATTGACCTGTATTTGCATTGACTCATTTTCAATGAATTGATTATATGGTAAGGGGAACAGTGGAAAGGGAGAATCACTCCATTCGTTGCTTCATTGAATAAATACTTTACGGTAAATAGAATTGGAGAGATTGAGAAAAAATCCCAGCCTCAGTTTTGACTAGCACTTAATCATGAAGGTGGTAAACAGGAAAGCTCATTGATTCAGGCTGGGAGGAGGTTTAAATGGGTGCCTTAATTGTATAGTAGAATATATAAGACTTCTTTATCCGGTCCTTACTGGCCTCATGAAAGGCACCTAAAGTTTATGGCTAATCTGGACTGAAAAAAAAATAATTAAGGAACATTAAAATGAATCATATTGACATTTTCAGAAAACAGTGCCTGTTTCTAGCTATGTTGGAGCAATTTGCTAAATGAACTTTTAGTTTCAACATAGTCCAAAACTGCATTTTTTGTGATTAATCCATCAAAACTACTGCCCAGAAATTCTTTCAAGTTTAAGGGAGAAATGTTTTCCCTTTAACTAAATCTGGCTCTATTGATTGCTCATGTCATTTACATTCTCTTACTCTTCAATGATCCAAATCAAAGATTTTGGGCTCCATAATCCTATCCAATGTGCACGTGAAAGATGACATCTTCCCCTGAAGAGCTTATGATTTTATCTGGGATCTGAGGAACAAGACAGATAGAACAGACAACAGAATGTGATTAATATTAGTGTAATAAGCAGTGATCAAAGCACAGGAGGCTTTTACACATCAGAAAGTATCCCAGCAGACGTGACTTTTAAAGACCTTGGTGCAATTACTCTGTAGATGTCCCACAGCTCTTCTCAAAGACAGGGCTATGACTCTGATACATCTATGTTCTCTGGCTACAACTAAGCTGTCCTTTCAGGACTGTGTTGAGTATGCTTTCAGGTTGGATGTGCACATAGGAGATGGAGCAGGGAACTCAAGGTGTTTCACTTTGCTTCTGAGACCACTATTAAAGTACCTCATCAATCATAAGCTTCAACATAATGGAAAATAAACCCTTATACACCTTGTATGGTCTGTATTAGCTCCAAAGCATCACATAGGTGTAAGATGTGATCATAAAATCATAATATAAATGCTACATAAATGTTAGATTTTTTTTTTTTTTGCATATCTGCACAAAACTATATTTCCTAACATAAAAGTTTTATTTGTTCTTACATCCATATGAAAGAGCTCCTTGAAGGGTGAAAAATGGTATAGGAAAAATAGAAAATGCTTGAGTGAAATACTGTGATTCTAGTATGTTCATTGCTGAACTATTATTTTGTGGTTTTGGCCACTGCAGTATAAGATTTTTGTAATGCTTCAAAACAGGGATGAGGAAAACAATTCTATTACTACTGAGAAATGAACTATGATATGAATGTAGGATAAAAAATACTGTAAATCTACAGTAGCCTAGAATTAGGGAGAGTAAGGGGGAAGTACAGAGTATGCCAAGACAAGTTATTATTTTCAGCCATGCACAGATAATAGAGGAAAGGAAGAAAAATTGAAATTAAAAAAACAAAAAACCAAAAACCAAAAAACATTTGAAGGAGATATGAGGAAACACTTTTCTATTCAAAAGAACATCAGTGTCGAAGTGGCCTACCAGGCAACACTGTTGAACTTAAACACTAGTGCTATTCAAGACTCTGTAAGGTAGTGTCTCAAAGGGATCATAGTATTGAAAATGTAATGAGCCGTAACTTATCCCCAGAGATCTCTGATCTTATATTATATATGAAAGCTGTTCTCGCAAAACAGTGGCTGTGCCTGCACACAGTCTTACAGGAGCATGCAAAGGCAAACCACACTCCCTATTTTTTTCTTTTTTGTTGTTTTTTTTGTTGTTATTATTATTATTATTATTATTTAATACTGTTTATTTGTGTCCTGAAACTGCCAGCTTTGCAGGGAAACTCTATGCTTATTTTGTCTGTGGTGCAGCTTTATGTACAGCTTTGGCAGGAGGTCTAACAGGTTAATAAAGGATGAAGTCTTAAAAGGGAATGTTCAGGCAATGCACATCTACATCTTTCTGATCCTGCTGCTGCCCAGGTTGGAGGCAGGATTTTGTGCAAAGGAAAATTCTGATCTATTTAAATGTAAAGTAGAGTCAGAAATAATATGGTATATGGTAAAACACTGTTCTTGTTAATGTGGTCTCCTGTGATTTTGATTTGCTGATTTGCCTCATTGCAATTCGCCGATATTGTGAAAAAGTTGTAGCCTGTTTGGCTTTTTTTTTTTTTTTTTTTTTTGAGGTTATGAGTGCATGAGTGCTCAGCTAGCACAAGGGACAATTTTCTGCACATTGAAGAAGGTTGGACTGGAAGCAGGGAGAGGTAGTAAGAAGGGGGTTGCGAACACAACATGAACATCTGTAAATACTAAAAAATCTACATCCCAACACTCCTCTGCTCTGCTCCAATAGCCAAGACACATGGGGCATGGAGATGAATGTTCTTCTGAGGTCAGCTACATGTAGGATAACAGCCCACTTCTGCTGCCTGCATTAAATCAAAAGAAGGAGGTTTGTGGCGAATTTCATTTACATGTGGATCATGGCACTGTTCCAAAAAAATAAAAGGTAAAATGGTGATAATCTGCTGGCCCAGATAGTACTAAACTACCAGGTAACAATGTGGGCTGCCTGTTCTCCAGCAGTTTCTGCATGTCGAGGACCCAGTGGGCTCCTTGTAAGTGTACTTTATGCATGGGGGTGGAAAGGTGTTACTTTCCTATCCTTGTTTAGTTGCAGTCCAGGTTTAGGAGGATCATTAATCTCCACTTGTCTTCAAGGGAGACAAAAAAAGACTAAGTTCTTTTGATGTCCTGGCTGGCCCAGGTAGATGTGTGTGACCCTGTAGTGGGGCAGCTGTAGCCTGGGCCTTTTTCTTCTTGATGGGTTTTCAACTTACAATTTCTAATTTCCTGCACAGTGTCTTAACCAGCACATTGCAGACCACCTGTGGGGAAAGCACTTTCTGTCTCCTCTAATGTAAGAGTGATTCAGTCTCAGACCAATGGTTCTTTAGTTTTATTATTATTATTATTATTATTTTATTTTTATTTTATTTCCAACATTACCCTGCAGTGATTGCTCAGGGATGATCATAGGAGTACAGTTCTAGTAAGAAGCAGTCCATTCCGTGAAATATCGCAAATATCGCCTGGCTATTCAGTAAGAGTGTTAGGGCATTTCTGAAATGGATTTTGATTTCAGACCTCTGGATTCAGTAACTAATGATAGAATTTTTGAAATCTGTTTAAAAATTTTGTTTATATTAACTGCTCCTCAACCTCATCTTGTGGCACAGAAGCCAGTTTGTTTGCATTTTATGTACAAAAAAAGCAACTCCTTTTGCTTAAACTTGTTTCTTAATTATTTCACTGGCACCTCTGTAATTCGTATGTTCACTCACTCAACAACCCTCTCATTGCCTACCCATGTGTAAATCATCTGTTTGTTCTCATGAGAGTACATGAGAAACAGTAAATACTCCTAAATTGTCCTTTTTAGCCTTTTTCTATTTTTTTTTTAAGTCCTCTTATGATCTTTTTTTGACTTGGGATAATTTACTGTGCACAGCATCCAAGATGCAAGCACAGTGTGCATTTACATAATAATATAAAAATTATTTCTGTTTGTTCTTGTTTCCTTTCCTAATAATTCCTACAATTTTATTGCCTTTTTGACTGTCACAGAGAACTGAGTTGATATTTTCAGAGAACTATCCACAGTAACTATAAGATCTCTTCCCTGAGTAGTAATAGCTTATTTACAGCCCATCGTTGTCTGTGTATAGTTAGTTTTTTTTTTTTTTCTATGTTCACTTATCAACACTGAATTTCATCTTACATTTTATTGCCTATTCATTCAGTGCCATGAGCTCCTTCTGCAGGTCCTCACAGTCAGCTTTAGATTTAAGTATCCTGCATAATTTTGTGTCATTCACAGCCTTTTTTACCTCTCTGTTTACCTTCTTTTCCAGATCATTTTTGAATATATTGAATAGCAGAGGCTCTTTAGTAATCTCCCTCCATTGTAAAGACTAACTGTTTATTCCTACCTTTTGTTTCCTATCTTATGCTGGGTATTAATTCATAAGAGGACCTTCCCTCTTACCCAGGCAGCTCAGTTTCTTTAAGAGGCTTTTATGAAGGATCATGCTAATGGCTTCTTGGAAACTTAAGAGTGGGGCATAGATTGGATCACATTTTCCACATTCTTTTTGATATCCACAGAGAACTCTCTCTGAGGCATAGCTTCTCTCCACAGAAATTACATTGGCATTTCCTAGGCATGTCATATTCGATACTATGATGTTTTTTGCTTTTCTTTTTAATTTTTCCAAAACTCCAGAATATATGTTACTGGTGGATAGTTCACCTGGTCACTCTTTAAAGACTGCTTGTAGCTTTACTCTCTTCAATTTTTATTTTTTTGCTATTAAACAATTTAAGCAATAGGATATACCTCTGCTATCAATAGAGCAATCTTACATTTAAGATCCTAACAAACTGTTAATATTCAATTTATTCATTTGCACTGAAAGCTCTGTCATTGCCCAGCCAGTCTGAGGGTTTATAAAATAAATAAACTCAGGTTTATTTCCCATATACATCATCCATTGTATTAATTTAATTTATATGTAGTGACCATGTGCTTTCTGACTGGTATTTTATGCACATTGATCACCCATCAGTTATGCTAACTCACTAGCAAACTTCTTACTTCTGATATGTTTTATTGTTAGATTCTATGCCTTTAACAAGTTGTTTTCAAAATCTTTTCTGCTCAGCTTATTACAATTTCATATTCAGCTTCCCAAGGTTTTGATACTTTTCTGTTTTTCTTGAGTAGATACAAATTCAATTTCTTCTGAAGGATTTTCACTTCCAATAAACTCCTTTACTGTTTAACTATGCTGATTTTTTTTTTTTCTCATCCCTTTGGAGATTTTTATTTATTTATTTATTTCATTCTTTTTGCTCGTTTATCTTGAGCTTCTGGTATATTTTCTTAATATTCTCTTATGCAGCTTGCAAACATGGTGCATACCAAACTAACTCCCATTTTTTGTAGTTCCCACTTAAAGGTAAATAAAACTCTTACAGGTTTTTTTTTCTTTGTTCGTTTGATTTTTATTACTGACTGTAATTGTATTAGGTACTGGAAACACATGGGAATTCATATTGACATCTTGGTTTCTGGTTTCAGAAAGCTGTTGTTTATGATAACTGCAAATATGTCCTTCTAATAATATGCTTTTTGTTGTTGTTGTTATTGTTGTTGTTTGTATTGTTTTTGCTTGTTTGTTTGCTTCCATTTTTTCCTCTTTTTTTTTATTTTTATTTTTTTTTTAATATTCTCAGTGGCTTTTGGAATCTGCTGGTCACTGCCATCACTCTAACTGGGCAGTTAGTAGCATAGCTCTAACAATCACCTTCTCTAAGCAGGGAAAATCTATCCTTTGGATCCTGGGGCATGGTTTGATCTTATTAACTTATTTCACTTTTTGATTCACTGTTTTCAAATGTGTACGTTTCTCCCCCCTGCTCTCTGCCTATTTGCCATTCACCAGCCCTTCCCAGGAAGTCTGACTCTATACTTATCTCATATGTTTTACTTCATGAGATTTGTTGTCTTCAGGACAATGTTACAAGCCATTGTCAGAGACAAGACAGTAGCTCAGCGGGATCCCTTGGTATGGTCTGGGACAATTCCTGGAAGGAGTGGGGGTTGCTAGTGACACTGTCGGCATATGTCACCTCCTGAACATTCATTATGCCATGCTTGTTTAGAGAAAAGCATTTCACCTCTTCAGCCTATTGTTACCATAAATAGTGTGGCCAGCAGAACTAGGGAAGTACTTGTCCCTCTGTACTAGCCTCTGGTGAGGCTGCACCTCGAATACTGTGTTCAGTTTTGGGTGCCTCACTACAATAAGGACATTGAGGTACTGGAGTGAGTCCAAAGATAGGCAACAAAGATGGTAAAGTGTCTAGAGAACGAGGCTTATGAGGAGTGTTTGAGGGAATTGGTGTTATTTAGCCTAGAGAAAAGGAGGCTCAGGGGAGACCTTATTGCAATTACCTCAAAAGAGGTTGTAGTGAAGGGGGGTTGTCTCTTCTCTCAAGTAACAAGTAATAGAACAAGAGAAAATGGCTTCAAGTTGTGCCAGTGAAGGTTTAGGTTGGATATTAGGAAAAATTTCTTCAATTAAAATGTTGTGAATCGTTGGAACATGCTGCCCAGGGAAGAATTTGAGTCACCATCCGTTGAGGTATTCAAAAGATTTGTAGAAGTGGTGCTAAGAGACAAAGTTTAGTAGTAGACTTGGCAGTGCTGGATTAAGTGTGAGACTTGATTTTAGAGCTCTTTTCCAACCTAAATGATTCTATGACTCTAATATATGTCCATGGTAGTGGAAAGAGATAGAGTGAGTCTTCCCACTAGGAGTTCTGGATAGTAGGGTGCTGTAAAGCTGGTAAGTGCAGAATGAAATTCATCTTCCCTGAATGCTGGTGTGATCCAGCAGTACTAAGAACTGTGATTCACTGTGACAAGGTTTTCTGTCCCATGAATTTGGAATCAATAGTCATGCCAGTGGGTGGTACATGGTATGGCCAATACACCTTGACTACCATGAAATGGATTTAGCTGTCATTCCCATGGTTACTGATAGGCCTTGAGTGAAGGCCAAGGTCATTTCGAACTTCATGTCCACAGGAATGGATGCCTTAAAAAAATTATTCTGACAATTCAGGATGGCTCTGAGTTGCTCATGAAAGACATCTGCTTGTGTCTTTTCTTCCCAAAATGTCACTGCATGTGTTACTAGCTGTAATATGTTTTCATTTTCCTAACACCCTTAGGGAAAAATTGCATGATAACTGGGAGACCAGACTTCCCCAGAGCTCTGGTAGCGGATCTTGGAGAAGACAATAGAACCATTTCATTTGGAAGAGTCTTCCAATGTTCTCAGAGCCTGATGGTAGGCCTATGATGGCAAACTTTACCTATAGTTAGCATATGAGTATCTTGAAGTTTTCTATGTAGTGAAATCTTGTCAGAATCAGAGCATCAGCAATGCATACACTTTGTGTGCAGATCCAGGACAAACAGTGGCATAAAGCATATATGCCTTTATACAGAGCATACAGGTGTTACAATATGTGTGCATGGGGTGAAGTATGCAGAGGCAGACATATGTACTAGAGCTGTGCTTGATGGGAGACATTACAGGTAAGTGGTGTTAGTGCAGGGTTGGGTACTCCAGCCACATTGCAATGTGGACACAATCTTTGTACCCCAAAAGAAACCAGAAACATAAATCAAGAAATGTGGAAACAATTTTTTTCCATGGGGTGGAGGCTATTTTATTATTTTCCTTGATTAGCAGAAACACTAGATCCATAGCTTAAAGGTCTTACTTATGTGCCCAGATATTGGATCAGTCACCTTGACAGGAAATCATAATTCCCTGTCCTGCAAGATATAAAGTGCCCTTACCATTAATACACATAACCCACTGATAGTCTGTCTGATATCAACACAACCTTTAGTGTGATGACTTGGGCATCTCCCACTGTCTTGTGACCTTTGCTACTTTTTGGTTTTGCTTGTGGGCTTTTCTTCTTTCTCTCTTTGCTATTTATCTACTTATTTATTGTACTTTTTTCATTAATATATAGTCAGACAGTTTCTTTTGTTGGCGTCTCTTGAGTATTGAACTCCCAGTACATCCAAACTTTACTGATCTTGATGGCCCTCTAACTTCTTGAGCAGTCAATAATGCAAAAGTCATAGAATCATAGAATGGTTTGGTTTGGAAGGGATCTTAAAGATCATCAATTCCCTCCCCACCCTGCCTACCCCACCCCCTCCCATGTCAGGGACACCTCCCACTTAGACCAGGTTGCTCAAAGCCCCATCCAACATGGCAAACTTGCTGACAGTGCACTTGATTTCACTGTCCATGTCACTGACAAAGATTCGAATACCGACCCTTGAGGAACACCACCAGTTTTTGACTCCACTTGGCCATTGAGCCATTGAATGCAACTCTTGGAGTGAGACCATGCAGCTAATTCCTTACCCACTGAGTTCTCCATCTGTCAAATCCATGTCTCTCCAATTTAGAGACAAGGATATCATATATATCTAGAGTCATGAGGCTAGAAGGTCATCAACTAAAGGATCTCTGAGGCTTCTAGAATGTTCATTTCATATTAGACCTCTCCCAGGAAAAAAACAAAAACAACAACAACAAAGAGCATGAAACCCATTCTTCTGTCGTTCCCGACTCTCTTCTCAGGTGACATAAGACTCTGGATCACCTGGACTGCCCTGGGGAGATTAGGCAAAAAAAAAGTTTTACATATTTCATTGCCTACACTCTGATTTTGTGTTTGCTTTAAAAATGCAGACAATTTCACTGTCAGAAACATTTCCCTGAAATGTATTTTAAGTTTCCCTTTTTTAACTTTGACCCACTATTTCTTGGAAAATTCTCTGGTAACATAGGAAGTAATTTCTTTCACGCCTAAGGGGAACGCAAACATCTTTCAAACATTTGCAGATGGTTTCATGCCCCCTAGTCATCCCTCTGCATGCTACATATTATATCCTTTCAATCCTTCTGCACAGGTTGTACTATAAAGCAGAAAGCTCACAAGAGCACTAGGGAATGTCTCTGTCTCTCTATCTCCTTGTCTCTCTTTTTATTTTTCCTTTTTATTTTTTATTTTTTATTTTTTTTTCAGCACAACTTCAGCTGGTGTCATTGAAAACGGCATATATACATCCACAGGCAGAATCTGTCCCTGTGAATATGAAGAAAGCTCTGGGACAAATGATGTTTTTAGTTACACCATTGAGACCCTGTAGACTTCAGCTTTACCTTCAGGAGGTAGCCTTTTGTGTGTACTGGATGAAAAGACATAGCTCAGACTGTTATTGGAAATATTCTGCTCTGTTCAGGGCAAAGTGCCACAAAAGCCAAATCCCAAACAATCCCCTAAATTGTCCATCTGGAACAGGTGTTTACAGTCATATAAACAAAATAAAATTGCTTTTTGCAGACCTTAGTGTCAGCCCTTTGCTAAAATGTCTGGCAGCTATTTGAAAATGAAGCAAACAAAACCCTGACAACCAACCAGAAAAACTGGATAGGAGAGGAGGGAAGAGCTGAGAGATGAATAAAAAAAACCTTCAAAGATGTGAAGGGGGAAAAATGCTGATCAGACTGTATGAGAAAAATCCTTTAATAACAATGATACCTCTAACTTCTCCACAACTTTACATGTCATGGTGAGATTTAAAATAAGTAAAGTGAACATTAATACATCCCACTCATAATGTCTTGGCCTTTTAAACTGCAGAAATGGGATATCCCTGTTTTGGGTAGTTAAACATTTTATTTTATTTTATTTTATTTTATTTTATTTTATTTTATTTTATTTTATTTTATTTTATTATTTTATTTTATTTTATTTTATTTTATTTTACTTTAGGGGGGTGGGGAGAGGGCAAAGGAGGTTTGATTAAAAAGAGTGACAGCAGAAGAAATCCTTTTTGTCTACTTTTACCTTACCTGACATCCTATACTTTTTGGAAAGATAGAGCTCCTATTGCCTTTAGTGAATAGAGATGCCAATCTCCAATCTAATCTCTCTCTCTTTTTTTTTTTTTTTTTTCCCTGAATTTTTTAAGCTACATTAAAGACTATTTTCTTTATAATTCCTCTTTACAATTGTTAAAACACTACATGCTACTTGATGGCTTAAAACATGAAACCTTAGCAAGAGAAGAAATAACATTCTCCATATACAGAAGGTTATAACACCATATAACAAAAAAATAATAGATTTAGCTTCCCAGAGGTCTGAATTTTTATGACTTGTCCATGGTTACATATTCAGTCAGGGATTAAATCTAGGTTTCCAGGGGATTCCTGAAGGGCAAACTGGAAGTAGTTCAGAAAAAGAAAAAGGAAAAGAAAAAGGAAAAGGAAAAGGGAGACAAGTAATGGTGTTACAGGATGAAAACAAACAAAGAAACAAACAAAAAAAACCACCATCAACAAAAACAACATATTCCTGAAAGAATATGGGCACAGTCATAACTGACAGAGAATGAAAGAATAGAGCTGGTAGGCTTAGGATCCAGTCTTAATGCTTTATCTATGTTTTCAGGAGTACAGCTCTCATGATTTCTGCTTTACAAGTTTACATCTGCAGACAAAGGATTTAAGGAGGGTGGTGTGTTTTATTGTTGTTGTTGTTTTTTAAGCTTCAGAGATGGATTCATCAAATTGAAAAGAGTGAGGACTTGTTGTCTACAAATATGTCTATAGATATCACTGCTTTTATAGGCTCACCTCAGATAGCGTTAAACTATTAAATCCTGGTTGTGGTAATGCAGTTGTGATAAAGTTGATTGTTGGAAGGACCATGCTGAAACATTTACATGGGTGTCCGTCAGGCTTTGCAGCATGAGTTGAGCTTGATGCTGCCTGACTGCATTGGTAGTAGTACTTAGCTTAGATAGTTTAGAACTGTTACGGGTGCATCTATCTGTATGAGATTATAATGTAGCTGTAACCACAGTGACTGAATTCTTCAAACTTCTTTAACCACTAGGATGCATTACTGCATTTCTTTTAGCTCTTACATATTTTTCTGAATGTTGAACTCCTAAACCAGCTCTGCTTTGGTAATGTTTAAGGCAATGGCCAGATGAGTTGAAGATATTTACTCCCACTAATTCAAATCATAGTTTATTCAGGGGCTTCTCCTCCCTTTTATACCACTTTGAAAAGTATAGGAATGGGATCAGTCTTTTCAATGTGCTCTACTACTACAATAACATGCTAAAAATATGTGCAGATTTTTAAATATTTTCCCCGTTATTTACATTAAATTATACATTAAAATGGCTTCAGTATGGTCCCTTAACAATATTTCCAATATCTTTCTCTCAGCTGAAATGAGACTTACAGGGCTTGTCCCTTGAATCTTCCCATGTTTCTTTCTTGAATCTGGGAATAATTTTAGTACCCCTTAAGTCTTTGGGTACAACTACCCTCTTCTGTGGCCTGTCAAAAACCTTTGCTGAAGGCTTTCTTATTTCCTTTGCTACTTCCTTCAGGATTCTGGGATAAAATTCATCTGAGCCTGGTGCTTTGTCAAATGTAACAGTCCTAATTGCCTTATTATCTTCTCCAGTGCAATAGAAAAAGGCTTTTAACATTTTCCTTTCCCCTCCAGGAGAATGTCTCGGTCCCAGAGATACTAACTTCCACTGCCCCCACCCCTCCACCCCTCTCATCCCCCATCCCTGGTCCCCCATGAATAATGAGGTGAGGAATTAATTTAGGCCTGCAGCAGAATCAGCCTAATCTGTCACTAACTTTCCACTTATGTTCTTCAATGTGTCTACTGTCTCACTTCCTTTTTGTTGGATTCTGAATATATATTTAGAATCATAGAATCACAGATATAAGGAATGGAAAATAGCTATTATATCATCCAGTTAATTGCCCTGCAACTTCAGGATTATTCTATGCAATATATTTCTTTGTTCAATCTGTTTTTTAACTTCCCAAATGTATCCTTTGGAGTCTCTTTAATATGTCTTAAAAACACAAAGTTTTCCCTGACGTTTAGCTTAGTTTTCTCTTTCTTAATGTGAGGACTCTATTCTAAACTAAATGGTCTGGTATCACTTCTATTTTTTTTTTTTTTTTTTTCCTCTATCCATCTTTTTTTTCATGTTATTTTCATGCTTTTAAAATAGGTATAGATGACTCTGCTCTTTTGGGGTAACATTTTGACTTCACACTTTTTATCTGGGGTCTAAATTTCACATAGAATGATAATGATATAAAACAGATAATGATTTAAAAGATCTTAGAATAGGTAGAAGTTGTCTATTGAGCCATATGCCATTTCCAGCCTGCAAGAAGAGACCATAAGTGTACGTAAAATACCCTGTGCTGCTGGTGCTGCCTCCTTCCTATGGTTGGCATGGACCTCAGTGAGCACGGTCTGTTAAAGCAGCCTGAGCCAGGCAATGTGCTTTACATCCATTCCACTCCCTCCTCCAAAGCCCTGAACTCAAAATTACGTGCATGCCAGTTAGCACAGATTTTGCATTTATCTGTTCTAGTGTCATGTCTCCTGGTGTCCAGGCAATGGATAGATATTCAGTACAATGTAATACAAAGTTGACCCAGAAGGAAATTGCTTTCTTTCTTCAAAGGTCTGAACATAAACCGTCTATCCTAGATAATCCCAACTGGACTTGTGTACATATTATAGCATCCTATTTGAGAATGGAATGGCTGTCTCAGACTTCCCACTATCTAATGCTGACAGACGCAGGTTTCTTCTCTACCAGAGATGGTAGAGAACAAAAAGTATAACACCTGAAATAAAAAGCTGTATTTTCCTACTTATATACCAGCTCTTCACTGACTCCACAACAGACCACTACTCACTAAAGGACCGTCTGAACCACTCCCTTGAATCTATATGCTGCAAATGGTCCATAAATCTATTTTAGGAATTGGCCTGTACCCCTAAATCCCTCTGGTCTGTTTTTGTCTAGCTTAGACTGAAGTATTGAAAAATGAACACAATATTTCAGGTTCCCAGTTATTAGAGCCATACTAGCAGCTTGTTGTAGGCCATGAACTTTTAAGTAGTTATAGATTGTTTATCTTTACTTTCTTTGCTATTTCGTATCATTTATTACTCTACTGAACCTTATTCTTTTCTACATTTCATAACTTCTTCAGGCTTTTCCCCATTTATCTTTTGTTCTTTGATATTTTCTGGTGTTCAGCATGGTTCAGCAAGGTTTTAATTTTCCTCATCAAGCTGTGAACCTCTTCCTTTTTCTTTCTAGACAGCTTAATATGGTTTGACATTTCCTCACATTTCCAACAGTCTGTGGCTGCTTCTACATGTAGCCACTGTGATTGGAAATGACTGCATATGATTATTGTTAGACATAATATTGTGATTATTCTGCTGCTGGGCATTGCTTTGAAAGAATGGGAACCCAAAAGAAAACCTATTCTTCTCACAAATATTTTATTCTTAGAAACAGGGCCAAATCATGAGATAAGTAAGCTTAACATGAAAATACACTCCTTTGCAACAGGGAAAAAGTACTGAGTTCTAAAAAAAAACAAGTAGCCAGCATTATAAATATCTTTAAAAGCATTATAGAGTTAACCTATTATATGTCTAAATTAGGAAGCTATGAAAGATACATATTCTGCATTCCATCTTATATCTTTTATGCTGTTCGCATCTCAGGACTTTGCATTCTCTTCAGGACATATTCCAGCCTGTCCTGTATGTCAGCAAATGCATTATATGCATCCGTATGGTGTTTGTATTGCCTCTTCTATGAAAACAGTGTCAAATGCATCTTGCCTTCTGATACGCAGTACTATTCCTTCTCCATGTGGTAGTAGGGAAATTTGGATAAAATATATTCCAGCACTAAATATTTTTCTAATTTCCAAAATTATTTGTATATTTCCTGAAGTCACATCTTGTAAAAAAAGTTTTTGTTCTGATAAAGCTGTTGGAAACTAATGACTTGCTTTCTGTTCTGTGACTGATACAAGTATTGTAGAGGTATTGTACTTTTAGCTCAGAAGAGATCTCTATAATCATTTGCTTTGAACTTCTGCATAGCATTAGGTCAGGATTATAGAAATAGGTACTGTCTCTTTATGGAGAATGGTCTAATTTTTTGGCTTTCCTCAGGGGGATTGTAAAAGTAGGAGTGCGCTTGTGTATTTGGCTTTAAACTGTAACAGAGAAGAAATCTGGGGGATCACCTCCTATTGGCAGCAGATTGTAAGAAGCCAGAGAGTGCACTGAGCTGAAAACTGCTCTCAAGGGCCTCTGAGTAGTTAAAAACATCATGGACTAGTGGGGAGAGGACTTGTCTAATAAAAAACAAAAGGATGCAGCTGGATGGATGATGGGGTCCTTGGAACATGGGGAGCATGAATGGGTAACTTCAGTAGAGAAAGCGAACATTCATGGATAAAATAGCATGAAAATAATTTATGAAAATATTCTGTGCCTTCTTTGCTGAACCCAGTAACTTTGTGTTGCATGGACTCTGTATTGAAACACTATGTAGTCTTAAAAAAAAGTCAGTTATGACTAATTTATGGGCCTTACTATTAGATTATATATCATCAGCTATCACTAATTAGATGGAATTTGTTTTGATGAAGAAAAAATGATGAATGAATTCTTCTCCATATGATAAAAAATATTTGCTAATTCTGAGTAGTGATATACTATAATAAAATTATCTAGTTTCCTCCTCCATTTATTATTATTACTATTTATTTTTTGTTCTTGATAAAATAAATATAGGACATATTTTCTAAACCTACTCTTTTCTGAAATCTTTTTGTTTGTGCCTTCCTTTTCTTCTTTCAAAGTTTAAATAAAAACTCAACACTAACACTAGGGGGCTTGCCAGCTATTTGTATAGCTGTTAGCACAAAAGAATGATGGCGTTGGGTAGTAGAGAAAGTTCACCTAAACCAGAGGTAAATCTAGGTCTCTGGCAATCACTGATGATGGATGCCTAGAGGATATAAAAAGATCAGGATTAGTGTGCACTGGTGATTTCCAGGAAGCTCATGGTAATTTGTAAATCAGAAACATCCTGAGATAGAGATGGTGAGATCTGGAGATCTTGTACAGCCTTAGGTGATTTGTCCACTTATTTTATTAATGGGTGTAAACTTTCATCAACCATAGCTTTTCATTACAAAAAGTTTTACAACATAACTATATATTGAATGAAGAAATAACTCTGTTTTTAACTAGAAGACTCCAAGTTTCAGTTTATGTTCCATAGTTCATGTTGAGAAATGAGCTCAAATTGAGCAAAATGATTATTTCTTGTTCATTTTTTCCATATTATTTATGTATTTTCCATGTTATTTTACACTTCTGTGGTATATTTCCATAGTTATATGCTAACATTTCTGCATCAGAAGAATTTCTTATGAAATCAGGGGTCTTTCAGGAAGGGATGGGTTTAAGTAAAGCTGATCTGTCTTAGAACAGAAATAAGTACTAGGCTGTCAAATTCCTTAGCTACATGAAAGATGAGCTGAACAAGGGTAGAGTTTTTCAATACCTGGGTGGTGGATGTCCTTCTGTGCAGTCAGGGATTACAGCTACTTTGTGCCAATAGAAGAGCACAATGAAGCTGAATTAACCTCCATGTGACCAAAATGAGAGACAACTTGCAAAACCTACAAAATCCAGGTCCCTCCAGGATCCCACCAGGATCAGTAACTTTAATTTAGATGTGTAGGATAAGTGAGAGAATTGATAAGAGACAGGTATGGACAGTTGGTGCTGAGATCATATGGGAAAGGTATCATCTATGAAAGCCAGCTGATGACAGAAAGTGGATGTCTGGTGTATGGGAAGCACAAGTAGAAAAGGTGACATGTTATTTGTCAAGAAGTCAAGCAGCACAAGGGGTTTCCCAGCTATAAGAAGACTTGTTTAACAGAGGGCCCTGATTCAGCACGATTTCAGAAGAAGCTACCCGAGAAGAAAAGGCACTTCACAAAGAAAAGTGAAGAGATGAACCCAAGCCACTCTTTTAGAAATTTAATATCCATTTTATTTGTGCTTTCCGTTAAGAATGGAGATAAGCACACACAGCTGCAGGTCAAAAAAAGACTTGAAGCTAGACATGCTTACTCTGTAATGTGCCAGACTATTTACCAAAGAAGCTGCCAGCGCTGTGAGTAAATACATCCACTTTGCACATACTAGTCAATTTAGGATCAAACCAATTTAACATCCTCTGCAGCAGGGACTCAATGCACCTGCACAACATTTGGTTTTATCAAAACAGTTTTCCCATTTAAGCTAAAAGAGGTGGGGAAACTCTGAATCCTTATGTTCAGACCCATTGCTTTTTATTATGGATATGCTGTCAATTAGCCTTGCCCTCATCAGCATCAAAATTAACCGTGTAGTGCTAAAATGATGGAGTTGAAAAAATAATTAGCATTTACCTGCTATTTTAATGTAAGTGAAGCCAAAGACAAAAAATCATCACAAATCTTTCAGTCTAACTTGGCAAAGCTATATTTGTTTTCAGAAGGCAATATAGCTATTTAACTGCAGATCCCAGACAGAGAAGCCAGAGCAATTCAAATTTAATCTCAGAGCACTCTTATGCCAAGTTTAAATCCCTTCCTCCCTCTACACTTGGCAATTTCTGTTCTAAATTTCTTTAAAATAAGTGTTCTTTCACCACAAAGTCTTGCCACAATGGCAGCTGTTTAGCAAATAAACTCAAAAATAAAAATGTTGTCATTGTGAAATAAGATATATTTAATTAAATAAAATAGAGAAGGGAAGTGCTATTACAAGAACATAAAACTGTAAGGCACAAGATAAAACTAAATTACTACAGGGCTGCTCAATTCAATCTAATCCTTGAAGATAAAGATGGAGCCAGAAAATTGCATGTATTGTGAAATCAACATAAGCCCTAAGCAAATATTAACTAGGGATGTATAAACTGATTTATAATAAATACAAGTGTGAATGCTAGGATTAGTTAAGGAAATGCAAACCGAGACACATTAAGGTGTAAAATACTCCAGTATTTCTCTAAGATATTGGGAAGTGTACACACAAAAAAAGTATGCGGTACCCTGGATATATTTTCAGGTTACCTGATTTGACACATTATAGAAGAGAAAATATGGAACAGGAGGAAAACTGTGAATTTATTTCTAGTCCTTTTTTGTAGGGCTTAATTTGAAGTTTGTTGTTACATGTTGAATCATGCTTTTTTAATTTTTTTTTTTTGTCTTTTATCTTTTATTTTTTTATCTGTTTATTTGCTTGTTGCTCATTATAATTCTACACATTAAATTAATGGAATTATACAATACACATTCAGTATAGTGTATGAGGTGCTTTCTGGTACCAAAGGACCCAGATGTCTGTATGATATGAATTACAGACTATTTAAAGCAATTTTATTTACTATTTTTGTATCTTTCCTAAGAAGGCTTCAGAATATATGAAAACAGGCAAGAGAGAGAGATCATGTATGTCCATGAAAATAGTGGTTGCATGCTGCAAACATTTATATGTGTTTACTCAGCAGAGCTTTTACCTTTTGCGTAGGGGAAGCTGATGTGAAATCTCTCAGGTCTGATTCATCTCAGCCACCAAACATCGTCAGTGGACTTTGTTGTGCATATCTCATCATACTGATCTGCAGAGCAGATTAAAACCTTTTAGTCTGACCATACTGTATCTCCAGCAAGTGAGAATCTTGTGTTGTTTTCAATGGATCTTTTCTGCCCTTATTTGTTTATTTTTACAATACCTTTTTCTCTCCGTGGAAGGGTAAAAATGATAAATTGGAGTCTTTAATGGCTTATTATTTTGTGCTATAGAAAAATACCCCAAACTATTCTTAAGACCACTGTTTAATTTGTGAAGTCAAACATCCAAATATAATTGCCACAATCCATGTAGTGAACAATGAGATGATATAAAACAGGAACAATTTGGGCACCATCCATTCTCTGTCTTGAGCGAGACAACAGTTCCACTGGAGAAGGTCTGCACATGTACCTGCATACAAGTGAGAGTGAAGCAAGCAGACATGATGCTGGGACATGTCTGTTTTACAGCAGGGCCAGACCCTGCCAGCATACCCTGCAGAGTTTCTTCATTTCCTAAGGGAAAGCAGTAAAAAAACAAACAAACAAACAAACAAAAACAAAACAAAACAACAAAAAAAACCCACAGCTTTTCATCTTTTGTTCTCCCAGTCTCATTCTCTTCCCATTTTATTCCACTGTCCTGAACCTTCCATTGTGTAGAGTACTGCTTTGTTAGCTTACACAGAGCCTCTGAACCTCACTGGGGAATACTTAGGCATAGTGCCTAAGTCTTAATCTAAACATATCACTCCTGGTTTCCTTTACCCAAGCAGTCCAAATTCATATGTCCTTGCTTCTCAACAGTTGCCTTTCCACATTCCACAGCCTCACATCTTGGGTTCCCTGCTTAATTTAAAGACTTGTAATCTGACGGGTCTAGAAGTGCTTATTGGCACTACCATGCATCTCAGCTCATAGTGAGGGCTTGCTTTCCACTCTTGTTTTCCCATCCCTCCATCTAGGTTATGAATTTCATAGAAAAGACATGTCAGATCAGAGAGAAACTATAGCATATTCAAGCCAGCTTCTTGGTGTTGACAACTGGGATTTTGACTACCAGGTGCACAGCAGTGAATGTGTGCCTCAGGTTATCATGCCTGGCTGACTGTTCCTGTCAGTTAGGAAGTTTTGTTTTTCTTTCTGTTTTGTGTTTATTCTTTTCTTATTCTCTTAATCCACATTTCCTCATTGTTTCCTAATCATGGAATCGACTCCTAGCAGTCCTAGTCTTTGGGCTGTCTTCTTCTCACAACAGCTCCTAATCTGAAGGGCTCTAATCCTTCCTCTCAAGGTGACTTTTGGCTGGCAGGCCTCTTCAGCCTTCCTGATACCTGTTTCTTTACACGGATAGTTCATCCTGTCCCCAAATCCCACTTTTTTCTCCCCCTCTGCCATTCACCCTTTCTTCCCTCAGTTGAAAACAGACCCTTAAGAATTTGTAGAATATTTGCTTGGGTATCAACTGAAATGAGACCGAGTCTGTCAGGTTTTCTGTTCTCAGTTTCAGTTTTCAAACTTACCCAGCTTCATGCATACATGATTTCCTGGAGACTAGAGCATGCTTAGCCATTTCATGATATGAAGATATTATGGGAACACTGTTCCCCAGAGGTCAGTGTGGGGGCCAATCCTCTTTAATATCTTTATTTTTATTTGGACGAGGGAATTGAGTGTGCCCAGAACAAGTCTTTAGATGACACTAAGTTGGGGGGAAGTGTTAATCTGCTGGAGGGTAGGGAGGCCCTGCAGAGGGACCTGGATATGTTGGATCAATGGGCAGAGGCCAATGGGATGAGGTTCAACATGGCTAAGTGCCGGGTACTGCACTTTGGCCACAACAACCCCATGCAACACTACAAGTTTGGGGCAGAGTGGTTGAAAGCTGTGCAGAGAAAAAAGATCTGGGGGTGTTGGTTGATGATCGCCTGATCGCAGTGTGCCCAGGTGGACAAGAAGGCCAACAGCATCCTGGCTTACAATTTCTTTGTAACTTAGGTGAGTTCCACTTCTCACTCACAAGGACACATTATTTGCTTAGCACATCCTGAATATCATCCATGAGGTTCTGCTGAAAGTTCTCAACACAGCATGAAACTAGATGTATCTCTAACTTTTCTTCTAGACACTTGGATTCACCTTGGTTTAACCTGTTCACCATGTTTAGACTTTTCCCTCTTTCCATCTGTTTGTCTTCAGACAACTTATGCTTTCAAGATTTCCTACAAGGCGCCTAAATCTTTCTCCCAGTAAGTTCACAGCATGATTTTTTTATTTTTATTTTTATTTTTTTTCATTCAACATTGCTTTGGAAGACATCTCTTTTCCAATTATTATGCTCATTGTGATGAAGCTAAGGAAAAATAATCTTCTAACAGCAGTTAAAACTAGTAGGTCATTTAAAATGTAAGTTTTAAATGAAACTAAAACAACTGAAGAACAAACACTTAGAAACTTCACAATCAAGGGAGAAAACAAATGTTTCTATTGCATTTATGTAGGACGTTATGATATTTGCAGCTTTGATGTTGCAGGAAGATTATCTGTGTTGTTTTGTCCCAGTTACTGAGAGCACAATTGAAGGACTTCAATGATGCATTAAGTCTACCAACTCTGATGTCATGCTGAACATCCCTGACTCAAATCTGAGATGTCAGAAATGGCTTAGAATAACTGGATGCATATCAAAATACTCAGAATATAACTACTATGATGGCAAATCTTGTATTTTGATGTTAAATCTTGTATTTTGATGTTATTATGATGTTATTTTCAAGACCAAATGAAACAACAGTTGAGTGCCTAGTTATGACTGAATTTTATGACAAATTGCAAAAGCCATCCATTTGCTTTACTCTCAGGTGTGAAGCTAGACTGGCGCTACCATCATCCCTTTCAAACTGCTACCAAGTTACAGAAATACTGTGAAATCAGGATACAGGGAGGGACTTGGGCATTGAGACATGGAATACTAAGATGTCTAAAATTTGGCTTTCTGGTGTGGGAACAGAAACTATAATGCTCAGTTGAGTTCATGTAGTGAGTGTGGCATCTAAATTTTCATTCACAACAGCCAGAACAGTGTGAGGTAGAATTTAAATTTGGAATTCTTACTGCCACTTGCAAGGGTATGAAACCTAGATGCAGAACCTGAAATTTTTCCCAACACTTATGTACTTGAATGACATTGAGACTCTTGTGCCCGGTAATGCTTTTTTTTTTTTTTTTTTTTTTTTTTTTTTTTTTT
>CM021699.1:109019045-109068293 GCA_011074415.1 Stictonetta naevosa | reverse complement strand
TTTTTTTTTTTTTTTTTTTTTTTTTTTTTTTTCCCAAATGTTGGTAGTGATGTTTCTGCTGCTCATTCTTTGCATGGCGCATGCATTCAGAAAATGACAGACTTACACTTTAGGCTCTCCTTGGGCTTTTGGTGAATTCTGTGAGGTTGCATGCTGTTTCTGCTAAATTATCATATGCTGTGGAGTATTCAATACCTTCTGATTTGCCTTCTGATTGCAATTAACTTTAGAATCCAAAACTATGACTGAGTAAAAAGAAATCACCCCTTGTGTTTCTTTCTCTAAGAAACCTGTTATGCCAGAACAAATGTTCCAACTTTCATACACACATTCTGCTTGATTGCAGCCTTCTGTGTCTTTTTTATATTTTTTTTCTTTTACATTTTTTACCATGAATTGATCCAGTCCATCTTGCACTAAGGAATGTAAACCTTGGAAAATCTTTAGAAAATGCAAACTTAAACTGGGTAGAGCCTGGTAAATATTTTCTGAAGTACAGTTTTGAAAAGAACAATAAAATCAGATTCTTAAGCAAGTAGAGTTTTTCCGTTTTAATCAAAAACTGCAAAATATTAGAATTTAAAAATTTATTTAAAATGTAATGTCTTATGCTTATGAAATTATTCATGTTTTACATCAGAAATGAAATCACTCTTTGGAAGCTTACAACATACTATTTAAGACATACTTACTTTAAAGAGGGTCAACTACAACTGAGGGGGATTTGCATTACATATTGAACTCAGTTTGTGATGTTAAATGGAAGAAAATCATGATAACCCTAAAATACCCTTATGTCTTATGCAGCCATTTGAATTTTCTGAGCACTATTCAGATATTAGCTAACAAACAGCATTTGTCTGAGACTGACTGTGTAGAATTGCAAAGACTGATATATGGGATTAGAGCAGTATGCTGTTTCTGATAATGGACTATAACCATTTCTTGAGAGGCACAGGAAAAAACTTCTACAAAATTATAGATTTTTGTTTTTTCCTCTAGGATTTTTTTTTTTTTTTTAATATTTAGGCTGTTCACTTAGAATTTAACTTTTGCTTTAGAGCACTAAATTTTTGAAAACATTGCAAGTGTTTTAAAAACAAGAAATGTGTATGCGTATATTTCCTCATATTCCTAATGTGTTCAGTTGTCTTCACCTTCAAATCCCCACAAAGTGTACAAGAGGCTCATTTCCCTCTGCTTGTTTGATCTGTTCTTGTGCTGCTGCATCCAAATCTAGTTGGCAGGTTTGGTGGATTTGCTGTTTCTGAACCAGTGCTGTTAGCATTGTCTCTTTCCACAGATTTCTTTTGAAAAGAATAATAATCGTATAATCAAAAAAAAAAAAAAATTATGCCTGCACTTACAAATTTGTGTCTCAATGTTTATAACCTGGTTCTATCTTATTGTTCTGATGATCACATTTTCGCATTCTGCTCTTTCTATAATACAAATTTTAAACTAGACTTGTAGAATAATTTAGGTTGGAAAAGTCTTCAGAAAGTCACCTAACCCAACCTCCTGCTCAAATCACAGTTCATCTCAAATTTAGATAAGATTTCTCAGGACTCTGACCAGGTAAGGTTTGAATATCTCTAAGGATGGAAATACCACAGCCCCCCTGAGCATTTATGCTAGTGACTGACCACTCCCTTCATGGAAAGAAATAATAATAATAATAAAAAGCTATTTTTTCATATTAATTCTTTGGCATAAGTCTCTTCCTCTTTCTCTAACTCTCACACACACAGACATTACAGATCTTTGATGAAAATTAATGTGGCCTAAATTCTATTTATGTCCCCATTCCTATTGTCTGGCTGGAGACCTTCAGAGGCACATAGTCAACAGAAAACAGCAGGGGCTGGGCCTTGGTTGAAATGTAGGACACCCGAATCTAGGCTTTTGTCTTTTTCATACACAGCTGCAACTTTCCACCTTTCCTCTAAATACCAAGCACTTTGTCTCCTGTCATAGAAATCAGCCAGAGCCAGATTTTTCTATTCTAGCTGGGTTTGTATACCATCGTCCTCACTGGGTGCCTTCCAGTAGTGCATTAATCAATACAACTCAGAGCTGTCTCTGGTATTTTTGTTGTTTTAGTCAGCTTCTCCTCAGAGGTTACTGCCTGGCCACCTTACAAGGAGCACTGCTTTTTTCAGCCTTTTCCAATTGTAGAAAGGAAGAAGCTTTGGGAGAGAGGATGAAGTTGGGTAGGGAGAGATGAGACTTCTTCATTTAAGATATCTCGTTCTTTTGAGCTCATGCTGTCATTTTTAATGTGAATTTCTGATTTTGCATTATCTGTTAGAGTGTCAGATCACTGTGATGGAAGATAGATATTGAGCTAGACAGATATGCATATGAAGAAGAGAAGACGCTTAACTGAGACCAGTAGAAAACTAATATTGTGGCAATATTTAAAAATGGTAAATGTGACAACCCAAGTAATTATAGGCCTGTTAGTTAGACATTGATCCTTGGTGAAATAAGGGAACATCTGATATAAGATGTTAATAAAAAGCTGAAGAATGGAATTAATACCAATCAACATGAGTTTATGGAAAACAGATCCTTTCAAACTAACCTGATATCTTTTTTCAGATTACAAACTAGTTTTTAAAGTAAGATTAGTGATGTACTCTGCAAGTTATTTGACTTGCTAGTGCATAACACTTTGATTAAGGAACTAAAAAGACATAAAATGCACATAGCATGCATTAAATGGATTGTAACTTTTTTTTTTTTTTTTTTTTTTTTTTAACTGATGGATGATGATGGATGACAAGATCTAATTAAAAATGTACTGTCAGCCTAGGGTAAACATTTTCAATATACTTGTTTCCCGGCCACATGTAATTTAACACTTTTTCAGCATCTAGAAAGGAGTACAAGATTATCCCTGATAAAGTTTACATATGATATGAAGATCAAAGTAGAATTTACCAGTGATGAGCATAGTTCAGTTTTTCAGTGCAATTGCAAAATATTTGATGAGGTGAAGACAAATCAAGTTTATGACCAAGTGTCCTACATCTAAGAAGAAAGAGTTTACATTAAAACTACTTTTGTATGCTCAAAGGTTAAAGACTTTAGTGAAAGAAGGAAAACGTAATATCCTCTATCAGACAAAAGAATTAAGTTAAAAATTAAGATAGCCAAACTGTCTTACTGGCTGAGTGTGTGTCTTCACTTTTTCATCTGTATCAGGTAGGTAAATAAAAGAGTTTGCTTTTACTGTAAACCTTTCCTTGCAAAGAATGCTGGCCATCCTTATGAAGTTGGAGCCTACCTTGGGGCACACAATCTGTGAAGAGGCTGGAAGATTTCTGTGGATAATCAGTTCATCACAGTCTGGCTAATATGATTCTCAAGTATATAATCAAGAGACTCTTGTGATGTTATTCCAACCCTTAATTGTTATTGCTTTTAAAAGTAGGTATCAAACTTAAGGAGAAATCAAGTGCAGAACCACTTTTTGGTTGAAAAACTTAACCAGGGCTGGAATGTCAATTTCTTAACCGAGACTGGATTATTTTCTAAGACATATCCCAGGAAGTAAACAAGAACTTACTCAAGGTACTTCTGTACTTCCTTTCTGGTTTAAAAAAAAACATTTGCAGGCTGCCTGAAATACCAGTATCTAAAACTGTGGTTCCCCCAACCTTCCTCAGGAGGTACAGTTAATGGTAATGTTGGTAATTTTTCTCTCTCTCATTTTTTTTTTTTTACTCAAACCCTCAAATTTTATACCTTGAGCTCCACTGAAACACCATCCCTCATTAGCACATCTTCCCCTTCATCCCCCAAAGTACATGCTGTTTCCTAGCCTCCATCAGGGCATCTTGGCTCCTGCTCAGTACATTTCTCCATCCTTTGCCAAGGTCTAACCTATAGCCCCTGCAACCCTTCACAAGCATCTTATAACCTGCCATGCCATCTGTCCTGAAAAACAAACTGGTATTTATACAGCATGGAAATGATTTAAATCAGTATATATAGTAATATCTGATCTTAACAGACACTACTGCATATGTGTTACAATGTAATAAATTTTAAAGAAACCTTTTAGAAAAAAGAAAAAATAATCTTAAAAAATCTGCATCTAAAAACTTGAATGAATCAATTGACTACGGGATATTTCTATTACTTTGGCATTTCATCAATGTTTCTCTTAGGACTTGTCTACAGTTGCAAGTTAATTCAAGTGAAGGTGGGCTGTGAATTTAAAATGAAACAGCTACTCCTGAGTGAATCCATGGACCTTTATGCTGGAATAACAGTGCTCTACTCTTCTTTAGCAAATCCATCTGTGGACATTCTACTTTTCCATCTGAAAAACTGCAAAAGACATTTCAAAGTAAGTACTGACTCGTAGTGTTTTGCAGAAATAGGTGTCTGAATAATTCCAAGAGTAGAAAAGACCTTATATTTCTTCATAGTCCAAACCTAAATAAGGCCTATGCTGTGCATTTCCTTCCTTACTTCAGCGTTGCTTGCCAGCCCCGCTAAATGTTTCATTGCAGCTTCTAGCTTTGTTCTAAGAGACTTTCTGACACTGCAAACAACAAGTGTCCCAAGCAATACCTTCAGACTATGCTAAAATGAGTCCCTTTTTATTTTCCAAGCAGCTGCTATTAAGAACCAGGGACTTTCTGTTTTACATAGCAAGTTGTGCCATCTAGCCATCCGTTGTCTGTTATAGGCATATTTCCCTTAAGAGAATTCCCCACAGTTTACTGTTACAATAATTTTCATGTTTCAAGATCTCCTTTTGGGAAACCTTTCCACAGACTGTTTGGCTTCCTGTTGTTCGTGTATTGGAACTTTCTCTGACTTAATTTATTCTCAAGAGTTTGTCAACTCTATTTCCTACTCCACTTTGTGTATAATTCACTTTTGATATTTATGGACCAGTTAAGAAACCTATCTTTATATTTTGATATAATTTGCTAAGTTTTGTTCCATAGAGCAATTCTTCAATATACAGTACATAATATCAGTGAGAGTCAGATTGCAGATCTTCATACATAAAACTAAAATTTTATAAATTTTCTTTAAGTATGATAATTGTATTCAAAGGCCAAAGAGATTAAAACAAACAAACAAACAACAACAACAATAACAAAAAACCCCACAACCCCAAACCACACACACAAAAAAAACAAATGCCAAAAACTGGAGTTGTGTGAATGGATAAATAATAATTGCACGTGCCCCAGTGGTCTTACCATCCAAAACATTTCTTTGACTTCTTAAGTTAGTTGGGTATAATTAATATTTATCAATTTTAACATCAAAATCCCAGGCTGGGATCTGTTTTCTCCACCCCACGGCCAATCCTATATTTCTGGCTGCTGACTCAGTTCACCTGAGAAAGAGTAGGTAGAAATACTGCTTTAATCAGCTATTTTAGGGGAGAATAAAGAATATCCCTGACTGGGAACAGTAAAGACTGCCATATTCAAACATATATTACCTGCAACAGAGAAATGAGGCTGATAAAGTTCATTCAGGTTCTTGGTGTTTGAGATTATCCAAACTCCGCTGAGTGAAAGTAGCTGTGCGTGATTTGCCTGATGAAGTAGAGAGGCAGTCATTATTTTTATGTGTTTAAGATTGTCTTGACCTAAAGCAGCACCTATATTTTTGTTTTAATTAAATGTAATATTTTTAGTAATAAATAATTAACATCTATATTTAAATTAGCACCTATATTTTGGTTTGAATTAAATGCAATATTTTTGGTAATAATTTCTTTGATATCCACCCAATGTTGTAGGAGATATTAAGATGAATCTTAGACCCTAAAAGATATACTGGTCATAACAAAGGTCTATCTACAATTGTACCCAACAACAGTCAGAATAAAAGTATAACAAAGAAGGTATATACTTTCCTCATACTGTGTGATTTGAAGTAGTAATGTAGAGGTTTCCCAAACTAATGTTGTATTGGGATCATTATATTTAACAGCCACTGATAGAGTGAACAGACATTAATTTGTTACCTCTGGAATCCATAACATCCTGTGAGAGTGAGCTCCTCAGTTTTGTTGCCTAATGGTTACATTTCATGCCTCCTTATTATTGTCTTCTGAACAAAAAGTGACTGATCATTCCTTCTTCACCCTACTTTTCATTTAATAGATCTCTACAGTAACTGGTTAAAGACTCCCAGAGTTTTAGTAGCTTCTTGCATAAATACTGCATGAAGCAGTATTGAGATGGGGCATCAAAACTACATGCTGGACACAACCGTGATATGATGGAGGAGTGGTGAATGAAGCCTCCCTTCCATGGGTTATATGATGAGGTTGATCAATCTGTAGAGACACTTCGTTTGCACCATCTCTTCTTGTCTCATGCTGTGAAGACCTGCAGCAATCTGCTAAGGACAGGTGAATCCACAGTGTTCTAAGGGACCTGGAAACAGAAAATAGGGTCAGCAGAAAGGACAAAAACCTTCTTCAGGTGTCTGAAGCTGAGGATACTAGTTAAAAATTGAAAGTGTCATGAATTTGTATAGTGGCATAAAAATATTTTTAGTTTTCTGTTCTAATATTGACAATCCCCAACACCCTGCTTGGCCTTTATTTCAGATGACTTTTGTGCAATGAGTCAATGTTGTCACAGAGCCTTCCATAATTACCCATGCAAAGCAACAATTACATCTAAAGGAGCTATTACCATAAAGGAAAGAGAGATCATTAAGGGATTACCATTGTGCACACAGGTTATTTTTTTCTCTGTGTGCACCACCTTCTACTTATTAATGCTGAATTTTAGCATTGCTCTTTTCATCCAGGCACTCAGTGTCATGATGTTCCTCTGTAAGTATTCACTGTAAGCTCCAGATTGACTATCCTTAATAATTTTGTGATATCTGTGAGTTTTTATATATCAGCTCTTTCTCATTTCCTAAACAATTTGAATGACACCAGCACCAGGCAGGAGCACTAGGGCAGCTGAGGAAAATGATGAGGGTCAGAGCTAAATTTTTGGGGGAGGAACTGCATATCACAGTCAGGACAAGCTGAGGACAAGAGACCAGTGAAGGCTGGCGGTGATTCCACCACAGAGGAAAATAGGAGACTTGGCTGAGTCAGGACGCTTGTATACTACAAGGTAGCATCCAAGGTAATGACTGGATTATGCAGAGCAAGTTTTCATAGAAATGAAATCAGGGGTAATATAATATAAGGCAAAAGCTAAGTGATAATACTTATCTGGCAGTGCTACAGTTACTGTCATATTCCCTACCTGCTGGGATCATCCTGATCAAGCAGGTCACAGACTTATATTTCACTAATGAGGTTAATCAAGACACTGGGAAATGGGAACAGACACTGCCTACAGGGTTAGGTTATGTACACAGGACCTGGTACGAAGACTCTGCAATGGTACTTGCAGAACTCCTCTGGCAAATGCTAAACCATGGAGCATTTATTTCTATCTCTTGCTATTAATCCATGGAAGGACTTAGATTGTCTAGGAAATCTTACTGAGGGAAATTTTGCTTTTCTATTATTACTGCAATACGTTACAATCTCCAAACGTGTTATTTTATTTTTCCCATTCTTGCTGGCATATTGTCAAATTATTTTAATAATGATAAAATTATCCAGTCATTAAATAGGAAAACAAATAGTAAATGCTAAACCATGTTGCTTGACTGTGTTCCATTCTTCAACAGTAAATTGCTTAAAATGAAGCACAAATCTGCCTTTTTGTTTTCATTTCAGCAATTTTGTTTTGATTTAGAGATTCCTTACTTTTCTACCAGAGGAAGATATGAAGAGATGCAGTTTTGAAGATGTTTCCTGTGTTTTGAGTTTTCAGTGAAAGCTAATCTAACTGTTATTTTTTAAATTGTGCATTTTGTTTTCATCCCCCCATGTCACTAACTGATACCCTACTATGTAGTAATCTACATCTTTCAGTTATATGGCTTTTAGAGGAACAAACCATCAGAAATTAAATCTGTACTGGAGTGTGGTGGAAATTCTGTACTGCTGCGGAAGATGTTAACTATTATATGCTCCTGTAGAGGAGCTGAAGTTCCTATGGGATCTCTAACTTTGAACTAAAACCAATCCACCACGGATGTGTGATCGTGCTCTGCAAACAGAGTCCTCAGACTAGTCTCTGTTCCTTGTGTCTGCTGGGTTTCAGCCATGCTGAAGAAGTAAAATGACTTGAAATATAAAATGACATTAATGTGGTCTCTCCCCTTCCTAAATAAAGGAGAATGAACAGACCAGGCTGTCCAGCCCTCAGCTGGCAAATGCTGGTGTTGCTGCATTGATGCAGATAATATCAGATTAGAGCAGCACAGCCTTGTTCTGGAAACTCAGGCTACTGCTAGTGCTATCTGCACTGCTAGATAAAAAAAGGCTAAAGATAGTACAGCTCAGTTTGCACGCACACAGCTAAATTCTCTTACCTCTCTAGAACAGGCCAGCTGTAGCCAAGCTTTGGTCTGGGATCATTCACGGGGCTTTGTGAATCCTTGAACTATGTGCAGTGTTCAGCTGAAGGTGAAACATATCAGGGACAATGCTGACAATTAAATAATATGAAATGTTTTGTAATTCTTGGGCTGTGCCCAGGCCCTGCTGGGTGACTTTTGCAGACTCAGCACTAGGTGCTGTGTATTGGCCTTGTGTGAACTGCGGCAGTGGCCTGCAGAGGGTTGGTATGGATATAGAAGAGACTCTTCAACTTGGTACGTGGCCCTGGGCTCAGCTCTGAGCCTGCACACCTGCGTGGGCTCTGTTTCTGGAGGTACCTTATCGACGGCGGGTTGGCAATCTGCCTGCAGCCTTACCTAAGAGGGGCTTGAAGGCTCCTGAGATCTGTGACAGTGAATCCTTCAGTGAGACACCCACAGAGTGAAATTGATTTTGCATTGAGCATTTCCCAGCCCATTTTCAATGGCAGGCAAATTCATAGTAAGCAGAGTTTTTCAGCAGATAAGTTATAAACAAAGAAAAGCACTGCATTTGTCAATTCGGTGATTTTCTACCAGTTCCTCGCCTGGCTCCAATTCTCAGCTATATTCCAGCTGTCCTGAGGATTAATTAGTTAATATTTATGGAACACTGTGAATATGAAGACTGCTAGAACAGTGCTAAATGTTTTATTTACATGGTTTATAAACAGCAGCCCAGTAGTCCCACATGGAGCTCATCCTATCCCTGTGTTCACAGATTTCCACTGCAGGTTCAATTGGGATAGCTTTTATCATGATGTAATGTATTTTTATTGCGGTACTAGACCAAATGTATCCTTTAAATTATGTGATTAGTTTCAGTACAGCTCACACTCCAGAATAGCTATCATAAAGCGTGAGACTTTGAAAGCATTGCCAAATTTAAATGTAGGCTTCAGTCTATGATTTCATGTCAAAAATTTATGCACAGCCTCATTTGTCAGGCAGCATTATTGATTTTATAATGTGTAATGTTTTTCTTATTGAAAAAGTGTTCCCAGGCCTGAGCTTATTAACACAGTGTTGATTACTCTTTGGGGGCAAGCAAACGTTTTTTCCATTTATTAAAGATAATAAGAAATGGGAAATCATGTTTTTTATATACACATTATGTGAATGAAAATTACAGTTACTGATTAAATAATATGAGCCTTGAAAATTAAAGTATAATACAATGCCTCCCTTTTATAAAGCTGCATAAGTTGCTAGAAAGTCTCCCAGTATTTTATACATCTATTGTGTTACTATTCGCTCTTTTTCACTGCAAACAAAGTTTACATAAATGCACGATATTGTGTATGTCTTTCCAGTATTTCCTGTGTCAGCTAAAGTGATAACTCTGCTTGAGACATCATTATCATTCCCATAGTGAGCAGATTCAAACACACCAAAGGATTGTAGTTTCTGTTAAGAATAAGCAGAACCCTGCAAAGAAATCTAAAATTGATTTTTTTTATTTATTGTATTTTTATTTTCTCAGAGACATCTATGAGATTTAGATATCCCCCCCTTTTTTTTTAATTTTTTTTTCTTTTTCTTTCTTTTTTTTTTTTTTTTTGTGAGGAAGGCCTGTGAAAATCTCAAATATCATACTAACTGAAGAAAAATGCATGAAGCCTTCTCTCTTACATGGATCCATCTTTATGAGCGCTTCCTATAGAGTTGAAGTGATATAAAATGTGTAATGTTGCTATGCTGTAAGCTGGCAATATTTAATCAATGAGATATAGATCAAGCTTCTAGACTTATTGGGGTCAATGTCTAAACATCTCTTACTTCAGTATGTTATTTTTCCATGAAACTGTTCAGCAGCTAGTCCTGCATACCCATGCACTGAATTCTCTGTTCCTCTAATGTTCATGAGAAGATTCAGATAGAAGAGATGCTCAGTTCATGTTTTTCCCTGAAAGCTGTCTTATTTGCACACTCTGTTTTACACTAGGGAAACTGCTGGCAGAAGCTCCTCTTATGTAGTGTGAATACATAAATAAGCTTTGCAGTGATTAATACTGGTCAAGTTTCAAGACAATCCCCACATCTCCACTCTTTTGAAATCCATTATCAACTTTTTCATTATTAAAACACCACTTGATTTGGCTTTACAGACTGCCTATAAATGCCTTCTGTTATGTTCATGTTTATACCCCAAGTCTTTCTCCCCTTCCCAGAAGAGTGTGTGGAAATACAGGTTACTTTCAAAACATATAGCACTGGACTATTATTATGTTGCAGGTTTGATAGTGGCTGAATAGACAACTTGTTGGAAATAATTCTCCATGTACTCTCCTCCTTGATAGCTCAGAGTCTAGGTCTCCTCTGGAGACTTAGTGGCAGATGGCGGTAAAGCTGAAATTAGCTCAAATCTTGCACTCTTCCAATGATTATCTTCCTCTCCGGAATGCAAAGCAAGGGTAGATATCTCTCCTTACGGAAGCTGATATGGGTCCTGGGCCGGCAGAGCAGAGAATTCATTGCAGCATCTTTTTGTGAGATTTCAGCTTCCTCTCCTGCTTAAGTCCACTTGGATTTTTAATTATTTTTCAGATCCTCTATTCATTTTTCTCTCAGAAATACAGAATAAAGCCTACCCCCTGTTTTCTATCCAATTCATTCACAGTCTTCTGTCACAATTATTGTACTATAATCCTCTCTCTCTGTTTTAATCCTTTTCCATAGTCAGTTTATTTCAGAATTAGGATTCTTATCCTTTGATCTATTAATTTACAGTTTAACCTTATGCTCTCTTTCTGCTTTTTATTTGGGGCATTATAGAGGATTGCTTAAGTGGGGAGGAGAAGGCAAAGCAGAGCCTTCATGTTATACATTAAGGATGTCTAAATAGAAAGCATTAGGGGAGTCCTCCTAAGGGATGGCTACTGGGAGAAAAATGCAATTTGGATTTGAATTTGAAAGCTAAGCAGAGTAGAGAAGCTAGAAATGACAGAACTGGGCAACATTATTCTGATGTTCATTCACTGAATAAGAAGTCTTATAGTTGAATTTGATGAACAACTTCAAAAAAAGTACAGCTGATAAATTTTGAAAAGCAAAGATCTCCCTTCCCCAAAACACACACCACACCCTGTAAATTGCTTTGATTTTTTTCCAAAGTGGGTAGTCTGACTTTAGTCTCAAATGCTTGAGAATGAAAAAGCACTTTTTATTATTTTTATTTTGTATTTTTATTTTTATTTTATTTTTATTTTTTTCAATAGTAAAGGAACACTTGGGGATGAAGTGAAACTTCTAGATTGGACACAACTTTTCAAGTTGAAAAATCTGCTCTTTGCAGGATCTTGTATCAGAGTTGGCAGGCTTAAGGGCAATATCATTTAACAGAAAATGTGGGAACAAAAAACGTGAATGACAGTGGTTGCTTAAGTGGACAAGACAGAAGGAACTCTACACAGGCAAATAGATGGATCTAGTACAAGTGCTGAACCATTTTAGACTTTTTAAGCTGTTTTTTTCTTGCTTTCTTTTAGGTGCTGCTGTTGCTCTCATCTTTTTGGAGAAAATGGTGCTGGGAGGGAGGGTGAGATCAAGGAAGCAATTAATGCAGAAATAATAGCAGAAATATCCACGTGGAAAGGGTTTCAGGAGTCATGAGCTGAAATACTGTTTCAGCTGTAGACTTTCCATGTAATTTAAGGAATCAATCCCATGACTCAACTTCTCTCCTCTGAAAATGGAATAATACATCCTTTGCTCAGAAAGGGAAAACACATCTGTAAAAATAAGGCATTGTAGTGAGAGAGTCCACTGAAAAAAAAAAAAAAAAAAACTACTCAGTATGGTTAACCCTGTTTGGCCTAAGCAACAGCCTGTGCAGGATGCAGGATCTTCTGTACTGAGCTTCTGAAGGGCCAATAATGTAAACATAAGATTTTTAAAGTAAATAATAGAATACAATTAAAAAAAAAAAAAATGTTGCAAAGAATACATGAAAATGAGTATAACAGCCTCTTAGGAGTCTCTGCAATCTGTCATGTAAATAGAAAAGATACAGACATCTGCAAAGATCTTCTAGTACATATGGGGATGCATTTCAGACTGTCTATCCTGTACCCAAAACATTGCACTGTGTTCCGTTGTATATTGGTGTGTTAGCAGCAAGTGAAAGTGAGAAAAACTGCAGTCACAAGCCTCAATTTGTTTACATAAATCAAATATATTTCAAAGTTTGCCCCTAATGGCTTTATTATTTGTCCATCTGACACACAGTGCTCTAAATTATATGCCTAGAGGTGAGTAACACAACCCCTCATCAGGAAGAAACGAACTTGACAAAGTATCTGACAGAGCAAAAGAAAAACCTGCTTCAAAACCAGTTGTTTGTATTCTGTGACTTTTTCTAAGGGGAAAAATAAAAAATAATGCATTTGCTTACCCAGATAAAAATTAAAATACTTAAAAAATGAAAATATAGCAAGAGAATTGGCTCCATTTGAGTCTCCTCTTTAATCTTAAAAAATGTTGTGGCTTAATCTTAAAAAGCCTTGCCTGTAGTGAATTGTAAATGTTTAATTTGTCATAGAAAAAAATAAGTAATATCCCTTCATTTATCTGTTTTCTTTTTCAGATCTTTCTAATGTCCAAAGGTGCTATGGTGAATGCTGATGCTACAATAGATGCACAAACCCATAAGTGAGTATTTACTGTCAGATGGGAAGCCTTACTGATCCTTACTGTCTCTGGTATGATATTCCTGTTGCAGTGATGCAAGTTGTCAATGTATATGAAGAATGACCTCTCTTTAGCTGTACACAAACTGCACAGGGTTTTTCATATCTTTGTCACAGTTCGTACAAACATTAAATCAAGTCCCTAGATTTCAACTGCTTGGAAACTGGCAGCAAGGACAGAGAACTATGCTAAGCTGAGAAGCTGGCTGTCACTCCTGGTTCTGGGCCAAGTGGTCTTCATGAGCATGGGGAGGTGTTTTGCTGGGAAGCATTTTTCTTTTTCTCCTTTGAAAAGAAGGCTGGTGGTCAGCTATTTAGTGCATATTGTTCTGTGGCAGCTGGAGAACCATTAGTGGTGCATATACCCTTGCTTGATGGCATATAGACACTCAAGGCAATGGGAAAAGATGCCCGGTAGTCTAGCCCATTATTAATGTGTCTGCTTCTTTAAAAGGTCAACCTATTTTAACGATCAATTCTGTGCAAGAAATGTTTTTTTGAAATGAGTGCTGTGATATTCTTCTGATTTTGATTCTCTTAACCCCCCTTGTGAAGTAATAGAGGTATAAATATTAAACATCCCATTTCCTTTACAGCTCGGATTGATTGGGGGTGGCAATCTGACAGCCAGTGTGATTCATTCTCCAAGCCAAAGAAAATCAGTCTTTGATAGAATAATAGAGTCCGACAGAGGAGGTTAGGGCATGTGTGATCACCAGCCTCAAACCTAAATTGCTAAGATGTCAGAATTACAAAAGCATGAGGCAGAGTTGTGGATTTAGCCCCTCAGACCAAACTTACTGCTACTTACTTCAGTCCTTATCTGATAGACTTTCCGCTGGGACCTGACGTTTGTCCTTCAGTATTACATTTGAGCCTACATAAAATTCCTTAATGGAGATCTTTCTAGTCACAAAAATTTGGGGTGTGCATTTGATTGTGAACCAGGAGCTAATAGTGAAAAGGGTATGCTCCACAGTGATTGTAAACCTGAATGATGAGTTTATTCAGTTCTTGCTAAAGGATAAGTTTGGTAAAAAGAAGGTAGAGTGCATTTTTCAACAAGTACAAATACTTTTTGATCTTTTTAATGCTAGTTTGTTGTAAAAAAAAATGTCTTTGATAGCTTAGTTTCTTTGAGTGAAGTGTAATTTAACTGTATTTGTCCTATCAGCTATGAGAATCTCAGGATCAGGTTGTGTGCCAGGGCAGCAGTGAAATTGTTCTAATGAATATACTCATTCAGCTGTGGGCTCTATTGTACAATCAAATGGTAATTGTCTGACTTCCAGAAATTGTCTGACAGACTGAGTTGTTTGAAAATGTGCTCTTTCCTCTTTTACTTCCAAATTCCTGGGCATGAACACCTTTATCCTTTTCAACTACTTGTATTTATGTTCCTAAATCTCTATGACCTAGAAACCTTTTCCTACTTTAGGTGAGTACATTTCTTATGCTTCAGTTGCTTAAGACATCTGAAAGTGATGTACAGCAATGAACAGGCATTCTTCATATTCTAATTGGTTATACCCTGGGAAAAAAGCAACCTGAAAATGTAAATGCTGAGTGGTATCATATAGTACATCTTATCTGCTAAATATATATATATATATATATATGCATATATATATATATAGTCTGGCTGAAAGACAGTAAGGAAAGATTAAAAAAAATAATTACACATACAATATTTTTCACTGTTACTCACTATGTGTGTTTTTGTGAAAGGGATGTGTTCAAAACAAAAAATCAAAACAAATGAAAAAACCAAACAAGCACAAAAACAAAAAGAAGCCACCCTCAAACATGCTTCAAGGTTTTATGTTGCTTGTCACTGTAGTGTTGGAGTTATATTCCTGGTAAGATATATGGATGGTTGTCTTCCTCTACTAATGGGATAGATGTTTATGAAATCACTAACAATTTGAAGTATCTCTCTCTATATACCTATATATGAATGATACATAAGGTCTCACTTGTCTCCTTATCACATCCAGCTATAAAACATACACAAATATATATACATATGTAACTGTATATGCATACATATGTATATGTAGAAGATAATTCATTTTTCATAAAAAGCTTTTGAGTGTAATACCAGGAAAAAATATTTTTTGATAAACTATATATGTATATATATTTAAAACTAGAAACAGTACAATGCTTGTAAGGCAGACGGGCCTTGACATTTTTTCAGTTGAATTATCCCTGTGGCTGGTGCCTACTTTATCTTTCCTGAAGATGTAGCTTCCCTGGTTTGCATACAAAGGAGGAAATTGCATGTTGATAATATATTTTGGGGTGTGTGGTCGTTTGATTAGGAATTGAATTAAAGTTATCAATCTGTTTCATGTTATTTTCCAACATAAAGCTATTAGAATAATGCCTTTCAATCACATGCAAAAATATAGTAAAATGAAGCCACAAGATTTTTCATCTCTGCCATCCTTTAACCTTCCTTACATTGTCACAGTATTTAAAAGTATTTAAAACTAATTACAAGAAGGATTGAACTGGGTAATCTAAGAAAGAGAGTTTCAGTCACATTCTTTTTTATGACTTCTGACTTAATTTCTGCAAGGTATGTCTTCCCTAGAAATACAATGGGTGGGAAGCCGGATTTCTCTGGGATTGTTAATATGATATAGTCTTTTATTTCTCCATTGTCAGCACAATGCCACTCTAAGCCTGTGTGACTAAAAGTTGTAACCTTCTGATGGCTCTTTGATGGGCCGTTGGAAATGAGTTTCATGGTTCCAGTTTTAGCGGTGAGGCATCCACATCAGAAAAATCACAATTGCTCTTGGCAGTACTAATTGGCACCCTTGTCACCAGCCAAGGACTCTAATGGGATGATGGTAGTCCCTTCAGATCAGAGTTTAGGAACATTGCTGTTGAAGCTTTTATTCCTGATCCCTGTGCATTTTTTTTTGTTGTTGTTTTGTTTTGTTTTTGGATAGATTTCCAGATCTGTCATACTTTTTTTCCACTTTATTATATTCTAACAATTTTTTTTTTGTTAAAACAACAACAACAACAACAAAAAAACACACAGTGATTTCCAAGGTTATATTGTTTCAATTTGAATTACTGCATTTTCCACACAGAATTTCAGAACATATCAAGACTTCCTATATTATACATTTAAGTGTGGTTAATAGTTATGGACAATATCATTGAAATCATTCACTATCTTAGGTAACCATGTGGTTTCCATAGTGTCACAAAATGTTATCTTCTTAATAGATTCTTACTGCATCCTTCAGAGGCTAGGACACCTAGTCCTGTCATTATAATAAAAAGAAGGGATGTGGACAGATACTCTCTTCCAGAATCAAACCTACTGTTTGTAGAAATCTCAATCTTCAGCTGCCCTCCTCCTAGAAGTTATTGCCTCCACCAGGCAGGACAGTGTATATATCTCCTGTGCTGCTCTAGGGAAAATCAGACTAACTTTTCAGATCACCCCATTATTCTATTAGAAGTAGCCTTGCAATTTTTTCCTGAAGGCAGCTGCAGAAATTTCATACAAACTTTCCCAAGCATTTACATTGGCACAGTAAACTCTATCAGTGTGTACCAATGAGGTCCTTA
The DNA here is from genome assembly GCA_011074415.1 of Stictonetta naevosa. Taxonomy (NCBI): domain Eukaryota; kingdom Metazoa; phylum Chordata; class Aves; order Anseriformes; family Anatidae; genus Stictonetta; species Stictonetta naevosa. Next base: position 109,051,518 of record CM021699.1, on the reverse strand, counting down.
TCTCCTCATCTGACAAAGGTGGGACAAGAATATAGTTTGTCCAGGCTGGAGGCACAAGAAAGATAAGAAGGATATCTAGGGCAAAAAAAAATAAACTTAGGAAAGTGCTAGGCCGGTCAAGTGAAACTAGAATTTAATGGAGATATTGCTACTGGAGCAATAGTTAAAAAGGATTAACGGGATTCATTGCAGAGTCAAACTAAGGCCCTGTTCAATAGGGTGCCTACTATTCTTTAAGGATATGAATATATTTTAAGATCAATGTGATCATTCACATATTTGATCTCAGACACCTCTTTACACACCTTGAAGAAATGTTTTACAATAATACCCTAGATTAATATATATATATATTAAAAGAGTTAAAGGAATAAGAACACTTCTTCAGAGGAGAAGTAGCAAAAAAGAGAAAGAGAGAAAGAGAAAAAACAAGAAAGAAAGGGAAAGAACTATAAAAGGAAATTGAAAGGGAAAATATAAAGGGAAAATCCTTAAATTTACATTATTTTGTAAGAATCAGATGTTATTTAAGGTTCTGTAATGTTTTTAAAAAAAGTTTTACTTTCAATATTTTGCTTGCAATCAGAGCTGGAAGTGCCAAAATACTATGTGAAAAGCTGTTTTAATGTTAATTTTGGCCATGGACAGAAGCAGAAGTGTGAAAAATCTCACCACCAGCAATCTTTCACATTGCATTTCTTTCCAATTTGAAGTTTTAAGCAGTTAGAATTAACACTTGATTTTAGATCCTAATTGAAATTGAACCTGGAACTTTTCAGGTACTGTCATCACTAATTAGGAGAGTTGAGTCTGTGTTTACATAATAATAAATAGCTTTTGAGAGCTACTTCTGAAAGAATATGAGTTCTAACAAACTTCCATTATATCACTCTTTCAGCAAAGTATGATAAATTAAATTGTTGAAGTCAGTACTACAAGCTCTAATCAGGGTGAAATTTTTGTGGTTATAATAAAGGCTCTTTATAGTCTAACATTTTAGGTCATTTTACAGTGTTTGTAACTGTGATGTCTGAACAATACCCGTGATCTTTGTAAACCTTCTTTTCCAATTGCTGGCATTCACTAAGAATGAATCTGAGAGTTTGTGTTCTAATAATTACGATACAGTAGAGAGTAATTACAGATTTTTATTATTAAGCTTCTAAGTGATTAATGAGAATAGTAGCTTAGAAAAACATTTATGAATTGCTTTCAAGAGAAAAAAAAAAAAAAAAAAAAAAAAAAAGGATAGTAAGTAACTTCTTGGAAGTGTCAGACCTTTCTGGTATCCATGCTTTTACAGAATTACCAGCTGTGAATTTTAATACTTCCTTTGGTCTATGTGCCACGGATCATTATATGAATTGGGATACTATAGGCTTGAAATGCTAGATATAAATTTAAATGTATTGTTTGTAAAGAATATCTGTAATAACACAAAGCACCTTAGAAAATGAAGTACCCTCTCATACTTAAAAGGCTAAAAAAAAAAAAAACAAAAAAAAAAAACAACACAAAATACATTAAAAACAGTCTGTTCCAAAAGAGAATAATCAAGATTCTAATCTCTTTTTGTAAGTGGAGGTAATGTATGAATTTGAAAATTATAGAAACGGATGTCTCTTTTCTATCAAGTATTATACAACATAATATTGTATGACAAAATAAATATATATGTACCTAGACCTTTGTTTTCTTTATGTTCATCAGCTGAAATAATATCAATCACATTTTGGCACTTTGAGACAGGTTCAATGTTTGCTGTTGCTGTTTAGCTTTATTGAGGTTGGGGAAGGCATGGTATCCCACACCCCGTCTCCTTTAGTAAGCCTTGTAATTAAGCAAGGTTGGCTGTGTGATTGGTGGTTTTGCTGTCATCTGCCACTACTTATCAATATCTTGTCTCCAACAGATATATTTTTCTTCCACTGGTATAGTCACTGGGAATAAGTTTAATAACATATTTTTATAATAGCAAGACCTATGATGCAGTAAAACACTGCCTGTGATGTAGTAAAAGAGATTTATTTAGCACTCAGTCTTTCTACTGACCATAACAAAGTGAAAAACTGTCTTCAGAACAACTCAGCATCAGATTCATGGTAGAGTCATGAAGCTCTATTGAAGCCTCACAGAAACCTTTAATGGTATTTTTGTCTGGAGAAAGTTTTGTTCATACATAATACTCTAATTTATTTATACATATATAAATGTATGAGTGCTGAGATCAACTAAGAGGTTGTGTGCATGGAAAAAAAATGTTAGCAACACATTACAGGGACTTTTCTGATATACCAAACCCCAAAAGGGGGAGGTAAAAGTAAGGGTGGCTGCTCATGAAGGTTGCATTCTTCTGCTTGTTTTCAGTCTCACTGTACAATGCTGAAATGTTGATTCAGTTTGATTTTTTTTTCTAAGGATACTATGCTTGAAAAAAATGGACTATCTCTGAAGAATATTTTGGGTTTCAGAATAAGTTAAGAAAGTAAAACAGCATTTAGAAAGCTACATTTCCAAGTCATGCTGTGTACAATGATGATAGCTTCCTCTAAAATCAGATATTTTCTATGAACAGATTCTTGGGTGGGACTGGAATATTGCCCATCCTCATGTGATCCAGCTGTGCACCATCACAGTTTGTTTCTGTGTATGCAAATGAGATTTCACAGAGGAATCATTATCAATCCAGATGTTGCTCCTAAGCAGTATCTAAGCCTTTGCCATTAAAATATCACCATCTAAAATTAATATTGCTCAAGTGCTATTAGTACCATATTGCTTATGTTTCATCAACGAGAGCTATGTAATAGCATGACATTGTTATGTGACATAAAAATCATCTTCACAAATACTCAGAGGAGCACAGAGAGGCAATGGCAGTTGGGGAAGCCCAATAACATGCTGCCCTGGTCACTCCCAGACCCATCACAGCAGGTATCAGCCCATCAAAGGCCCAACAAAGAGCAAAAAAGTGCAGTGGTGCAACTGGGAGGGGAGGAACCTTAATAAACCTAATTGGAGAAATAAGTCCCTTACCTGAATTCTCAAAGGGTTGTTTTCCAGGGGAACCTTGGCCCTGTGGGCTGCAGGGGACACAATGCTTGGACAAAACAGTATTGTCTTACAGACCATGGGGGATTGCTGCCTTGGAGGTGTGGAACACATTACGGGATGCAGCATCTTGGCATGGCACAAGTTTTATTATGAAATGTCTACAGCAGAGAAATGGAGGGAAGTGGCCTGGGGAAGAACAAATGTGGGAAAATAGAGAGATAAAGGATAAGGTTGTAAAAGGGCCCAGTGAGCATCTAAACAGTTTGCTTGTATTTTTGTCTATTTGGATATGTCCTGAGCCTGACCAGTGTCATCTGTCCTGTCTCAAAGAATTACATTCTTAATTGTTCTCCTGTGTGAAGGACTCTGCTCTGTGTTCATGTGTGCATATGGGGATCTTGGTGCCAACAACCAGAGGGACTGGACTGTGTGAATTTGTGTCAGCACCTGGAGTGAGCAGGGGCACTCATGTCAGTGTGTCAGCACTAACAAACACCAAGCCAGAGCAACTAGTGAAGAGGCCCGGGAGCCAGTGAGAGGTCTCCAAGGCTGACACCACAGGAGCTGTTGGAGGGATCAGAGGAGTCCTGACCAGCTGCTGGAGACCCTGAGGCCTGGGGTTTGCTGAAGAAATGTATATATGTGTCTGTGAGTGGATGTGTGTGTGTATGCATGTATCATACATAATAAATAAATACAATATAGAAATATATAAATATAAATATATAAATAAATACATATAGAAATAAATATATATAGAAAATAAAATGAAATAAAAAGTATAAATACAAATGTATTTGAATAATTATTTATTTTAAATTTATTTATAATATTTATTTCCACTAAAACACCTTAATCCCTCTCAGCCAGGATGAGGCCATTGGCATTGTTTCTGTGAGCAAAATGTGTCTGTATGTGTTGATCTGGGTGGCCAGTTGGATGTATACGTATCTCTTCTTTGAATATGTGTGTTTGTGTGCATGTGCCTATTGTGAATACATGCTGAGTCTCAACAATGGTTGGACCTTGGGGGATGGAGCTGTGGCAGCCTTGCCTCTCTGGGTGCTGCTGGATTCAGCAAAATGTTAGGGACTTGCAAATGGCAGTTATCAACATATTAATAACTGATATTTATGTTTTCTTTTCTTGGTAAAGCAAAGCCAAAGGAAAAGTGAAAAGGAAATAAATGATAGAAGAGAATGGCTCTCCTGTGAAGGCACCAAAACCTCAGGCTGAGATAAGGATAATGGGAGCTGGAAATCTGCTTTTAGATTTTTGGTGTTATAAGTGTTTGTTCTGCTATGTTATGCTGACAGTGGTTGCAATGTTTTTCTTGTAAACCATGGAACTGGTCTTAATTTTTGGTTATTTTCTCCAACATAGGGAAACTATTCCAAGATGGGTGAAATACCATATATGTGAATAGATGAACTTCAAGGAAAAGAAACAAACAAATGAACAAAAAAATGATTTGGGGCCTTATTCTTCAAGATTTCAGTTTTCTTAATGCTGTCTGCTTGCTACTTATCCTTTATGTCATATGGAACAAATGCTCTGTAGAATGCTCTTCAAAATTGGTGTGTATCTCTTGCATGAAAATTCCTGAAAACCACAGGACCTCTCTTTGTGATAGGATTCTGGGGAGTGTGATGCAACTGGAAAAGCTGGGTTGATGGCACTTGTTTCAGAGCCAAGGCACTGACCTACTGTGGTCATAGTGGCTGCATGCTCTGTTGTTAATGCATGACAATTCAATGCAGCTTATCTCTGAAGAAGAGCATTTTCCTTGAGTGCTTCATTTTAAAAGTGCAGCAAAAAAGTGCGAGAAGTGGGTACTCCTGTGTAAGGTGCTTTTTTGTTGTTGTTGTTTTTTTTTTGTTTTTAGTGTCAAAAGTCTTAACAAATTTCTGGTAGGTATTCAATGGAAAGGTTTGCCAAGATCACCAGTATTTTTGCGTGTTTAATGACACCTTTCAAGGGTATATCTAGAAATTAACCCACAAGTTAAGAGTCATGACCTAAATGTTTAATATGGACATCAGTATCTGTCAGTCTCATACAAAATTCAGTAAAGACGATATCTATGTTTAAGGGAATCAAAGAAATGACATGATTAGCAGAAGATCTCATAATCTTTGGCATTAAGGCTATTAATGGACTTGACTCCTCCCTAGAATGGGGAATGAACAAGTATGTCCAGTGGGGCACAGCCAGAACAATCCCCTTCCTTCAGTTATTGCTCTGCCTGTGAGGGACAAATCCTGCAGAGTTTCAGCAAGAATATGCACAAAAGAAAGAGTGGTCATGATGTGATTCCCATCTGCATTGCCCTAAATAACCTGAAGAAGTAGAGGCACTAAGCAGCTCCATTGTGTTGAACATCTGAAAATTGTACAAGGAGAAATTCAGAGCAGAATCTTTTTCCTTTATTTCTGAAGCCCATAAAATTGCTCTGAAGAAGAAATATGTACCTTCATAATAGACTAGATAGTGATAAGCAGAAAGTTTTTGAAGAAAATAGCCTATTGGGAAGAAACCTTTAGATAACTCCAAAAGATTTTCGGACCGTCTTCCCTTTACCACAAAAATAGAATACTGTCTGAAGGATGAAACATATTTTCAAAATAAAACTTAACCACTGCAAGTGAATGCACTTCCTATTACCCCATTTACCAAGGACTGTCTTCCTTTGTTTTGGTTATAACTGCCTCACCTCTTTACCTCTTGTATTTGAACAGAAACACAAGTTGATGGATTTCCTCCAACTATATTCTGCAAGCACATTACTCTGGGGACCTTGCATGGAGCCTATCACACACTCAGGAGGTGATCCAGGTGGAAGATGACTTTTTCTACTCTGCTAGCACATTTCTGGTGGGAGTAGTCACCTGATCTATCTTTTCTGACACTCTAGAACATGAACCATGGACCCAAAGTGCTTGCTATTGGATAATTGCCATGTCTTAGGGCATCTTTTATTTTTACAAGGTACTGCAAGTTTTCTACACCATGTTCCAGACATCAAAGACTTCCCTAAGTCCCTTATAACCTGGATAATTCTCTTCTTTGTGGAGATGAGAATCCTCTCAATCTGTGTTCTGTAAAACAGTAAAACCATGTCTTGTGCCCCATACAAAAATATCCCTAAATTTCTGGGTGAGTAAGCTAACAAAAAAAGTGGAAGAAGATTAAAGCCATGATTGAGGATGAAGAAAGTAGTAAAATAAAAATTGGACTAAAGGAAAACCAGAGAAGATGATTTATGAGCCTGGTAGTTATAAAAGTAGGTCTTCAGTAGGTCACGTTCCTTGGCCCAGGGTTTGACCATCACTGGAACATGTTTAGTAATTTATACATTGATCTATACCTACCTCTTATGATGACTCCAAAACAACAATTTGCCTTTCTTCTCTCTCTCTCTTTCTCTCTCTCTCAAATCTTAGTTATTGAGCAGGATAGTGACTTCAAAGCAGGAAAGACAAGAAAAGCAGAAAGGCCAAAAAATTGACTCAGGGCCTGACTCCTGTGATGCTGGAAGTTTATGATTAGCTGACAAAATTCTCCTGATCTGTCATCCTGTTTTCAGTTGTCTTCTGTTGTATTTTTTATTTTCAAACCACAGCACTTGCCACTACCTGCCAATAGCCTGGCACTGCTGTCTCTCCAGCCTCTGTATAAGCAGTTGATACCAAATGTCTTGTATTGTGCTGTATAACCCACTGAAAAATGATCTATTCCTGCAAGGAACTCCTGAGTTTTGTATTTATTTCAATAATTACCTCACAAGTTTCTCCTTCTACTCTGTGAGAACAGTTCTGCCCTGTGGGCTGTTCTCTCCTTTTAAGCAGATAACACTGCATGTGTGCTATTACGGCTCCATCTGTAGTGCTCCTGCCACATACAACTAGCTTGAATAAGGGCAGGGGCAGGGGGTCTACCAGGGAGAAAGCCAACAAAAGAATTAAGACAAGACATGTTTGTTTTTCTTCTCATTGCTCTGATTTTTAAATTCTTTCCTTTGGTGAGTGGTTTCTTTTCCTTCTTGCTAGATGCAATTTCCCCTCTGGATTACTCCAGTGATGCTCACCACCCAGGTCTCATGGAGTTCATTCAATCTGGAGAGCTGATTCCTTTTTGGAAGCCTGCTTGCCAAGCAAGTTTTCCCAGGTTCTCAGAGCTCTGCATGTAACTGCAGTAATTACGGGATTAAACTCATTAATAATATGCATAGGAAAATCATTCATATTACAGAAGGAGCTCTGGAAAAGAGAGAGGTATTTAAATGTCAATGGTGTGAAATTCTGTATATATCTCTGTGTGTATGTATACATTTATGACATATGTATGCATTTTTATGTGTATGTCTGATGTGTATATACACTGTTGTAGCTGCTGCTACAAAGTGCTGTTTCAGATGGAACACTTATTGATAACAACTTTAAACCTCACTCCATGTACTGTAAATTCCTTTAACACCCTGTGCTTACATAGTATAGCAGATTGCACATTCATTACGTGATGACACATGAAATAAGACATTGATAACAAGACTCAATTCTTTGCACATTTAAACTGTTTTTTCTTTTTTTTTTTTTTTTTTTCCTTACCAACTTCTTTTGGTGGATTTACTGAGCTCATAGCTGTGGGGTCTGTACAATACAATATATACCATACTTACTGCATTCAGGATAAACTGTGGGGAAATTCAAGCCATCTCTATCTCTGAAGCAAGGAGGAGTGGGAAGCAAAAGCTGACAGTTACATAGGCTGTGTAGGAGGGGGAGAAGGGTTGGACTCCACAATGTGTGTTAAAAATTGCATATCACTTTGGGCGTGCATGAGTGCACACACACAGACAACATTCATTATCATTGATGGGACCATAGTAATTATTACAATGAATTTTAATAGTGAGGTAAAAATTAGATCTTTGCTGCCATAATAATAGTCTTTAATGTAACAAAATCAGCCTAGATTTTCAATGGAACCAGCAAGACTGGATTTTAGTTATTCATCTGCTCTGTTGATAATATACCACTGCATAGAGCGATGCTTCAAAAGGGTTTTGTGTCACAAATCTATTTTGGTCTGTTCTCACCATGGTGTCTCATGGTGCCTTCTTATTAAGTCATTTTTTTTTCTTTTTTTTTTTTTAATCTCAGACTAAATGTGATTTAAATATTCCTCACAGGTGTTATCTGAATTAAAAAGGATGACTACTGCTAGTAGCATGCTTTCTTCTTAATAGCACAATGCACACAGCTTCTTCTGCTCTCCATCCTTATGCTGCATGCTGCTTAACTGTGGCTTTTAAGGTTTCATCAATTCCTACTGACACCTTACTGATAAATAGGTCGTTCAGAAATTCAACTGCATCCTAGTCTGAAGGGTTATGATGCTGAGAGGATACTGAATCATTTCCTTGGTTTTTCTTTCACCTCCCACAGCAGGCAAATCCCACCCAGTAAATCTTCAATGAATAGATTATAAATTTTAAGGAATTCACAAGTAGATTAAATTTCCCATGAATAGGGGAAAGAGGCACAGCTGGATGTTCTCCTTATTTTAACTAGACTCAGCAACTGGATGGGGGTGACTTCCCACCATCCCTGAAATGCAAAGCACAAGGATGCTCACTTTCCCAAAGTATTGAGCCAACACTTTCTGGGACTATTCTGCAAAAAACATTGGAAGTCAAACGTGTCTTTAACGTGTATTCTGAAATGGGCTTCTGCCTTGAACATGTGAACTGAGAGAGAGGTGTTACTTCCTGCAGTGTGGTCTGAGGTCCTGGTGACAAGAGAGAAAGGGAACTGGAGGATCACCACAGCCATGGTGTGCCAGAATTACAGTCTACTCCTCTCTGCTATCTCCTTTTTATTTATTTTAATTTATATATATATATATATATATATCTTTCTTTGGGGGGGGGGGGGGCAGGAGAGGCAGGGGAATAATATTCTTCTGGCAGACATTTTTACACAAAATGAGAGAGGACAGGGTGCCCTAGGTCTGCATGGGTCCATGGGTCCGTGATGCCTTGAGAGAAGTGCTTCTTCCATCTCAGAGAAGGTGACAGTCCAGAGCTGAGCAAAAGCACCATCAACAAAATAATTTACATATATGTAGATGAGTGCATAAACCTATGATTTATCACTGGCTCAAGAAACTCCATTTTCCTTTGTTTTCCGCTTCTTCCTATGTTGTTACAGGATGTTTCCCACCATAACAGAATCCTTAGAGGATTGCCTAAGCTGAATTATGCCTGTGTATTACAGTATTTTTTTACCAACTGGGTCATAAACTGTGTTGGAACTGCCTAACTTTTTATAATTAATAGCCTTTAAAACTAGATATTGGAATGCTGTTTTTGTGAGGATTCCAAAAGTCTTTTTATGTACAGACCTAAGGTGATAAGAGCTGAATTGGATAAATCTATGTAGTAGTCCACAATATTGTAACTTTTAATAAATTACATAGATTTATTGTATTTATTGATTCATTGATGCACATGGAGTGATCTGATTTCATAGACTTCTTTGTGGGGAGTGTAATAGGGAGGGAAAAAGAACTTTTTATTAGTATCAATTTTTCTATGGAGCTATAAATGGTGAAATGCCAAGATGCAATGTGTTCTAGTGATATATTAGACACAATTAGATTGAACAATGACTTGCTTATAAATCAAACTAAAGGAGAAAGCATAAACCATTCCTTACCAAGTGACCATAGAGCTTCTGAGATAAAAGAAAGAGTACAATTGTTTTTCTCATGATTGATACTCATTTTTTGTCTTTGTCATGCATAGATAACAAACATCTTTTAATTATTTCACCTTAATATTCTATTCCTTTAACAGTTTTAGCATTGATTTATTATCATTTTATTAAATAATTGTCTATATTTAGATCTTATATCACACATGAAAAAATAATAGAAGACTGAACACTAAAGTGGATTTTTTTTTTTTTTTTCCTGAAATATTACTGAGACAAACACATAAGAAGTGGGGTTTTGTTGTGTTGTGTTTTGTTTTGTTTTGTTTTGTCTTTCAGCTCTCTGCCAAATAACACTCAAAAGGAGAAAAATTCACATTTATAACTTACTCAGCAAATTTGATTCTCAGGGACAATATGTTCTAATGCAGTTGTATAATCAGTTCTGTCCTCCCTCTCTCGAAAGCAGGGCATTGTGTTGTGATATAGCACAGTAAACTGGTAAAAAATAAAGGACTGAAAATGATTAATTTTAAACAGAGGATACAGCTCATGACTTCATGATTGAATTGTGTCATTTGCTACTATAAAAACTTTGTAAAAGTTAATGTGGATAATGTTGACAAGGTAATGAATCTGCTTGTTTTATCAAATCCTTGTTTTATTAATTCTAGACTTTTTGACCTACTTGAAAAGGACAAGCACAAATTTGTGATAGCAACACAAAAAAATAATGGTGGTCAGAGAACCTGGGTTCTGTTCCTGATCTTACTGAAGATTTACTGTGGAAATATCACCTAAGCCACTATCTTCGAAGTTCATAGATATTAAGTGTGGATCACTTTTATGATCATCTCATCCAATCTTCTATAAAACATAGGCAAATAACTTTTTCAGAGGTTTTTACTTCAAGTGCCTATATTGCACTTGAGCTAGAGAAAATTAGACACTTAAATCTCAGAGAGAAGGGGCCAAGGATTTGAATCCTCTTTGCCAAAGTGATGAACATCTTCCATTTTTGTCTTGAAGTCAAAGACAGCTATGCATGTTCAATACCTCTAAAAATAAAGCCATCTCCCATCTCTCAGTAAGGATATTTATACTTCTCTGCCTTTCATCGGTGTTATGAATTCACTCGTATTTGTAAAGCATTTGATGGGAGGTGTTATAGAAATGGTCATACATCATTTGCATTGGCTTGAAAGCTGTGTGTGTGTGTGTGTGTGTTATCTTTTTAGATATGGAGACAGGCTATGTGAAATGCTGTTTTTATTTTTTATTTTTATTTTTATTTTTTCCATTTCCTCCCCATGAACTCATTCATATACACACGAAATATTTACACAGTTATCAATGTCATATACAGGGGAAAATAAGATTTTGAGACACTGGGGAGCAGACAGAACAATAGGTTAATAGGAAGTCAGAAAGGCAGAGTAAAATAAATGAACATGAAAACAAGAAGGGCAGTGCTGAAATGGCTTTACACTGGGCACTTTTTTTTTTTTTTTTTTTTTTTTCAGCAGAGGCAAAGCAAAGGAAAATGTTTAGATAATTTAAAATGCAGAGTTGAAGCAGCCTTGCTTCTTGTATAGGTCTTCTGAATGGGATTTGCTTCTGTGTGAAATTAAGTGCATTGCATTTCTAACACCCGGGACATATTAGGAAGTGATCTGCATTGCCTCAGGGTTTTTAGTCCATGCACGATTTAAATACATTACCACAACAATTAAAATGCAGGCATCCTTTTTTCAAATAAATTCTTAGTTTAATCTTCCACTAGGACATTAACATTTATGTAAGTATAACATATATGCATCTATGTACATGTATATATAAATATTTTGAAGGTTTTTTCTTTTGGGGGATGGGAACATTGAGTTGATCATATGAAAAATATCTTTCCTTAACGATGCAATACAAGTAAATCCCTACAGAAAACATGCCAGAATTGTCAGGCATTGCTCAGAATATCTTTACTACAGAGCAGGACACATAACAAGATTTACCCACTGCCTTGGAGACAGAGAAGGGGTTGTCACGAGGACAGTTCTTAAGAGTTTTTACAAAAATGCATGGCTCCATCTGTCTTCTCTCTTTTTCTTGGCTACGAGAACAGCCTAGCAATTTCAATAACCCAACAAGGGACCTCATGCACCAGGAGAAGTGAGGAACAGATTTTTCAATTTGGCACCATTCTGATTTTTTTTTTTTTTTAATGGCAGTTGAAATAATTATCTGCAACTACAGGCAGCTGATGGATAGCATGTTTAATCTATAGATCTAGCTTCACACTCTCCAGTGTGTACTGAGGATAAACAGGGATGTTATGAGTGAGAGTGCTGTATGAAATAGTTCAAATACAAATCAAAGCTAAAATGTTTTGTCTTTTTTTTGCTGACTTAATAGAAAGGAAACTACTGAAGATGTCTTCACAGGCATCATCCAATCATAGAATCATAGAATCTTCTTAGTAATGTCACAGTGGGTAGAAGAAAAAATAATTGTTTGGATGCCCTGACCCTGAAACACTCCTGTAAAGCACACACTGACATAAGCAAATTGTAAATATAAGCACATAAAGAATCAGAATATAGCTATATTTCAGGGTGAATATATAGAAAAAACTCTGCTTAGCCACTGTCTAGGACATAAACCAGAGAAAATTCCAGAACTCACTAATGTTTTTGTTTGTTTGTTTGTTTGTTTTTTTCCCGGTGGGAAAAAAAAAAAAAAAAGCAAGTTTCAGTAACACTGAATTCAGTTAACCAGTGAATACAATTTAACATGGCTTTGTAGCCCATTTTATTGTGTTCAGAAGATATAGCATCTTACAGGATCAAGTCCTTTCTGATATTCAGGTAATTTTGTAGGATTTTATGGACTGCTGGATAGGGTAGATAATATGGGCAGCATCCCAAACCTTCAAATCACAAGTGACTTATTTAATATTTGTAAATAAGACTAATGCAAGAAGTCTTACTTCCTTCTCTCTGATTGATCTTGCTGGTCAATCTGGATTGTTTCTACTTCACAGATAGTGGTTTGTGGTCACAGACTTAAAGGACAGACTTGCCCATTGGCTACAATTTTCAGTCAGTGAATTTTCTGATTATTTCACAATTACCTTCCTGAGAGTATCCTTTTTACAAACAGCTCCTTGAACATAGACCCTCAGAAGCAGTTTCACATATTTCGGTCAAATTTTGACCTCCAGGTTGGTTTTCTTTATTATTATATTGTTGCTGTTATTATGATTTCTGCTACAGTAATACTTAGAAGCTCTAGACTTGGACCAGACAAGGACCTAGCTATTACTGTACTACGAGCTGTACAAACAAAGAAGAAAATTAAATCTTTGTTCTCAAGGCTTATAAGCCATATATCAGATGAAAAATGTGAAAGATGAGGAAGCAGGAAAAAAAAAAAAATACAAGCTAGTGTCATAGACAGGGGGTTTGGCATATCAGAATCTTAATTATTGCAAATGTTTTCATAGGGATCAGAGCAAAAGAGAGATATAAGCATCGATTTGAAGTAGGGCAATGAAACAGCTCTGTTCATAGGGAATTCCTCCTAAGAATGAAAGGAATGAAAAAGCATACTTAAAATCCAGCCCAAGTAGACAATGGAGACCAGCATGGTGAACTGATCAAAAAAGACATTATGCCACCTTACAGTGATGGCCAGGAGACGAGAGGGTTTGAAAATGCAAACCATTAGGTGCTATTGCACACAACAGTGAAGGAAGCAAAAAAACAATGGGATGCAGGAATGGATGGACTATGGATAAATCTGAGGGGCTTTGAAAATGTTCTTTGTGTTTATCTTTTGAACCATTTTCAGTAGGACAAAGCTGTTCACAGCAAAAGAAAATGAAGGATGTTGTAGGAGCTGAATTCTGAAGAGGATTTTAGAGGCAGAAGATTTTAGCCATGTGGCTGGAGGAGAGACCTTTGACTTGGCTGTGTTACTTAGAAAGCTCCTGGAAGACTCTGGAGGACCCAGAGAGATGGTATCATGCCTCATAACTCTCATAGCTACTTGCAGTGCGTATATACTCATGTATGAGCACTCAGCATCTCCCTGGCTGCTGATGGAAAGGAGATTGGACCCCTCTGATTAGCAGAGGTCATGCACACGGACAGACGAGCGATGTCCCTAGGGATGGTGGGTGCTCACTGAAGGACAGTGACAGGCTGCTGCGCTCACTTCTTAAAGGCTTCACATCTGTGCCCCCTGCAGCACTACTTTTAATTATCCTGTTAAGCTCTGTCTCTACCCACTTCAGGCAGGAGAGCTCAAGAGGAGAGATTTTCTTTCCTCCCCTTCAGTGTCATGATGGGCTTCTTTGATTTTCTATCCATTGAATGTACTGGTCTCTGAGAGACCTCCCAATTATCGCCTGTTCCAGCTTCGGCTGATCCTTTTCCTCCCTTCCCTTTTGGTGACTAGTTTTATTTGTTTGAATTTTATCAAGAATGTTTTTTAATTATGTTTTTGTTGCATTTTAATCATGGTTTTGTTGCCCCTTGCTGCACCTTGAGCATAATATAAATATTATCATAGTTTTTCAATGTTTAAATGATACCATGTCTGCTATGATAAAATATGTCATTACTAAATGTGTCAGGAACAGCCACATTATTTTTTCACATGGTCTTTGGTTGTTTTTCTGTAACAAATATGCTTAACAGCCCTCAGCTTTGCTCTTCTGTGCAAAGAACTAGGATATTATCCTTTCCTGTTGTTTATTAAGAAGAAAGAAAAAAAAAAAGTGTGAGAAAAATCACAGCCTCTGGCTCAGTTTCTCAGCTAATGTAAAATGGCACAGTGTTATTAAAATCAATGAGACCTGGGCCAGCTTGGTCTACACAGGCTATCTAGTGATACTAACATATCATACAGAATATAACATTTCTGGAATAATAATAATATAGCTAGAAATTTCCAATGGCTTCCCAAATTTTAGGCTGATTCACTTACAAATTACAGTACTGGATAAAGGGCACCACAAACAACAGGTCTGGAACTGTATTCTGTGTAAGTGCAAATTATCTTTCCCTGGGTGAAATTCTGGCAAATTTTTGTTATCTTTATCAGGCCCTGCAGGACTTCAAACCATGTTTTTAGATATGTGAATTTTCTTTAGGAACAACATATTGATACCACATTTTTGGTGCCTTTTGTTCTTCACTATAATATTTTTGGAGTCACTCTTCTAATTAAAGCAAGAAGCAACTGATAATAGAACTTTGATTCAGTAACAGAACAACTGGATAGATTGTGATGTGCACACATAACCTCATGAAAGGCTACACTAAGTGTAGCACTACTTTATGCAACTGCAGAAAATTGATAGGGGGTCTGTGTGGCCTCAGCAGCTTTCCTGTATACTTTTTATTCCAGGATCAGGGCCTCAACAAATCTTATGTATAATAAATTCCTGAGTTGATAAAATGAGGGCCATCACAATGGAAACATTTTGATCAACAGCACAAAAAGACACCGCATGCATAGAACCACATGAGCACCTGAGACCACAGCATGGCAGTGGCAACTCCCTGCTGCACAAAAGACAAATTACAAGTACATTTTTCTGGAAAATATGTCCCTGATGCTGTGCAGCTTTTCTGATGCTTGTGTTTGGATTTTTGTTCTTTTTAATTTTATTATGGGGAAAGTATCTCAAATTTTAAAAGATCAATTTAAAACCTAAATTCTGTTTAGCTGCCTTTCTTGAGGATGTATGGATTATTAAAATTATAGCATGGATTCAAAAAGCAATTAGTTTGGAAGTCCTGAAATCAGTATCATTTATTGTAACGCTGCAGAGTATCAGTATTGCATGTAATGCCTGAGAAAGAACTCTGCATGGCTGAAGGTAAGGAGGCTACAGGGTAGCCCCATCTGTATATAATCAGTTGAGACTGTGTCAGAACCAGAGAGTAAAGCAGATTAACAAGATTAACATTGCTAATGGTTATAGGGAGTGGTACTCATTAACTAGGCTCCAAAGATGTTTGAAATGTGCTATAGAAAATTTTCTGAATGTTTTGAAAAAAGGCTTTGAAGCCCAACAAACATGAAACCTTTCCAAAAGTGAAGTTTTGGGGAAAAAAAAATGCAATTTTAAGGTCAAACCATTTTTGATTCATTAAGGGTCTTTTTTTTTTTTTTTTTCCCCCCCCCCCCCCCCAGTTTCTACAGGAATTGCAATATCATATCACAATATGATACATACTAAAGTACAAAAACATTATTCTGCTTCAAAACTGAAAGTCAAAATGTTACCTTTCAACCCTGTTAAAATATATTCCCTCAAATGTTCTTGGAAAATAATCCTTTTGAAGCTTCAGAACAAACAAAAATTTGGTTCCAAATAATGGCCATTTTCTTAATAGTTGTGTCACCAGGTTATTTTAAATAAGTTCTTAGCTGGTGAAGTCTGGCAGTCTTCTGCACTGAAATGAAGAGAGATGTGAAACCTTCTCTACAATCCCCCTTGTCTTTCCACCTGTTTGTGGAGAATTCACTGTCAGTTGGGTCTATATTCACAATGCACATTACTATGTCTCTCATGAGGTTTGTTTTAATGAAAGAAAGGAAAGTTAATAAATCATGGGTGGATACAGTTCTTCAGTAACATCACTTGTGGTGATAAATGTCATAATCTACCTAAGTCCCTGTGTACTATTCGTCCTCTCTCACTGCTGAGAATCTTCTGATTCTGAAGAGCCACAAGAATTTAAAAATACAGTTTCAGCTGCCATAAAAAGTTATATTCCTTTTAAAACTAAAATTAAAAACATTTACCAAGCAATCATGACTCAATAACAGTTAATAATTATACAAGATAATCAAACATTATGCTTTAAAACTCCAGCACTAAGAATTGGAGGAGGATTATTTTTGTGCATTTTACATAATTGTCTATCTTTGTTACTGATGGATTTTTAAAACCTCTTCTCCACTTAAAATATCAAATACTGGTTGCAGCACAGCACAGAGGTGGCCAATCCTGTGTGTTTTCATATGGCTCTAAACCATAGGACACATGGTGAATCAATGGAAGAGATGATTGAAGAGCAATTCACAGACAGGAGATGAGAGTGGCTCATCATGGGTCCTATTTTGGGAAATGGTGGGGCTATGCATATAGTTTTTCAAGGTCACCCAGTGATATCAGCTTCATTAGCCCCTTCTGGCTTGATACTTGTTATTAGCAGGAGATTCTGATTATACCCACAGTCACTATGCCAGCATGGACTATTAGTCCTCTTCCTGAGATGTGATTTAGCCCTGGCATGGAATCCTTCCTTGAACAGCTCAAGAGGTGCATATGGCTCAAGAACCACATGTTGCTCAGTTCTGGTCTAAGACCATGAAATGAAACATTGGTTTGATTGTCTCAGAATATTCCCCCCTTAACATGTAACTGCGAATTGCTTTGTAGCACATACTTGATGCAAATTATTTCTCTCAGAAAACACTACAGTGGTTCAGACCAAATCACATATGAGATTTGATTTCCTTTTTACACTCTACAACAGATCACGGGCTCTTTGGATATGATAGGTTCTAACAGCTATTGATATAAGTGAGCCCAGTATCTAGTGGCATCAGAAAGGAGGTGATGAACACATCCAAAAAACTACCACTGCCTCCTTTATAAGAGTTTCAAAAAAGATAGGTTCCCTAATCTATCTAATTCATCAAGGGTACTTTGAAAATCCTATAATTGGTAGTGGATCCTTTGATGCTCACATAGAAAAGCCTTACTGTTCTGTTAAAGGCATTTGATCACATAACAATTGTGTTATCAATTCATTGACCAGTAGACAATGCACATGCAAATGTGTGCTCTTAAGTTGTGCTACTAGAAATAACACTTTTCTAAAAACTGATTTCCAAAATCATTTATTCTGAGTATGGTTTGTCTGGGATAAATCATGTTGCTGTGGAGATTCAAGGATGCTTGACTGGCTCTGCTATACTGTTGGTTACTAAACCAAACCTATGTACTTCATGAGAGAATTACTCTAGCGTCTTTGGTTTTCAAAGGGACAGAATTAATCGCTCCCTGCATAAGAAATCCCCAGCTGAATAACAAAGCATGGAAACTCAAGCTGCAGTGAACAGTCACTCACACCTTTTCTTTAGCATGACAGCCACCAGCCGAGTGGAACAGTGATAATCTCTTTCAGCAACACTGCTACAACTATTGCATCAGGAATACTGATATTAAAGATGCTCCGTTCTGATTCTCCAGTGGGTATGTGTACATAACACAACTGACATGACTTCCTTAGCTGTGCAGGATTAGGAAGCAGAAGGCGCAATGTGACCAACATGGGTCAGACTGAAGTGTTACTCGTAACATCTTTGTATCCAACTGCAGTGTTGTTGATAACACAGTGCTGTTCAAGTGTTTAGGGTTAAAACTGCAGGACGTACTTAGTTCACGTGGTTGGCAAGGTGCCAACCAGTAGACAGGCTATTTTAAGTTTGTCGGTGGCACAGTTCTGTGATTGCCAACCCCAAACCCCCATCTGGGCTGCATTGGTTGTAAAATTGTAAGCACAGTACTTTTGACATATCAACTTAGTTTGAAAATCTTGTTAAAGAGCAGGTGGTTACCACTGACGACTTGGACATGTCAAGTTCAATGTTGTGGTGGTTTTACCCAGCTGGACAGCTGAGTTCCACCACAACCACTCTCTCACTCCCCTTCCTCAAAGGTAAAGAAAACACGATAAAAAGGGCTCAAGGATTGAGATATGGACAGGGAAATCACTCAATAATTACCATCACGGGCAAAACAAACTAAGAATAGGGGAAAGTAATGAAACTTACTACTTATTACTAACAAGCTAGATCAGTGAGAATCTAAAAAACAAACTAAAGCACCTTTCCCCCATCCACCCTCTTCTACCTCCTCCCCCAGAGGAATGGGGGAATAGAGGTTGCAGTCAGTCCGTAAAACTTTGCCTCTTCCACTCCTTCACTGTCACCCTCTGCCTCTGTTCCACATGAGGTCCCTCCCACAGAATGCCGTCCTTCCTGAACTGAGCCTGCGGGGGCTGCCCACAGGCAGCAGCTCTTCAAGAATTGCTCCCACACGGCTCCGTACCACAGGGTCCATCTGTCAGGAGCAAACTGCTCCAGCATGGGTCTCTCCCACGGGCAGCAGCTCCCCCCAGACCCCCTGCTCCTGCGTGGGCTCCTGTCCACGGGCTGCAGCTCCGGCCCGGGGCCTGCTCCTGCGGGGGCTCTCCATGGGCTGCAGCCTCCTCCAGGCCACATCCACCTGCTCCAGCGGGGGCTCCTCCACAGGCTGCAGCGTGGAGATCTGCTCCATGCGGGACCCATGGGCTGCAGGGGGACAGCCTGCTCCACCAGGGGCCTCTCCACAGGCTGCAGGGGAACTGCTGCTTTGTGCCTGGAGCACCTCCTGCCCTCCTTCTGCACTGACCTTAGGAGGTTGCAGAGCTGGTCCTCACTCCTTGCTCTCCCAGCTACTGAAGCTCAGCATTTTATTTTTTCCCCTTCCTTAAATCTGCTCTCACAGAGGTGCAAACAACATCACTAACTGGCTCAGCTCTGGGCAGAGACAGGCCCTTTTGTAGCTGGCTGAAACTGGCCCTTATCTAACAGGGCAGCTTCTGGACTATTCTTATAGAGGCCACCCCTGCAGCCCCCCCACAACTCAAACCTTGTCACATAAACACACTACAAATGTACTTATCCAAAAATGTTGACAAGTTTTGGGCTTGTTCTCTATTTAAATGGGAGACCTCCTTGGCAAAATGTTAAGATACCTAGGCAATAATTTCCGTACAAACTTCAGAGTCTCATTTTGACACACTCGGTGCTCTGACAGATAGAAAGGAAGTTCTTCATAGGCACCTCTCAAATCTCACTGTTGGGTCTTTCACTTTCCTATCCAAGGGCAAGGTTATTATTATTTTATTTTATTTTATTTTATTTTATTTTTGAGCAGTTTGATGTGGAATTGTTCAGTAGTCTACTTTTAAAACAATGTCTAAAAGGGAAACCAAATAATAAAAACACAAACAAGCAAGGAATTAGCTAGAGCAAGGTGCCAGAATTGAGTCACTGCAGTGAAGTTCATCAAGGAGCCGGAATACTGTTTTAATCTCAGGAGCAACCATATGCCTAACAGTACAGCCAACACAACGGTACATTAGATCTGCTAGTAGCAGACATGCGTTGTGCTGTGCCTTGAGGAAGTATGCTGCTTACTAAATGAATATGCACACTCATACACTAAAATGCAAATACTGGCCACTACAGCCGGTGGGGGTGAGGATTAACTAGGGAACTGCACAGCAAGTGGTCAATGAGGAATGGAGACACTGTTCTGAGCTGGAGGATGGGTATACAGAGGTTATGAGGATGACTGGTGTGGATAAATTTTGGTGCCTGGGAGACACCTGAGAATGAGCTGGGCAGGAGATTACTAGATAAAATGATTGAAAAATTGCTGAGAGAAGCCCGAGACAAGTGTGGAGAACCTGCTAAATGTTGAAGAGGATTCCAGAATATGGCTCTGCCACATTTCAGCTCTTTCACCTTTTCTGCTGGGTGGTACTGCCATCTACTCTTCCTTTTTAACTTTGTATTGAAGAGGACAACTGTCTTTTTTTTTTTTTATTTTTTTTTTTTTTTTTCCAACAAGTATCAAAAGTGCTCCTAATGGCGAGAAACCCTAATTGCATACAATTTTTGTAAACAAACTGAATATAAGCCTAATGAGAAATTTTACCATCTGAATATGATATATGCTTCTTAGCCAGTCTTCAGGGCAAAACTTACCTGTTGATATTTTATTCCTTTAAACTTCTAGTTGTTTAGGCTGTATAAATTAAAATGCTAGCCATGCAATAGGCATGCTCTTTAGGCATCTATTTAAAATAAAAAAAATCATTTTAAATATTTAATATATATTTATATATTTAAATGCTAAAATCCTGATTGGGAATCAAGAAATATTTTTCTGTTTTCTACCTCTTCTTAAGGTGATTAAGTAAGATCTTAGCATCATAATTTTTGACAGGTCTTTTTGAAAATCCCAGTGCGGATAGTGTTATTTGTGCCAAATTAATTCCTGGAGTAATTCAGTTTGATTTATTAAGGGTTTAGGCCTTGTGAGATTTTATTTTATTTTATTTTATTTTATTTTATTTTATTTTATTTTATTTTATTTTATTTTTTATCCATTGCCTTAGAGACATAAATATAGAATTGTTTGGAGACATTTGATCACCCAGAAATTAAAATATATTTATTAGCAGTAGTGGTACTATTGTTTCCATAAGCATTTGATGATTTGTGTAATAGTGTCGTGATGATTTAATGATCTGGGAATTTTATATCTATGCCTTTTAAGATGTTGTGTCCTTTTAACTTGTATCTCTGGGGCAAAAAAAAAATCAGCTCTAGGAGCAAGGCATACTTCCCAAGTTTACCCACTTTTTTTTTGTTTGTTTTTTTTTGAAATACTAGATGTTATAATTTTATTTATTTATTTATTTTGAATGATTCCTTATTTGTTTTTCTCTCTCCTCTTCATGCGGCCAGGGGCGAGGAGAAGAGGTCGAAAACATTGCTGAGAGAAGGGTAGGCAAGCCCCCACCCTACTGAACTCAATGGGAGGGCTGTTACTGATGTGAATAGGGCTCTCTCTGATGCACACAGCTCTGCTGCCACATTGAGCAGGTATCCCAGTGAGTCAGCACAAGCTTTGGGCACAAATGTGTAATAGAGAAAGTGCATTTCTGAAATATTATTTTCTTTTTGATTTTTTAAAATTATATTGCCTATAGAAGACACCAGACAGGACATAATGACAGTTCTTCAAGTCTCTGTGAATAACTGCTGAGATTCCTGCTAAAAAGTCTCACAACAGAAAAGCAAGAATGCCCTGATAAAAACCCTTTAATTTCCCTTCCCCCTCATTTTTTCCTCAGAGTGCCTTTATGTTCCTTTGATAGAAGCAAACTGGAATTAATTATTAAAAAGAGTTTAAAAAAATAGAAAATCTCTTTTCTCATAATCAGAAAAAGAGATTTCAAAGCTGCGAGAGACATTTTGACCATCTAGCTTGACCTTCTGAAAGCCTGACCTTGACAGAATTTGGCCTTGTCAGCCCTGTAAGGATACCAACAACCTGTGCTGGTCTAAAGTGTAGCTTTCAGAAAGCTTGTCTTGATTCAGGCACATCGGAATATGTGGAATCTGCTACAGCATCTCACAACTTGTTTCATTTTGTTTGGATAATCATTTTGCTAGGTTAATCATTTTGCTAGAAAGCTGTACCTAATTGGTAATGATATTGGATCCACCCATTGAAATAGGGAAATAGGTGCTGTTTATATACTGTGCTATGTGGCTGTCTTCCCTCTGAGACTGAAGCCTTAATTTGACAATGTCTGTTGTTCTGGTGCAGTAGATTATCTATTCAGGTAAGGATTTATGGAGACCCTGTTGGGTGCTTGTTTGTGTTAATTAGCATGGGAGTCAGAGTCAGAGCAAAACATAGGGTCTACCTGTCCAGCTGCTGCAGTAGAGTCTCATTTTCCTCACATTGCTGCTGCATTTCTCCACTCCTGGAGACTCTTCCATTACCAAGTCACAAAAATCTGATGTTTCCTTTGTCATGAGCTGAAATCCTTTGAAAAGAACTGTGAAAATAGTTCTTTTGGCAGATTTGCAGCCCTGCTAAACAGCTTTCTTGTGTAACTGCCTGCTGCCCTGCAGTGCTGGGGAAGAGGAGGTAAAAATGAGGTCATAGATTGGCCAGAAACAATGGAGTTTTGAATGACGGCATCTACCTGATTCCTAGAATCAGTGTTTAAGAGCCCAAATGGGGAAAATATCTTTTGCAAAGCAACGGGGAAAATATTTTATAGGCAGTTGTGCACAATCTAAGATCCCAAAGGGAATAATTGAGTTCTACAAATCAGAGAATAAATATATTTTTCAGACTAGAGTTTAGCAGCAAAAGAAGGAAGGGGCCATAGCTGAAAATCAATATATATTTCAGGCAGCTGTTTTGAGCATTGGGGAAAACAATTATATTCCTAAAAAACAGGAAGAAAAACTGGTATATTAGCGAAGTGAGCATTGAAATGGAGTGGAAAAAGACTCCGTCCTGAACTAACTTGGGACAACACACCTGACAACCACAGAGGTGATATGGGTCCTGGGCAGCAGTAGGTTAGGGCAAATCAAAGAGACTTCTTGATCTGTCATGACCTGGGCCTACTCAGCATAGGGTAAGAGCTGCTCTATACCTACTCTGCTTGAGATACCCTCAGTCATAAAATGGAGAATAATATGTTTCAGACTCATTCACTGTGCTTTTCCATGTAGTAAGAACAACACATGAGGGAGTAAAGTATAATCCATGCACTGCGCAGTGTCAAGGAGGATGTCAAGTGCACCCATGAGCTCTGCATTGGCATATCAGTATTACTTTTAGCCTGTTTTCTGGTATTCATGTGAGAACCCTGCTATTCTTCCCTGTTAAAACTCCAACTTTCTAACAATGCGTTTGGGTGGTGGTGAGTGACTGTTTTTTGCTCACTGTTGCTGCCCTCAACATGGCAAGAGGTGTGATTAGCATCTCCTGGCAGTCACTGTTCCTACTTGGGGTCATTAGTGTGCTCTTAGGTCAGGTCCTTTGGCAGTGTTTCCTCACAGGTTCAGCTTCAAGTGGACTCACAGTGATTTGTTTCTCTAATGGTAGGAGTCAGCTCTTGCTTCACTTCACAGCTAGATGAAATTCTTCTTTCCTGTTCTGGTGCCTCACTAGCTGCTCTGTTAGTACCATTGACAGGTGACATGGAAACTGCAAGTAAAGTCTGGGGAGATGCTCTTTGCAAGCATTGGGTGTAAAGCACTAACTGGCAACAGAAGCAGTTGTTGCTGTGCTGTGATTTACACTGTTCATATATGACCATGTCTCCTGGTGGCACCTTGGTCTATGAACATGGGTGTAAAAGTAACCCTTTCATCCTGTCTACTCCTTGAGATAATGCTGAGACTTAATCATCAGTTCCATTTCTGTCACAGCAGCTGCTGCACTGCAGTCTTAATAAAACTGCTCCATAGTGATATATGTATGTCCAAGACATAACCAGAGCTCCTGCTTTGTGTAGTGTCATTGCCAGAGGGTTTTCTTCTAGAATACCCTTGTAATGTCTGGGATCGTGCTCACCGTTCATGGCACCTGCCAGTGATAATTCAGCAGCTCCTGCTGATGAGACAAAAGTCAAGTCCAAGACAGTTAATAACAGGGCCACTGCAGCAGCAAGGGAGTGGGCATGGTAGAAGACTCAGGTCTACAAAATTATTTACAGAAAAAGAGCTCAGATTATTCAGATACAGATTTGGAGCTGGAAAATGCAGTGACTTTGACTGGTGAACCACCAATCAGATATTAGAAGCTGAAGTCACCTACACTTTCTTTATCTGCATTTACCATGAAACATCAGTTAGTATTGTTATTGGTCTGCATTAGACCTGTTTCATGTTCTTCAAGGCTTTTCAAATGAGCTGTGACTCAGTGGTTATCATCTGATAACCATTCATGGGTTATCAAATGGTGTGGTGGTTTAACTGGGAAGAAAAGGCAAGTTCATTGTAGTGATGAAGCATAGAAGTAGGTGGGAAAATTGACACAGAAAGGCAGGTGCAGGGTGTATATTTCACCAACAGCTTAGTAGGTAAAGCAATACTAGCACAGACACTATGCACTGGTTTGGATCCTTTTTTTGGCAAGGTCTGGGATTTCAGGTGAGTTATGCCTCCCCTAACTACAGTTTATTGCAGTCTTCATTTCAAAGGTCTTGAAATACCCCTTCTGCCCTTCTTCCCCCTCTTTCTACAGATTGTATCTCCTACTGCAGATGGGAACATGATTTTGAGTCAGTATTTGTGCAGAAAACCCAGGAGATGCTTAGGGCTTCTTTTGCGGTCTGATCTGAGTTGCTTCTCTTTTTGTTGCTTGTGAAAGAGAAGATCAGTAATCTTCCCTACAGACTGGGATTCTCATAATCACTCCTGAAAAAACACCCCAAATGCAGCAAAGTATCCCTCCCCCCACCTCCCAGCTGTCTGTACTCACTAGATTTATTGAGGCTTAATATTTCTGCAACTAGCCCTTGTCAACCAGAACAGAAGAAAGCATCATAATACTATCTAAGCATGATGCTAACAGAACACATTTATTTATGTCTGTTCATTAATTAGACTCCTGTAATGCAGCCAGTTTCTCCTCCAGTTTTTGAATAGGAAGAGCGTGGGTTTTCATTCATCTAACAATGATTTTATGACTTGCAGAATGGCATATAGTGAGGCCCTGGATGATAAACGTGTCTGCCTGCTTCTTTGGTGGCTTGAGTTTCTGGACACACAGGAATAGAGAGAGCCCAGTGGAGAAATAAACTTGAATGGTTTGAGTCTTGGGTGTAAGCAAGGAGCTAGAAGCTTTTTCTGCCTGGATATACGTCTACATCATTCTTTCTGGTGCCTATTGGCACCTAACAATGACAGACTAGTAAAATTGGAGTAAAATTTCATCAATTCAAAGAAAAGAGAATGCATAGGAAGAGCATCATTAGACCTGCGAACATTTCTTCACATATTTGAAGGTCAAAAAGGGCTTTGGTCTGACCTATTATGTGTTACAGTTACATTTCAGCCGAGCATTTCACCATTTAATCCAGGAGACATCAGTATAAAGTACCTTCCAAAACACGTTTTCCATAAAGAAAACAAGAGATGTAAATCTGGTACTCTTTATAGCTTGTTCCAATGGCTAACCACACACACAGTGCTTTATTTCTCATTTGAATTTGTCTGGCTTTAACTCCCATCCACTGATTCCTGTTATGACTTTCTCTGCTAGATTGGTTTAATTTTACTTTCCACACCCTGTTCCTTTCAGATTTATCGGCCAAGTTCTTCTAGAAATTAAATAAAAGCAACAACAATCTGCAGAAGGAGAGAGGAAAATAAATAAATAAATAAAATAAATAAAATGAAATAAAATAAAGAAAGAAAATAAATAAAGGAAGGAAGGAAGGAAGGAAGGAAAGGAAGGAAAGGAAGGAAGATGATTTTTTTTTTTCTGATGAAAAATTCACTGAATCCTCACAATAGTATACAGCGCAGTCAAAATTAAGAGTTAGTGTCATGAGTCAAGATTAACAATGCTATGGAAAGACTGATAAGAACATGTCATACATTTGATGTATGTCTTTATAATGCTCATTTTAGGCATGTTCAGGGAGGTTGGCTTCTAAACACAATGTGAAAGCCAACTATTTTTTAAAACTTGACTTTATGCATGGCAGATTAAGAACTCATGATGTTTTAATGGTAAGTGTTCTAGTCCTAAATCATGCTCACTTCTCCACTTTTCCCATAGCTGACAGGTTTCTTGCACATGATGTGGTTTCTGTGTGTAACCAGAACCCAGTAGACCCTGTGGAACAGAAGAGTTCTGAAAAACCTTATCTCTGACATTTTGTGAGTGTAACCATCTTCTCTTGATCTTTGACCCAAGGGTAGTGGTGGAAGGGTGCAACTGGAGAAGAACCACCAAATATTTCTGGCTATAACAATTTCAGTTGTTCAGATGCTAGAAGAGACTGAGAGATAAGCTGTATATTTTGCTACTGTCATGTACATGAGCAACCATATGCACTTGAAACAAGAGTCCAATGACAATGGCTCTGTTATCTTTGAACGCCTTTAATGAGCTCCATATGTCTAGCAATCTGCAGCACAAATTCGAGGCACAAATTAAAATGTGGCTTTTTTCTCAAGGACTCATTGGCTTATTACTGTCGACCATGTTCTGTATGTTGTAAGGACACTGGGAGGTGGATGTCTCTGGACTGTGTGACTGTTTCCTGATCTGAATCCTGTAGTAAGCCAAGGTTTGCAGAGATAGGTAACAGATTTTATTAAACCAACCATTGGAGAAAATAGAGTAGATGTAAGGAGCACAAACTCTGCTGCCAAAAACTTGACTATTTTTTCCCTGCATGTATTAGTTGGCTTAATAAAAGATATACCCTCCCTTTGCAAAACTTGTCCTATACCTTCAGATCATTATGGCTTCAGTAATAAGGATCTCAGGGAAAATAACTGAGAATGTTGCGTTAAGTCACTCTTATAATGCTGTAAACATCTACTCTGGCATAAAAATAGAACTATGGTGTCATTACTACAGTTAGGTTTAGACCAAT
The DNA here is from genome assembly GCA_011074415.1 of Stictonetta naevosa. Lineage (NCBI taxonomy): Eukaryota > Metazoa > Chordata > Aves > Anseriformes > Anatidae > Stictonetta > Stictonetta naevosa. The sequence continues at coordinate 109,024,463 of CM021699.1, read as the reverse complement.
GACTCTGTTTTCAGTTTTTTTCTGTGCATTTTTTGCAAGACTGCATTTGGAACTCATCTACAATCACAATAAGGTGGAATTATATTTTGCATATCTTACAGCACTGTCATGAACAGCAGCAAGCTGTGCATGATTGCTGGCTTAGAGTAGGTTATTTCTGCACTGCACCAATCTACCTGGAATTTGATACAGCAGTCACCGGTGATGTCTTCCCTATTGGCCGCAAAGGTTCATTGTTGCTCCAGCCACTTTCAATCACAACATCACAAGTTCAGGCTTTGGGAATATTAAAGGGTTCTCACAAAAGAAGACTTTGATGAATTCAGTGATGCATTAAGGACAGGCTGATGCCTTGCTCAGAAAATGATCTGTAGCTGTGCAGCTGAGAAGTGATGAAAAGGAACAATCAAGCTCTCTTCGTGATGTTATGTCCTTGCAACACTGTCGTATTTAAGGTTTCTCACCCTCATAGCTTGGCCAAGGGCACAAACAATATGGAGTTAGCCAAGGATGATTCCCATCAGTCTGGAAGAATATTCGGTTCCTTCAGGCACAAGAAAGGCCACAGATATTCAAGAAACTGGCTTCCTTACAATGGTAGCAGCAGCACATTTTTATCCCATGTTTTTCACAGTAGAGAAACTGGTGAAATCTGGCTATTTTGCTTGGACATTTATCTTCAGCCAAAGGCTAAGTGACCCCTTGTGCTACTTGTCGATAGGGTGAAATAACCCCAATTTGCTTCATAGTAGAAATTGCCTTGAGATTATCTAATGAAGGTATTATTATCATTATTATGAAGTGAATGGGAAAAGTGTTTAGATAATTGGCAGAAGAGAAAATGAGAACAGTGAACAGTTATAACTCTGAGGCCCCTTGGCAACAGATACCTTCTTAAGTGTATCTGAAACAGGCAGCTCCCTTGATCAGTACAGACCTCTCTGCTGGAGAGGGAGCTTCCTCTAGAAGTGTAATTGTGAATTTAAATGCACAGGAACTGAGAAACAGAAATAACAAGGTTCTTGATTTCCACCCCTCCCACTAACTAAATATGCATTTACTGCTAATTAACTTAAAGGTATAGACCACATTCCCTGGCACAAATTTGTCTCCTTCGTTTGTTAGGCTGAATAAAGAAGACACAACTTTTCCCATTTGCATTAGCATGTCCTCTTTTTTTTTTTTTTTTTTTTAATTTTTTTATTATTATTATTTTTAAACCAGTGGGCCTTACACTTTACAGGTAGAAAAATATGTCCAGATTCTTACAGGGAGGGAATATCTTTCCTCTGTTCCACCAAAACACAAGAGTGAAAGACAGAACAAATGTTTTAGGGTAAATGCTTAAAGCAACCCCATGTCCTGTCCCTGCACCTACTCCTCCACACTCAGGAGTGGTGAAAATACACCAGGCAGGTGAAAACCTTTTGGCTTTATTCTGCCCAGGTGATACATGATGTGGGGCCAGCTAACACCTCAGAATGCTGAGATCAGGTCCCTGTTGCCTGGTGCCAATCACGATGCTTTCCTCCATCCAGGGAGGTTCCAGGAGTGATGCTGTGGATACACATCCGATGTTTTTTCTTGTATTTTCTTGTATTTTATTTTCTTGTATTTTATTTTATTTTATATTGATTTATTTTATTTTATTTTATTTTTGCCATATGAAATTCCAAATGGCTTCTGTCTGCTGTGCCAGGAGGGCATGGAGCTCCCCTAGGTCCTACATAATGTCAGCCAGCCTGGTGTAGTTTTCTTACACACCATCTCAAGGGGTCTGACAGGAATCAGAGATGCCTGTTCAGACAACTGAATGTCACTCCCCCAGTCTCCTCCCAGCATCATATGGTTATTCTCCCAAAATGTTCCTGATAGATTTCTCACTAACATAGTTTAAAGGGACTAAAGCTTTCTATAGAAAATAAAAGAAGCAATCTGATCTCAGTATTTCTTCTTATAAGAAAATATATGTTTTTACTCTTGGTTGGGGGGAACTGTTTATAAATACAATGTAGGGAGGCACCTAACATGCAAAACAATTATTCACTCCTTACGTCCTCCTCCTTTTACATTTTTGTGATTTTTGGTATTCAGAAAGCCTTTGTTGCCCAAAGTTACATGCTATTATGTTTCTAGATGGAAAACGAACATGAAGGACAGTAAATTTTAACTGTGGTAATGAGACAGGAAGTGTGATCAAATGTGTAGGGACTGAGGCGCTGCGTGGTAGCTGCTGAAATAACTGCTAGAGAAGGCTATTTTCTACTTCATGTTCCTTTTCTCCATTCCTGTTCATTTATATTGATTTTAAGTTCTTAGCATGTTCCTGTGAATCTACACAATGCCTCATACTACAGTGCTTCAGTCTCAGTTGGAGTCTGTAAAGCCTCTTGTCAGAACATATAATAAATACTTATAAACAAATTATTATAAATTTTAATAGCAGTTAGTGCCACATGAGGATATCACAGAGGCACTGATTGTTCTTTCATTACACTGAGAAGCAGAAACATTCAGGCAATCAACACAGTGAGTTCAAGGCCTGGCCATCAGCACTAATAATGTCACTTGTCGTCAAACCTAAGGAGAAACCTGCCACAGGAGGAGGAAAGGGCGAATAGCTACAACCCTTCTTTAGAGCAAACTAACATGACACAACCCATATTCTTTTCCCATTTGCAAACTTCAGTTTTGCGAATTTCTTGTGGCTTTTTTTTTCTTTATCTCTCTCTTTTTTATTTATTTATTTTTTTCCCTGGGAATAAACCACTGTTAAAATAAACCACAAATGCCACAACCCTCATGGCTCTCATTTGCCTCCTGCAGTTTGATCACAAGAATAAAGTATGAGAGCATGAAGCAGCTCTCCAGTCAAGCTGAAAGAGGAGGAGTTGACAAGTCAGGGAAATGTTCTCCTGTAACCTTGAACTTGCATTCACTTTCCTCTGAAAACAAGATGTCTCAAGGCAGACGGGGTGGAGGTGAGGTACTTCACAACATCAATACCATGTTATAAATACCTCAGAACTGTGGTAGCCTGAAGGTTTTGTGGACTCTATGGAATTTAAAATCAACCTACCACAGAGCATTTCCCTTTTACACTAAAAACAAAACAAAACAAAACAAAAACCACCAAAACAATAAAAAAATCCAAGTCCAGCTTGTTGTAATTATAAATTGTTGGAAAAAGAGGGCTAAACAAAGGAATAACTCCTGTTTGGTGATTCAGTGCTTCAGCTGATGGAGAGCTGAGCCAATAATCTGGGTGATACTCTAGAGAACCAAGGTAGGGCTGAGGAGCTATGCTCAATTCCTGGCACATCCACAAACTGTATAATACCAGACAGGTCAGCAAGTCTGATTTGTTCCTCAGTATATCCTCTCTGAAATGGACACATTCCTTATCTACTTTACAGCATAGCTGTGGGAATAAAAATCATTTAAGTCTTCTAGAAATGATTTGCACAGGCAGGAAGATGTCTTACAGCCCATGTCAGTCAGATGTCCTTTCAATTATCAGATGGAGGAAAGGGAGATATGACCCCAAAATTTGCTCTCTCCACCCATTCCATGCTCTACAGCATTCAGAACATGATAAAGTGTTTGGAAAGCCAAGGTGATTCTGGAACTCTTATGAAGAACCTGTGTGTGGAGGTGAACAAACTTTCTGTGAGATAATGTCTTTTTTTTTTTTTTTTTTTTTTTTTTTTTTTAAAATTCATCTTGGAATGATCCTGAGAGAAAAATGATTAAAATAATACAAATAAATACACAAACTCTGTATGTCTCTGTTAGGAGAAAGAATAGAGATAGACAGGGATTTCAGGAGAGCTGAGAAAACATAGACATGAATGAGAGCCCTACAAAGACAAGGAGATAGCAAATAATATGAAAAATGTTTCTACCTCTGGTGGTGTGAGGGGCAGGTGGGCTCCAGGAGCCCTGTGGCTTTGTCTCATTACTGTCAGTCATTGAAAGAGAAAGCAATGGCTCCAGAAGAGTCAGTAACTTAAATCCAAAAGAAGAATGAAAAGGAAAGGTATGTAATGGAAAACATCAGGAAAAAAATGGTAAAGTGCAATTTTGTTCCATGTCCTACAGTGCATTGGTGTTTATTACAAAACTATAATAAACAACTATAATAAATAAACTTGTCCCAAGCAAGGGAAATAAGGATTTAGGATCTCGTTGGAGAAGACTGAAAAGGTTTTAGAAACAGATTGGGGGTGGGAATGACATCTAAGTTCTACAGGCAGCAGTGGAAAACAGGGAAATGAGATCATTAAAAAAAAGGTTATTAATCATGTGATTTAGTCTAATCTCTGTGGAATGACAAGACAAGGAGCATTGAAGGTGATGGGATCTTATTTTAAGATAAGGTAAATAATACTCTGCAGGTACTTTCTTCTTTAAAAAACTTTCAGATGACATAAATAGATGAACTAAATCTTACCATGTGACACTGACAGCAAGGCACTGTACTCAAGTTTCCCAAGACCCAAATCTACATCCAGCAATTAAACTACATTTTCCTTTTACTTGCTCATAAACTCCTTTTGCTCAAATCATTATGATGTTTCTAAACATGCTATCTGATGGTGTAACAGGAGTGCTTTCTAAGCATGGGCAAGGAAGTTTCAGAACAGTAATGTGGTGAAGAAGTTAGTTCTGTTGCCTGCTGAAGCTTTATATCATCCAGGAATTCTCACTGCGAATAATTTCAGTGTTGGTCACCTTATTGGTGTCTTCAAAGTTGCAAGAACTGGTCTGAAAAGTTAAATTTTGATTTAGGAGATTCATGGGAATCACGGGAAACAAAGAAGAGAGTAAGAATAAAAGACAATGCATTGTCTTTTGTCTACATATAATTCCTATAATAAAGACCTCTGAAAAATATGGGTTGGTGTCTGTCTGCTGTTCTTATGACAGTGCCACACAGAAGGCATGTGATGGGAAAATTGAGACAGGTGTCTAACACAGACCTGCTGCAGATGAAGAGTGGTTAATAAGCAGGGTGATAACACACGTCATTCAATCCATGTAATCAGACCAGACACTTTATTGAATCCAGGATGAAAATAAAGGCTTCACATTTCTAGGCATAAAAAAAAAAAAAAGAGTGTGAATGAGAATATATGCACAAAATCAAAATATGTGCACCCCCCTGTTGACATGAAAAGGACTAATTAATTATCTAAGTTGTCACATCCCCAGTTATTCTGCATTCTGTCTCGCATGCACATTCTCACTCTATCACAGTTTTTTTTTTAAGGATTTAAAGCAAAATTTAAATTAAACACCTATAATGCTACGTCTAGTAGCATTTTTCATTTAAATCACTTTGTGATTTAGTGATCACAAAATTTTAAACACAAAGAGAGAAAGGAAGAGAGAAAGGTAGATTTAAGAAAAGAAAAG
>CM021699.1:108973072-109018645 GCA_011074415.1 Stictonetta naevosa | reverse complement strand
AGAAAAGAAAAGAAAAGAAAAGAAAAGAAAAGAAAAGAAAAGAAAAGAAAAGAAAAGAAAATATTACAAAACCACATAGTAACAGGGGAAATAAATAGAAGGTACACATACTCACACCCACAAAATCTCCTCCTGGGTTAATTGTGGCTTACACTTGCATCTAATATTCAGTTTATTTCTGGTAAAAAAATTACTTACTACCAACTTTCTTTCTCTAAACTTTGAAGATCTTGTTTCAGAAGTAGAGCTTCAGGCAGCTTTCCTGTCTGGTTATACATGTTTAGGTATAAGCTGGAAATCAGATACTTTTAAAAACAGCAACAAACAAACAAACAAACAACCACCCCCCATCACTTTCCTTTTATGTTACTGCTGGAATTTTACTCTGCTTGAGTGGTTTTTTTTTCTTGCCTAATCAGGCTTCTCTATTTATGTCCTTAGGCTGTCCCTACTTCACACTGAACTGTTGCTCACCATGTTTGCTAAACTTTCATTGAACTCATGAACAGCTTTGGCTGTGACTTGCATTAGGGTGCAACAGTTTATATTTCCTGCTGACTAATGTGCTAGAAACCAAGCTAGAATCTAACCCTGGATTTGCTTTGAAAAGACCCAAACTTACTTATTTGGCCTTTAGTTTGCACTGACCTTGAAACAAAGATTATTTCTATTTGTGTTGCTGGAGAACAGCATTTGGATAATATAGATACTATTTATTTATTTATTTTTTTACTAAAAAATATTTTTTAGAGTTTTTGAAATGGAGAAACAGAACATGCAGTGCAGCAACACAGGAATACAGAAAAAACAAACAAACAACAAAAAAAAACACAGAAACACAGAAATAAAAAATGAAATTATAAATCTGATTTTAGAGTGAAATGTTTTGTTTAAAAACAAACAAACAACTCAGCAGAGAACTGAGATGTGGTCATGTTAAAAACATGAATGAAAAGCAATATATTTGTGTGTTAATCTAAATATCCCCCCAAACCAAACCCAAACGCCAATTTCCATTTTCAAACCAGCTCTGGAGATCCATGGATACTAAAAAGATGACTGTGACCGTTTAGTCTGCCAGCCTGCAAAACACTGAACCATTAATTTCACTTCATAGTTTCTGCATTAGGCTCAATAACCTGAAGATGAACCAAGCTATGTCTCATAGAGAAATTTTGTTTTTATTTATTTATTTATTTATTTATTTATTTATTATTTTAAGGTTTCTGGGGAGAAAAGGTCTACAAGATTATATGATTGAACAGTTATTTCCCCAAGCCATTAAAAATGAGCACATATTTCTGCTTTGAATTTCCTGTTTTCCTACTTCTAACTCCTGTTTTTGTTGTTGTTGTTGTTTTAAGCCTGTCTGTGACATTAAATCTCTCAGCTAAATTTTGAAGTTGTATTCTGTTGTAAACCTTCTCCTCATTTTGATACACAACTATGTCTGTGAGAATCCTCCCTATCACCAAAAACTGATGCAATATGACATAACTCAAAAGTAAAAACAGATGTCTTAGTGATAATTTTTCAGTGACTCTGGCTGAAGACAATAACACAGTTTTCAAAAAAAAAAGGGGGGGGGGAAACAAAGGTAGAAAGTTATCAAAGATTAAAAGAAACTGCAAAGAAAATAAGAAACTTCCAAGTGTATCCAAAAAAAAGGAAATCCTTTCAAAAACATGTCAAATGTGCTCACACACACACACAGGAGTACACACCTGCCTCCCTGGCTCTCCCTTCCTCACTGGCTGGGTGTCATGTCTGTTCCATCCTGGAGGAGGGTTCTTGGACCAGACCAGGAAGGATGGTGCATGGAGCAGCTTCTGCAGCACCAGACCAGATTATGAATCAACAATGTGCTCTGGGAGCCAGGAGGGCCCAACATACTGTGGGGTACATCAGGCATGGATGACGTTGCTAGCTGGTCGACAGAAGGGATTGTCCCGCTCTGCTCTGCACTGGTGCAGCCTCACCTAGCACACTGCATGACATTTTTTGGGCACCATTAATATAAGAAAGAGGTAAGGCTGTTAGAGAGTGTCCAACAAAGGACAACAAAAATGATGAAGGGCCTAGAGGGCAAGATGCATGAGGACGGCTGAGGTGCCTTGGTTTGTTCAGCGCAGAGCAGAGCAGGCCGAGGGGAGGCCTCATGGCGGCCTGCAGCTCCCTCACGAGGGGAGTGGAGGGGCAGGTGCTGAGCTCTGCTCTCTGGGGACAGTGACAGGACCCGAGGGAACAGCATGGAGCTGGGACAGGGGAGGGTCAGGCTGGGTGTGAGGGAAAGGTTCTGTACCCAGAGCATGGTTGGGCACTGGTACAGGCTCCCTAGGGCACTGGTCACAGCTCTGAGCCTGTTGGAGTTCAAGAAGCATTAAGACAATACTTTCAGACATAGGGTCTGGTTTTGGGTGGTCCTGTGCGGAGCCAGGAGTTGGACCCAATGATCCTTGTAGGTTGCTCCCAACTCAAGATATTCTATGATTCTGAGTAAAAATACCCTCTAGTGTACACACACAAACAGGCACATGGACATACTAAAATAGAGATTTGCTGTGAGGCAGTGGGCCTGCACTTTTGATACAACCATCAGTCTGACTTTGTGCTCACATCTCAGCAAAAGAACAAAAGAAAGGGGGAACATAATAGCATACAAATCTAATATTATTCTTCCTGTTTCTCTGAAAAAAAAAAAAATAAGGGAAAGGAAAGGAAAGGAAGAAGGAAGAAAGGAAGAAAGGAAGAAAGGAAGAAAGGAAGAAAGGAAGAAAGGAAGAAAGGAAGAAAGGAAGAAAGAAAGAAAGAAAGAAAGAAAGAAAGAAAGAAAGAAAGAAAGAAAGAAAGAAAGAAAGAAAGAAAGAAAAAGAAAGAAAGAAAGAAAGAAAGAAAGAAAGAAAGAAAGAAAAAGAAAGAAAGAAGACTTTCATAACATCTGAGAGACATGGTTTTTAATATCTATCTAAGCAGTCTTTATCCCAAATCATGTGGCTCAATTCTGGCTTGAGATTACAAGTGAGCCAAACAGGACAGTAGCACATAAGGGATTCACATTCAGGAGAACAGCTTGCTTGGGCTATAATTGCAAGACAGACACAAAGAGATTCTGAAGGCTTGGATGCCACACAGACATCAAATACTGACTGTATTGCTTTTTTTTTTTTTTTTTTTTGCCTCTGGATTATGAAAATGTACTTCACAGTTCAGCTGAAACATAATCTTAGCTTTTCTGTTTATTCAGAATAAAAAGCACCAAAACAAATCATAAGAAAACACAACACCCTGCTTTCACAGCTCATAGGAGACATTTAAAATCTTGGAAAAGTGTCTGATCCTACTTTATAGAAAAGCAGGGCAAGCCAGTAGATCAAGGTGAAGCTTACTCTGAACAGACAGAGAAATTTAGAAGCATTTCTCTTGGTGGATTTTAAGACAGGATCTTACCACTCCATCCACCTTCTCCAGAAGGGTGAAGAGGAAATGAGCTATCTATAAAAGGTTCTTTTTTGGAGGGACTGAAGAGCACAGATGTTTAACCCAAAGAAGGGCTTTTGTGTCTTAGCTGCCTGGAGTTGCCCAACCCCTCAAGAACTCCAGATTTCCCTTGAATGATTAGTTGTTTATTGCCTTGGATACTATGGTTCTGCAGGACACTGTGGTGGTTTCACCTAACTGGTCAGCTAAACTCCACCATAACCACATTCTCACTCCACCTCCTCAAATAAAAAGGGGAGAAAATACAATGGAAAAGACTCACGGGTTGAAGTAAGGACAGAGAGATCACTCAACAATTATTGTCACGGACAAAAGAGACTCAGCATAGGGAGAGTGATATGATTTATTGCTTATCACTAGCAGAGCAGAACAGTGAGAAACTAAAAAGAAACTAAAAACACCTTTCCCCCAACTATCATCTTCTACCTTCTTCCCCTGAGCAGGGCAGGGGAACGGGTAATGGGGCTACGGTCAGTCCCTGATGCTTTGTCTCTGCTGCTCCTTCATGGTCATTCTCTGCCCCTGCTCCACATGGGGTCCCTCCCGAACTGAGCCTGCGGGGGCTGCCCACAGGCAGCAGCTCTTCAAGAACTGCTCCCACATGGCTCCGTACCACGGCGTCCATCTGTCAGGAGCAAACTGCTCCAGCATGGATTCCCCACGGGCAGAAGCTCGCCCCAGACCCCCTGCTCCTGCGTGGGCTCCTCTCCATGGGCTGCAGCTCCGGCCCGGGGCCTGCTCCTGCGGGGGCTCTCCATGGGCTGCAGCCTCCTCCAGGCCACATCCACCTGCTCCAGCGGGGGCTCCTCCACGGGCTGCAGCGTGGAGATCTGCTCCATGTGGGACCCATGGGCTGCAGGGGGACAGCCTGCTCCACCAGGGGCCTCTCCACAGGCTGCAGGAGAACTGCTGCTGCTTGCCTGGAGCACCTCCTGTTCTGCTGCAGTGCCCTGGGGGTCTGCAGGGCTAGTTATCACTCCTTGCTTTCCCAGCTACTGATGCACAGCATTCATTATTATTATTATTTATTTTTATTTATTTTTTCCCCTTCCTTATATCTGCTCTTATAGAGGCACAAACTACTTTACTTATTGGCTTGGCACTGGCCAGCAGCGGGTCCCTTTGGAGCTGGCTGGAGCTGGCTCTGATCTGACACGGGACAGCTGCTGGGCTCTGCTCACAGAGGCCAGGCCACCAGCCTCCCTGTTACCAAGCCCTTGACACATAAAACCAGTATGGACACCTACTCTTCCCCCAGATCAGTAAATTTAAAAACAATCCATCTACTACATATGGTAGACTGTAATTCTAGCTTAGTTTGACTTAGTTTATGAACTGTTGTAACTGATTTACAACAAATGAGCATCTAATGAATTTGAGACTGAATTCTGAAGTATATGAGGGAGGGAAGGAAAAAAATATCTTTCTTCCTGTATCACCTTAAGGGTCAGCTTCTGTCTCTGACAGAATTATTTTATATCTAGACTGAAACTCTTGAATCAACCATTCTTACTGTTTTTGCAGTATGTACTATGTGGATTGGTGGTAGCATCCTCTAACAGTAGGGAGTAAGGTTCATTTTTCCCCCTCCTGGTCACTAGGCAAGATATATAGGAGAAAAACTTTACGTCAGAAAAAGATATCTTTTGTGTAAAGACTGAAAGAATCCAAAGCCCCATAACTGATTTTTTTTTTTTTTTTTTTTTTTTTGTAATGTTTAAGGTATAGTTTTATAACAGACTGTTAGCTGCTTTGAGAACAAAGATTATAAACACTTTAATTCTTATAATGGAGCCTGAGAAATTTTTACCACCTTCAGAAAAATATGATTCTCTTCAGAAAGGATGAATTTGTTTCTTCTTAAACTGCCTAATGAGATGAATGAATATCACACAACAATAATTTCTTCTAATTATAGGAAGTCTAGAATAAATTAATGCAGAGAAATATCTATTTCTCTTTTTTTTTTTTTTTTTTTTTTCTGTACAGCAGCATTTTCAGTGCTCATCAACATTGCCCCTAAGGCAGAAATGGAGTCATGCATGATCAATTTATCTTACCAATCTTCCAAAATAGTTCCCTGTCTCCATTTAGCAGTGTCAAGGTTTGTTCTAATCTGCCATTTCAGACAAGATTTAGAGCTTCCACACTTTGATTCTCTGGATGAATGAGGATTAAAGTTTTCATTGCTTGTTTGTAATGAGGCAAGTTGTAGCTCTAATTATGTAACCAATTTGCTGAAGTTAACTCTTGAAAAGAACAGCCATGGTCCAGTCTGAGGTTCATTTCATGTTGATGAGGTTTGTAAGCAATGCAGACAGTATAAGTTGAAAGTCAATGGTATCTGGGTTCCTAAAACTGACATGGCTTTGAAAACCCAATGATAACCATCTAATGACTGGAAGAACAGACACTGATACCAGTGGCTTATTAAGGCTAAAGTAAAGAAATCCAAATCTATCTATGTGTTTTGCTTTGTGTTAATGCAGTTCTGTGATCAGAGGGATTTCATTAATAGACCCAAGCTACTTAAGAACCAGCCTGTGAGTAATGCATCAATCAATTCTGAGGGAAAAGAGACATTTCTGATCACCTGCATTATAACAGCTGCAGAAATGCACGCATTACTTTTTATCAGAACAATTTAATACCAAATTCATAATTTCTGAAAAGATATCTTGTCTTCTTCAAAGGACTCCTAAATATGGAAAATTCATTGGTAAATTGCTCCAGTTTTTAATTCTTCTATTGTTAAAAATATGAAACTTTTCATTAATTGTTTCTTGGTTCAGCCTACAGATTATGGATTATCTTTGGTCTTAAAAAATACAGCATTAAAAGGATAGACATATATCAGTTATCATCTTGTGTCAATATTTTTACACCATGATCCACTTGGTTCTTTAGATTCTCTTTCACTAAATAAGTGTAAACTGCATTCTTTAAAATCCACAGTAGAAGAATATATTTTCAGGTCTTGGATGAGAATTTTGGCCAGACGAGCAGCTGGCAGGTGTTGGTATGCCTTTCATCAGTGCTGTGTCTATTTTGTTACTTCCATGTACTAGTCATGACCTTATGGCAATCAGTGTTCTTTCAAGGTGTGGTCCCACTCTTCACATGTGCAGTCCTCACTTTGAGGTCCCAGACAGATTATGCTTTGCTGTGATACAGTACAGGTTGATCACATCAGACCTATAACATTATTGACTCAGTACTGATGACCTGCTATTGTTATTCAGTCACTCCTCAGCTCTTTGCATGATCAAGAAAGATTTTTACAATGATATTTTCTTCTGGTTCATTGACAAAATCTATTTGTGAAGAATGTGTTAAAACCACTGTAAATAATTTGTGTTATCTCACATAGTGTGCCAGGCATATATATGTGTGTTTCTGTATCTGTGAGTATTTTCTAAATATACATTATTTTGCTGCTGCTGTTTGAGTTTTGATGTGCAGAATCAAGTACTTTGTTAAAGTACTGTGTAAAGTGTAGTGGGTTTGTTGTCTTGCAGAAAAAACAACAGCAAAGTTAGGTTTGCTACTGGTTAAGAGGCACTCTTCTTTAATTCAAGTGGTTGAATGGTGGTAAATTTTCCAGTGCTGCAAGTGAAAGTCATTTGGAGCATTCTTGGGACATCATTGAGAATACAAGAAAGGAATAAAAGATTTCAGAGACCAATGCAATTGCTTACATTGCTTCTGCTTGTTGGCAGCTTAACACTGCAAACATGAAAGCCACTCTTGCATCTTTACAGAATTCCAGCATGCTTCAGAAATTCTTCTCTGAGACAGCCAAAGTAAATACATAAAATATATTCCATCCCCAAATAAAATCTGCGCTTACACATTGGGGTTATTATTCTTATCTCAGGCCTCACAAACAATTTTTTTACCGAAACAGTCCTTGCCCTTTGGATTGGGAGAATTGTGACTCACATTTTTCCCTCTGGCCTTGGACAAGCTGTGGGGCGTTAGATGAGATTTTCCCTTCCCCCATCCTCCTCCTCCTCAAAAAACAACAACGAGAACGACAACAACAACAACAAACACAAGAGATTTGAACTACAGTTCATCATAGAAGATTTTGGCAACTTTATCTGCCCATTTGTAATCCAAATGTGAATTTTCTGGCAGTAAGCATAAACACATATACACACAAAAAGGATAAAATATTTCCATGTTACACTAGCAAAGTATTGATGTTAATACAAGGAATGCTGCATTCATTTAAGTGCACTGGATAGGGGATCAGAACAACAAAGAAAACAGAAAGAAATCTAAAATTGTTTCTATGTAAAATTTAGACATTGATGTTTAGGAAAATAAGTCATGCAATCCCTCATTGCAAGTTCCTGGGGTGGTCCCACTGCAAGTTTCTTCCTTAGCTTTCTGGGATCCAGAAAAAAGACATCCTTATGCTATTTTTTACTGTGTTCCTTTGGACAACACTGAATTCAGCTGAGGCTGTGTAGTGGTATTATCATGTGCTTTCATATAATGAACCAATTGTTTGTGTTGTCTTCATGGAAGTGGAAATCTCGAGATTCAAACGTTTTTTCCTTGATTATTTCTAAGGTTTAATAGGTTTAATGAGAAAATGTCCAAATACCTTAAATACTATAAAAGTAGGTCTTTTTTTTTTTTTTTTTTTTTTTTTTTTTTTTTAATCCTACCCTTCTAATCTTTAAAGTTTGTTTTCTTGATCTTGATTGCAAAGTGACTTTCTCTTGGATGTTGGAGATGGAGGGTTCAGAACATCTCTAAAATCCAGGCCTCCCACTTTACCCACAAGTACTCCTTACCAATAGTGTCCAACTACCGAGCAAAATGAATTTCCTTGTGAATTTAGTCCTCATCTCCTTTTGAGATAAGCAAGAACAGTCTGCTTTAGCTATATTTCACAGAGATGTATTGCTGCAGAGTCCACCTTTATGTTCAAGTTAGAGAAAGATCTTCAGGCACTCTTTTACTTGACACTTCCCAGCTATGTCAGTGTAAGGCTGCTGTTTGTTGTGGCTCCCAGTCCAGGATCTTAACCCCCTCTTGCACAGAAAACAGATAAGCAGATTCACAATAACACCTGAAAAATTGTCTTTTAGACCTGGGACAGAAAATATCTTCTTTTGCTGGATCTGGACTGCGCTCCTTAAATATCCAGAAGACAAAGGGCAATAAGATGAATCTTGCTGCTGCAAAAAGTAAGTCTGAAAGCAGGAACACAAAGCGTGTAGGCAAGCTGTCCCAAAGTCACTGCTGGCATTCATGGATGTGACTTCTCAGTATGGTCACTCTTGTTTATAAGAGCAGTGTATTCATCCTTTTCTGTGCATTGAGTGGGACCACATGGACTAACAATTAGAGTAGAGCACAGATCTTCACAAGCTCTTCCCCAATGATTTCCTTAATTTTGAAACTGTTACAAACTCTATTGCTACATCACATTCCCAGATACTGTATTTCATTTACTGGTACCAAATGGTTATGTATATCAGTCTCAAGTTACAAAATCAAGTGGGAACTTTTCTGGCAGATTTTCAGGATACAGTCTCTGATGGATATAAAGTGCTAGACCACAAAGAGCATATGTAATGGTGAATGTAAAATATGAGCTTTTGCTGTTTCTTCATAAGAAGTGTTTTCCCCCCATAGAAACTTTGCCATGCAAAACAGTGAGTAACAAGTACTATCCACATTATAGTGTGCCATAATGAAGCACTGATTATCTGAGCACTGGCAGACTACAATGGTGAGCAAGCACTGCTGGAGGGCACTTGTGGTGTTAGCAGAAAACAAGACATAATGATAATTATTTATTTGTCATCAGTTCACTCTTTTATGGATGCTGGTCACTGGGAGAATATTCACTAGCTGGCCTGTTATATTTCACCTGAAGCTTTTTTAGGTGCAATTAAAGTCTGTATTGTGCTGGGTGCTAATATTGCTCCTGAGCACATTTTCTATCATATTATTTGTCCTACTGTTGAACTAAGTTACCTGCTAGGTTACTCAAGACCAGAAGGATATGCCTGCAATAGGAAGTTAAGAGAGGACTCATGAGCGTGCTATCTTCTATGACTAACCCATGTTGCTGCTTATAGCTTGGCTACAAAGCAAGTTGTAGCTAAAGTTCAGCTAAATCATGTTGTGCCCTGGAAGAACAGAGAACAATTTCTGCTGTTTGGATGTGGTCTTAACCAGGATGCACTCATTCCACCCCTGTTGCTAAAGCAGAGCATGTGCAGTTTTGGCCTGCTTGGTGTGGTCTGGGTGTGCTCCCATGCCTGCGGATTGGATAGTAAACCTGAAATATCAGTCTCCAACTCCAGAAGGCTCCACACTTTATGCTTATGGCTGCTTAAAGGATTTTTTATTTTTTACTTTTTGGTGAAGATTTATGATACTGCTTGTGGGTGAGTTTGATCTTATGACCAGAATCAGACCAGCACAGAGCTGAAAATGTAGCTATAATAAATGACCGAATAGAGTTTATGTGCACCTTTGGAAAGTGGAAGCTGAAAGGCTAAATATCCCTCCTGAAAACTGTTTCTTAAATCTCTGTTACATTTGTGATGAATTCTCAGGAATTAAAATGAGTTTAAAAGGTGATGCCTAGCATCAGTCCACAAAAATTCTTAGAGGTAAATGCATGTGAAACACAGAAAAGCTGACAGTAGATACATCACTCTCAACCATTACCTTTTGGCAGCAGAACACATTATATGTATATGAGTCACCCAAATCACACATTTTCCCAGGTGGGCATTAGTAGAACCATCTATCAATTAGAAGACTCTGAGGCAGTTAATCCAACTTTGAGTTGGAATAACTTGGAAGTTTCAAGCACTGCCATTGCTTTTGGATGGCCAGAAAAGTTTTTTGGCCCTTGTGAATCAGACAGCCATTTAATCTGGGATGGAAAGAATTATTCAATTATTTATCTTCAACCTTGTTCAGCTTTCTATGAGGTCAGTCTAAGTCATCTCTCTTAGAGCATTTATATTGAGCATGTGTAGATGTATGGCTCAAGTCCAGCCAATTTTGGGGATGAATAAGTTGGCTGAGCATGCAGAGAAGATCCGTAACAATCTTTGAGCTTTATGTGGTGTGGCAGTCTGTGGGTAATTTTGGACAGATAGTACCCAGTGTTGTTAATTCACAGAAACAGTTTAGCTTTTGCTGCATTTCAGTAGTGACAAAAGCTCCCACAGCCTCACCATAGGCCCTCTTGATAACAACTGACAAAATCTGTATCTTCCAAATACATTATATCATTAGATGAAGTGGACAAAAACAAAACAAGTATGTTTATGACTTAGCCTGAGGAGATAATTAACTTCTGAGTGCTGAGATCCTTGATTGCATTCCTAGCATGATCTTAATTGGAAGTCTGAACTTGTAAAAGGCTGTGGTGTTTGGAGGATATCTGAAATGGTTCGCTGAGAAAATGTTTGTTCAAAAATTGGAAAGGTAATCCAAATACCTCTTTCTTTGCCTTTGTTGTAATTGTTGATGTTGATGGTGGTGATAAAATAATCTACTACAGTAGCAGCAAACACAGACTATGCAAAGAAAACATGTATCAAAGTTTATTAAACCACCTTAGGGAATCACAAAAGAAATGTTTTACCAAAAGAGCTGAATCCTATCAGCAGATATTACTCTGAAACCTGTACTGCAACTTCAGTGTGGTATAGTGCTTTTGTCTGCTGAAACTATTGACCCCTTGTGTGTCCTCAGTGAGGATTTTCATGATCTAAGCAGTTTGCATGCAACCACATTATGTTGTGCATGCAGTACTGTAGGTTTCTAGCTTAAAATGAAAATGTAATTATATTCTGCTGATTTATCCTGCTATTAGATGTTGGAGGCCCAGGACAGGCATGAAGCTGGCTCAAAAAAAAAAAAAAAAAAAAAAAAAAAAAAAAAAAAAAAGCAGACTTTATGTTTGGGTAATTACATTTGGACTAGTTAAATTCTATTAGGTACTGGCATTGACAACAGGTCTACATGACACAATGTATTTCCATGCAGGGACACTAGAGCTATGTCAGAATGAGATAGTAAAGATACCAGCAGTAAAGTTGCTGTGACTTGGTGTCACAGAAGGACTAATTAGCTCTGCTGAGACACAGACTGTTATGGCCTGGGATGACCCAGCACTGCTTCCCGTATGTGTGCTAGACTGTACATTGTGCTTTGTGTAGCTATCCTCGGAAGGCTGAAACATGTATTGAAGGGCAGACTGATGAGAAATAACAAGCCATGTCTTCAAGATAACTGCAACAGCAACAAAAACTCCGGGGAAAATAAATAAATAAATAAAAAAATTTAGAACCTCTTTAGTTATGCAGTTCTTTTGAGGCTAGCATAAATCCCTTCCCTTTACCTATCCCAGTTATAAGTACCTGGCTACCAAGCACAGGTGTCCTAGCACTCTGTATGAGTATGTCACACAAAGTATGTTCTACACTCTGGCCAAGGACTAATTCATAGAGTATCAGAGATCACATTCATCTTACCTAAATTTAGTCATTCAGAGGTTGGGAAAGGGTGAAGGCTGTCCTAGGTGCCCTCTTAAAGTGAGTATTGAAAAATGGATTGCAGGTGATTCAATCTGTCCTTATTTAAGCATATAAGATACACAGTAAATAAATATCTAAAGGTGTTTTTGAATACAGGCAAAGACCTCATGATCAGCTTAGACTGGAAGATTGACTTTGAGTTATCTGTAAGTTTTGGTGAGAACAATATAACATAATGTCATAAAGTTATTTGATAATTACTCTGGTCCTAGAGGAGGAATGACAGCAGAAATGTGGCAGAATATTGCATTAACTGCGCCCAGCACTTAACACAGCAGTCTGCTGTGAGAGTATCTGCTCCCACTGCCTTACAGAAATCATACAGAAAAAGAGGGATAATATGAAACATAATATGTTTCTGGTTGCAACAACTCAGCACCTGTGGAAGACAACAATCTGGAAGGATGGAAGCTACTGGAGCAGAAAACAAACTATGGAGGTCTCAAAGGAACACTGTCAGTGTTAGCAAACCACAATATTATTTTATATAAGTGTTCAAAAATAATAATTTGTGTGACTCTCTGGAATAGGATAAGTATTTATTGTCACAAAGAAGTGATACAAGGCAGTGTTCCTACACAGGGAAGTGAGAAGGAACACTATAGTAGGCCTGATTTGGATAAGCCTGAGAACAGTTAACAAAATGGACTATCAATAAACAGAAAAAGTTATCCAAGGTTTGTGGTCGATTCAGTTTGTGCAAACAATTTTTTAGCTGTTATCCAGAAAAAATAAAGAGGCTGGAACATATGCAGATTAGAATGTTATGGGAAAGCACCTAACTTTCAGGTAAGATCTGAAGAAATTATTTCATAGAAAAAACAACAACCAAACAAATAATAAAAAAAACCAACAACACCACAAATAAAGTTAAATGACAGACGCACTGATTACCTTCTGCCCAGTAAACACAGGAGATACAAAGAACAGTAGATTTAACATTTTACAGAGCTGTGCATTCAGAGCTCACCCCAGGGATGGGGTGAGAAACATCTTTTGCAAATGGTCTTGAAAGAAAATATAAGTTCAACCTTTCCTTGCTGCTGCTGCCCTGAAGAAGGACCTGAAGTTCCAGGCTGGCTGGGGTGAGGGAAATGCTCTTGGCTGGAGAACGCCTCAGGGAACGCAAGAAGGTGTGACACCACTTGCCAGGAAGTGGTAGAGATTTGAGTCCTAAAATATCTCATTTGGGCACCACTCATGTACTTAATCAAACCATTTGCCCGGCAGGCCATGTGTGTGCATGGTATCTGCATGCTGTACAAGTTGTGATGTACATATATTTACTGCATATTTATGTCTTTCTTTTTCTGCAGTAAATCATTTAAAGTAATTTATTGTAAGGAAAAAGGTTCCAGATTTCAACAACCTCTGAGAACCAAGCCAACAAAGCAATATTTCTTGATGAAATCCTTAATCATCCTCCTCAGAAACATATGAGAAGGAAAACGGTAGAAGAAAATTCATAAATCCTCTCAACAACTGGACTGGGGGCAGTGGGGACTGCCCTGTATTACCCATTGGTTGGGGTTTGGTATCTCATAGAGCCCTGGGTTATGGGTTTCTTTTTCATTGGACTTATTGCTGTGAAAGGAACAGAAATGATACCCTATTTATGATGAAGATACTGTTGTCCAAAAACTGCAAGAGCAACAGTTTGGCTTTGGTTCCCAGTAGTTTAAAGATTTACAGTGTTACTGCATTTTGCATTCTCTGGCTGAGGATTTGGCTACAATTTATTTTTTTTCTACAATTTTTTACCTTGTTTATTTATTTCTCCAAATCATCCCTCTTTGTTAAATTCAAGGTCACTGCCTAAATTTTAAATTAAATGTCTTTGTTTCCAGTAATGATACTGGGGTTTATTAAATTCATGTTTTGCTGCAGTGGGTAGTATTTATACATTTTTCCTTGAGGGAGCTAAAAATAGCTGTCCACTCTTTAGGGTCTAGGGAGATGCTTTTGCCTCTGCTGCTAGCTTGGTTTGTTTGTTTGTTTGTTTGCATTTGGTTTTGGTTTTGGTTTCTAATATAGCAAGAAAAAAAAAACAAACAAACAGAAAAGTGAAAGTTAGTCCTCCGTCTCCTCGCTCTCTCTCCTTTTTCTTTTTTTTTTTTTCTTTTTCCTTTTTTTTTTTTTTTGTAATTTAACATGAAATAAAAGCAAGTCAAATCTGCAGTTAGCATTGTTTGGTGCAAAGTGCCAGAAACTGCCTGCACACAATTTGTTCTTTAATAGTCCTTTTTATTTTTCACTCATAACAACAGAAGTAAACTATTAAAAATAAAATGTAGAGATGAATGGAACTAAAAAAAAACATGCCGAAGGCGACAGGCAGGGTTTTACACTTTGTAACTTTCATCTCTCTGGTGTCTCTCTTTGATGGCTGACATGGCAAAAGAATTCTCACAACTCTTCTGAATCCTGATCACTTTACTAATAATAGCAAGAGTACCACTGTGCATAGTTTCCACTCTTGAATCCCTCTAGACACGATTCCTTGCTTACCCAGTTGATATTCATTTGGCACTGCTCAGCATCAAAGATTTATTCAAGTAAATGAGAAAACCCCTATGGAATCAGAAGATGATTTGGGTGCATTATTATTATTATTACTTATTTGTTCGTCAGTGGTGCCAAGGGAAACCAATCAAGGATCAGCGATTTGACCTAAGATGTGGCAGGCAGATCCTCAATGGGTGTATAAAACCACACAAACTGATGGAACTGGGATGATTTAAACCAGTTAAGATTCTATATTTAGGTATATGACTATCAGCAAACAGCAGGGTGCGATGTGGACAAGTAAATGGTAAATTGAGGGTGTTTCTCTAGCCATTAATATAGTCTTGCCTCCGCAGGCTCCCTAGTCACTATCAGTTGAATACATTGCAGTGGCTTACAGAGAAGTAATGAAGTCGGGACTAAAAAGATTTCACATGTGCTGGTAATATTCTCAAAGGTTTTGTAAGTTTTTTCTCTGTGGGGACAAGGTGTATTTGTGAAGGCACTGAGCTGAGGCTCAAAAGATTTGCACTTCATTCCTAGTTCATCATGGACTTCTCTTTGATCTTGGGGAATAAACTATTTTACTCATGTGAAAATAGAAATGCTAATTATAGGTCTTTGCCTGCCCTGTAGGTTTAGATAATATGTACTTTTGGGGCCATGCCATCTCTGCATCTGTGTATAGAGAAGGTTATGCATTTAACTGAAATCTTAAGGAACTGCTGTAATACAAACTGTCATCAGGAAATGAAAATCACAGAATAAGGAAATATTGTGAAAGGATTATTATTATTATTATTATTTTCCCTCACCACTTGTGTTATTCAGTCCAACAAAAGCAGAGTCTTGCTCCTGTGTCTGGACTTCTTTTCTAAAACTAGCAGTGAAAGCTATGGGAATCATGGCCAAAGGTGAAAGGGATTAATAATAGGAGGAGAGCTGATGTTTTCAGTCTTCTAAGGAATCAGTTGCTTTCTGTTTTTGTGAAGCAGTAATGGTTACAAGGAAAATATTGTGCAGCTTTGAAGACCTTTATTAGAGCCTTAATTTTTTTTGAAAAAAATCAGGTTTTGTTGTTTCTTATTGCTACTCTGGTAATATCCATAAAAGTATGTATGATCCATTCCTTGCTTCACTTTTGCTTGAGCCTTACATGTATTGTTACTATGGAGTAAAGTTGTAGCCTTCCCTTCCCTTCCCTTCCCTTCCCTTCCCTTCCCTTCTATTCCCTTCCTTTCCCTTCATGTAGCACTGTCCCAGACACTACCTAAGCACTGTAGGGGGTTAGCACAAGCCAGTATTTACTTGGATTATAGCCTCTCTGTGGTCAGGTGGAAAGTTCAGCTGTACAAAGGTGGGGTGTGTCATGTCATGCCTGTTGATCTGTGTTAGAGAATTGTCCCTAGCCAGGTTTGTTTACTAGTACAGGTGCAGTAAGTTGTTTACTGTCTTGGAAAAGAGACTCCTTAAGGATTTTAGTAGGGAATTTGTCATTTGAGCATCTGTCAACTGATAAAGAGGTTAGGATAAATATTTGTGTGATACAGTCCTAAAACATAAGTGTGGGAGAGACATAGGTCCACTTATTAATCAAGATCAAGAAGAATTAAGCTATTCTGAACAGATGCTTCTTTGGTGTTTCCAGATGTTACTAAAGCTCTTCAGCAAAGAGGATTGCATATACTTCCAGAGTAACCTGTTCTAGAGCTGTATTAGTCTTTGAGTTTTGTTCGTTTGGTTTTATTTTCCCCTTGCAATTAGCAGTTGATACTAATATTTTTTCTTCAAAGTTCCTAGAGGTAAAAAGTTGAGCCATTCTTACAAGCATCCAGGACCCCTTCATTATTATTCTTTTTTACCCTGGTAACATTTCAGAAGAATAAGAGAACTGGAAAGTGAGAAAGTTACAGGAAGGAACTGGGAAGAGGGCAGCTTCTAATTTGTAGTAGGATCTATGTGTTATATAAGATAAAAATAAAACTTGGACAAGGCTATATTTTGGGATCCTAGAAGCATAAAATACTCTTGCTTATGGCTTATTTTGTTGTCAGCAGAACCCTGAGGTATATTTATAGCTTTGAAATTCACAAACATCTTCTCTTTATAAAGCATTTAGTTTTAAAACGGGCACATTTGTAAGTGGTAAAAAAATAAAAAATAATTAAAAAAATCTCTCCATTGTGAAATATCAATTATTTGTAAGTGCTTGGATTAATTTATTGTATTTTATGGGTGAAAGAAATGGAAATTGTTTCTTACATTAAAAATTAATATTTTAAATCCAGCTGTGTCTGGCTGGGCAATAAATCAGTTCTTTACAATTACTTATTTGTCAGCCAGCATGTTAGTTCAAAAAGCTAGGGAGCTTGCCTGTGGATCCTTCTCTACTTGAAAGGCAGGGAGAGTTCAGGTCAAATCAATTTGAGCCACAGTAATTAAGAACAAGATTGAAGATCCTTCCCCACCTACGTAGTAAGCAACTGGAGTTGCTTTTTAGAATGCATCCAGTTTTTATCAGAAACAGAAAATATTTCAGACAAACAACAGTACTTAGGAAGACCTTTTTTAAAATTTTTGAGAGGGTTGCATATTGAAAAGGGTGATTTTCAAAGGGCTTTCTCCTTACATGAACCAAACATAGTTAGCTCTGAATAAATATTTCATATTTGCTAAGAAAATAAACATCTTTTCAGGTCATCTGTTGATAGCTAAATATCACATAAACTTCAGATGTATTCACATAGGCTGTCCCCAGATTAGCAAATTAGAGAAGACTAGGTAAGGTTGTAACCAAGAGAACTGAACTGTTAACATGCTCCTTGGGAAAAAAAAATAAAATAAAATAAAAAATCAGTAACCTGTAATCTCCCTGAGACTGTCTGAACATTCTTCATGAGTTAGCCCATGGACCATCTTCAGTAGCGACTTTGTGGATCCTTATTTTGGCAGGTAAGAAAGTTAATCTGTATGATGGGAACATGTTGTACCATTTGAACTCAGGGTCAGAGCACGTATCCATACTCTGTTGAATTTAGTGGTGTAAATATATAAATAACATTTAATGCCAGTGGAATGAAAATGTTAATAGAAAATTAATATCTATCACATGGGCAAGGAATGAGGTACAAAGAGACATTGTAACTGAAGAACAACAAAATGTGAATGCTTAATAGCTGCTGATGTAAACATAAAGTTCTTTTCAAATATTTCTTTAGGGTGTTTTGATTTCTCAAGGCCACAGAAAATGTAACTTACCTTTGATAGAACATAAATTTTTGAAGCTTTGGGTTGGTCATCAAGACAAAAAATTAACTGTAACCGTAGCTCTAGTTGTACTGCATTGCTAGTGAATAATTTTGTCATGACAAGAGAACTAGCTTAAGTCAATCACATACCCATAAGAACTGTAATTAGTTGCACATCTTGCGTATGTGTATTTTCATATTCAATTAGAGGTAAATTAAATAATAGTGAAAATAAACCCACTTATATCTTCCATTATAGAAAGGAGACTTTTGAAGTCACAGGAGGTGAAGAGCTCAGATTTTTGGCTTCTCAGGCATCCTCATGCATTGGCATTGTTGCCTTTCTTCTGCATTGGAATTTTGCTGGTAAAGTGCATGCATGGGGTGTGTGGGGCTAGGAACTGAGGGACACATAGTAGCATGATATGGAAACCAGTGCGTGCATTAGAAAGCACAGTTCCCACTAGCATCATAATGATACAGAAAGTCCTGCGTCAACTGCCCCTGCATCCTATGTCCTGTATTGCCTTTTGCAAGGGACAGCTGATGTATGCCTCAATATCCATCCCTGTCATACAGCCACTTGCCTCACAGAGAAGCATGTCTCTAACTAAAAAGAGAAATCATATTTGGCACATAATTAAGTTTTACTGGTTGCATAAAACCATATGCATTTCTGAGTGTCAGTTACTGGCATCATTTGATCTCCTATTTACATGTATACAGACAGCTCATTTATCTAGCCTGGTGTAATGAGAAACAAGCTGGCTGGTGAAACCAGATCATTCCATCACCTACCTGCAAAATACAGCTAACTGTAATGCATTTGAATGATTATATATGAACTAATTAGAGACTGCATGAATGATTTGTGAGGTTGTGGATAAATAGGTCAAAACAAGGTGGTTACAGTAAATTGGCCATGGTTATCTCAAGGTTCAGCAAAACTGTGCTGTTCAAATGATAGTATTAGTAAGCAATGAAAGAACTGAGGTTGATCTAATTAAAAACAGTATACCAAGTTATAAAAAGAGAGTACAAGAGTAAACAAGTGGCAGTCTAGATTTATTTCCCATAAATATGGAAGCAATCACAGCATGATGTTGAAGTGTCCAGTACAAGGAATTAGGATTCATAAATAAAAGCCACCCTCTGCAAGTCCATGTCACTCTTAGTATAACTGACAAAGCAATACCTATTGTGTTTCTGAACATATAGCTGCAGACCTAAAGGTCTGATTATGAAGATGATGAAAAGCCATAGTTCTCTGACAACTCTTTATCAATTTACAAAGTAGCATTCCATAATGGATTGGTTTGTAAGGCTGAAGATAAATGACTGAATAACAGTGAATTTCATCAGGTGCAAGGGCTGTATGCAGTGGGATCACAGCAAGCACAAACAGCAGGAGAAAGGTAACGGCTACCACTGTGTCATACCTGCTGTGAGGAGAAAGCAATCCCCCTTGGCCATGTCTCACAACATTATGCCACATGTACTTTGGCATGCCAGCATCATAAGCAGCAGATAGAAAGGAAGTCATCTCTGAAATTGAAATGGTAAAGGGTAATCCTCTTGATTTCAGTGGAGAGCTAACAGTTTTCAACAACATATCTATACCAAAGCTCTCATTCATTCCCTACACATACCTATATAGCCTAATATATAGCCAATTAGATTCAAGAAGATACTACATTATGTTTTTCTGTTTGTTTATATATATATATATATTATTTTTTAATCAACAATTGACTGGAAACCATGGATTTAACCCCTGAAAGTTAATTCATAATTTTTGAGTAGGATGAGAATAAAAACAGAAGAGTTAAGAAGGACTACATATTTTTTATGATATGTGTGCAGCTTTCATTGGCATTTTAGTAGAGCATTATCTCCTGCATGCATAATATGATCATGTATAATGTAACTTTGTGTAAGATGTCTTTTTCAAATTTAGTGTTCTGCTGTATCACCTCAGACTCTCCTGTTCCCCACTACTGCCTCCCAACTATTCAGATAATAGAAGTTTTAGGCCAGATACCAACTTTTCCTGCACTTTTCTTGTAGTAGTACTATTCACAACTTTAATTGAGACTGAACATAGTATTTCAGGTTGGGGCTGTCCATCACTATCTTCACCAGCACTTTTGTTTTGCATTTTTTGGTAATAAAGCCTAGTCTACCATTTAGCTTTCTATTTAGCTTTTTATTTATTTATTTTTCCATCTCTGATGTGGGAAGTTTCCCATTCTCCATTAGTCCCAAATATAATTTTTGTAATTGAACTGAACAATCGAGCCATTTCTCCCAATATACTACAGAGTTTCCCTTGGCTCAATAATAATTATTTCACAGTGAAGTACTTTTGTCCCCCACAGTTTCAAACGTCCAAGCGATTCCAAACCATGCTGAATCTGAACAGTTTTTCTTCGTCATTTCTCTCTGACTCCAAGGTTGTAAGTGTGCAACTGATTGTATCACAGGTAGAATCTGTTTTTAGGGTTTTTAATATCCTCATTACTTATTATTTATGTATGTATTTATTTAGTTTGTTGCTGGCAACTTTTCTGTTCTTTAATCATTTTTATTTGAAATAGTCCATGCTTGTTCTCTATTTTGCCCAACCCCCCCCCCCTTTTTTTTTAAAGTAAGAATGAAAATTGAACTGTCAATTTTTAGACAATATGAAATTTCTTTATATATATTTAATCAAGAATTTTCTAATTTGCCCTTTTTGGGTTGCAGAGGGTATTTCCAATTAATCAAGAGCTAGCTAGAGTTAGAGTTCTGTTAGGACTTCTCTATATATCTAGATTTAACTGCCTTAAAAAACAATGGGAATACCACTGCTAGAAAATAATATCATTATAGTGGTTTCTTCATGTTTTCAATGTTCTCTCAACATTGATCATGCTTTCAGACTACACAGCCAAATTGAACAAGAGACATGCAAGACAAAACAGGTCAGCGCTTTCTGTGCCCTCTTTAAATCTCCTTTGCCTAGGGTTGTGAGAAAGGAAAAAAATGTGCTTTTTTGACATGTATTAAGAGCCTGACTTCAAGTACAACTAATTCTTTCCTCAATTCTCTCTCACAAGTGGGTGATAACATGATCTACTACTGATGTGTTTTCATTTATTTATATTATTTATTTATTTATTTATGTATTTATTTTTAACTAAGGTGTGTGTGTTTAAAAGAAGGCTTAAAATATGGTAAATTGAAATTCATGATTTTTGGAACCAGTAACGTTTCCCAAGAGGGTACAGAAGTGTAAAAGAAAATCAAGTTGGAAGCTGGAGGCAAGAACAGCAGTTTTTGAGTATTTAGAGCATGAAAGTAGTTAGTTATATTTAAAGCCAGCTAGAGAAAACAGTTTCTGAAGGGAAGTTAGCAGTGGGAACTAAAGGAGGTATCTGTGGTAGCCAGGAAAGATGCCTGAAGGCCATGGCAGGATAGGGCAGCTGCCTACATAATTATAGCTCATCTCAATAGAAGCCTTACATTAAACAGTAAAGGAAGAAAAAAGGTCCTGAAAGTGGCAAGGGGACAGTGAAACCCGAAGGAGAAAAGTGCTCTGTAATTCAGTCAATCTGAACATGCTTTTAGATTTCTAGCTTAGTGGAAAGAGGCTCAAAATCTTTAGTTAAGGTGTCAGAGGGGTTCTGAGTGAGCTGACCAGGCTGAGGTGCTCCCAAGATGCAAAGCATGCCAAGTGGGGATGGAAATATTCCTCATCCCCATGTCCTCCTTTAAATGCACTAGAATTAGGAGCTGGATATTACCTGCAAGCTTAGAAGCATGTTTGACTCTAAACATTAGACAGGTATTTGAAAGTGTTTTAAAGCAGTATATTTAATGATGGGGGATACCACCTGGGAGTCTAAGTGAGACTTCAAACTGCCTGAGCTAATTGAATTGCTATTATTTGAGATAATCTTATTGGGATGCTTGGAAATGAGTTTTATTCTTCATTACAAGGACAAAGGGCTGCGTTTTTAAAGGGCAACACTAATGTATGCACAGAGGGCAAAAACTAATGTTCTCTAAAGCTCTCTATGGGCTCCTGCCAGTTGTGACTAATGCTGGTGCAGGTATTAGGAAAACACAGGCAAATGTGATGATGAAGAAAGAAGAATGGAGATTAAAAGAAAAGCGCTTTGAAAGGTCTACTCATGCTACTATATGAAGAATAATATATGAGGCCTGTGTAATGAAAATTATAATGTGTTCTGTCATTTTATTTTAGATAATTGGACTCTGATCCTGGAAGCTATTCCTTGTGGCTGCAGCTCTGTGTCTCTTTAGAGTCCTCCTGCACTTCCTACAGTTTCAGTCCAGAATCCTTTCCTGCTGCCTAGTCACAGAATCACAGAATCATCCAGGTTGATCATCTAGTCCAACCTCTGACCTAGCACTAACAAGTCATCCACTAAACCATATCACTAAGCTCTACATCTAAACATCTTTTAAAGACCTCCAGGGATGGTGATTCAACCACTTCCCTGGGCAGCATATTCCAATGCCTAATAACCCTTTCCGTAAAGAAGTTCTTCATAATATCCAACCTAAACCTCCCCTGATGCAACTTTGGTCCATTCCCCCTCGTCCTGTCACGAGGCACGTGGGAGAATAGACCAACCCCCACCTCGCTACAGCCTCCTTTAAGGTACCTGTAGAGTGCAATAAGGTCACCCGAGTCTCCTCTTCTCCAGGCTGAACAATCCCAGCTCCCTCAGCTGCTCCTTGTAATACTTGTTCTCCAGACCCTTCACCAGCTTCGTTGCCCTTCTCAGCTTGCTCAAGCACCTCCATGTCCTTCTTGTAGTGAGGGGCCCAAAACTGAACACAGTACTCGAAGTTCTGAGTTGCAACAGGTCCAGGCCTGAGCTGATTCTGATACCATGGTATTCTCATGGGAGGAGGTGCCAGGGTCCACTTAAGGTCCTCGAACTGTCCACAGCATGTTTCTGGGAGGTCTGTCCATGCTCATGCTCAGATCTGGAGGGAGCTGACTGACTCGCCTGGGGGGGGATACTCTGTCCCACAGAACAGGGGAAGTAGCCCTGGGTCCAGTTACAAACTCATTTAATGCCCAGCAGAAAACTGCTGTTGGGAAACAGCATTTGCTGGTCAAAAATGTCCACACCAGTCTGCTGTCTTCTTTTCTTAGTACTTTTACACCAGCTTAGTTGGGCTGAGTTCAGAAAACAAAGTGAGGTGGATGCAGGATCCATACAGGTGGGCTAAATTCTGTGCAAGTGTTTGTCAAGATAATTCTCTATAAGCAAAGAGCTGTTTTCTATGTGCTTTTGGGGGCTATTTTTCTCCAAAGTCAAATCTGTCCATCTGCTCATTTGTGTTTTTAAGTGCTTCCCAAGCATCTGCAGCAGGAGCAAACAGGATACCATAACCCTGAGTAACCAAAGGTCAGTAACCTGATTCTGAGTAAACAAAGGTATGGTGCCATGTGATCTACTGGCGCCATCTGAACAAAGGCACTAAGCTCCTGAGCTGCTCAGTTCCCGAGTGAGCTCCCACTTACTCACAAAAACTGATTGCAAATAAGATACAGACAAAGAATCGCTTAGTGAATAATTGTGAATAGTAAATACAGGAGATTTTGAGTCAACCAGTGGGAAATGCCTGAAAAGAAAATGTGGCTACCCTTATTAACCAAACTATTTGCTAACATACTTTGCTTGGTTCCTATTTCTGTCAGATGCCACATTCAGATGTGTCTGAACTGCTGATGCCATCAAGAACTGTGACTCTCTATCCATTTACTAAGATCTGTGGGGTATAATTTGCCTATTCAGCTTGATATAGTAGTGTTTTAGACAATATATAGACAACTGGTTGTGGTAAGTGATGAATATAAGCGAGAAGAATTTTGGGCTGCAGGTTCAATATAATTAATGAAGTGTTACTAAAGCATTTTAAGAGAAATTGGTTCCTGCATTTACAATGTGCTGTAATGATTTACTTAGAAGTCTCCCTTTAGACTCGGTGTACAAGTTACAAATGATGCAAAATGTTGCTGATCAGAGATATTGACAATCGCTCATTGGTATTGACATACACAAGAGTCTCCACTGGTTGCCAGTGCAATTATGAACTGACTTTAAAGACTTTCTTTTGGCCAAAGCTAAAAGAGGACCTTATTTCTCATCTTATTTCAAAGTTTCTTCTGTCTTATTCTTCAGTTGTTTCCTGTCGGATCAAAATAATAATAATAAAGATACTGAAAGTTGTACATGTTCTTGTGCTTTATCTTCTACCTGTCTGTTCAGAACTGTTCATGCAGGTGGAACAGATGGTGATTAAGAGGTATTTCCAGTATTACCCTAGTTGTTACCTTAGTTTTTACCTTAGTAAAACTTCCTTACTATCAATACATGGAATGGGCTCAGGTTTTAGAATTTGAAAATGTTCTTAAAAAGAGCCTCAGTGACTGAAGAAAAAAAAAAAAATCTGACAGGCTCTCCCGCTGAACACTGGGGTTCGGATATAGGCAGCTGGATTTCTATCCAAATCCCCATGTCTCTTGTTTCTTTTCACTAGGAATATCTGAGACTACCATGGAAGTCTTGGAAATAAAACTGGGAAAGAAGCAGTACCTTGCAGAAGTTTCTGAAGCAAACTTGAATAGAAACAACTCTCATTTGAGAAGATTCACTTATTTGAGCCAAGATTTAGGATAAAATTTGACTTAAGTGTACCCCTTAAGTGGTCAGAGAACCACAGTGAAAATTTCTCTGTAATTGAACGAGAAAGTGAAGGCTAGTTAAAATATTTTAGTCCAACTACATCTTTATCCCCTTTATTCTTTCTTAAACTTCAGGCCCTGAACTTCTCCCTGAAGTTTTGCCACTATTTCCTTTCTTTTTGTATGAGTATCAGGAGGGGACCCCTATCAACTGAGATGGGTTATTCATGACACAGCCTGAAGGAAAGCAATTGCTCCTTGACAGCATGCAACATGCAGTGCTTCTGCTTCTGCTTCTGCTTTAGAAAGTCTGTTGCTCATTATGGAAACGATAAGTCTATTCTCCACTCTGTTTCTGCAGGGAAAAAAAACATAATAATACGTCCAACAAGTTATTATAACGCCTATGGACTAGCACCAGTAAACAAATGTCTGCCTCCCTGTGCTTGAAACAGCTGCTGGTGATTACCCTCCTCCCGTGGAAACAGCAACACATCTGGTGTCTGCAGAACAGCACTGAAACAGTTAGGATAGGAGCCAAAGCGGCTGTCCCAGGTGTACACAGCTGCATCATCCCTACACTACTGTTCCACCTGAGCACTATAGCTCATGGAAGTATTGGGCCAAGATCTTGATTAAGCAGAAAATACAAAGGTGAACTTTTTCTCCTTCATGTTCCCCTGTCATGTCTGAACCACTTGGCTTTGTCCTCAGACCTCTATATGGTACTCACTGTTCCCATTCTTCTGTGTTCCACATGGTCATGTTAAGACATTTAGCTGGCCTAAATTATCATGTTTCTGATTTGATGAAAATCATGTTTATGATTTTTATGAATATTTCTCTGTGTGAAAAAGACAAATATGGTATCTCCCACTTACCATTCCCTCTAATGGTTTATGTTATTATCTGTGGTAATAAAATAAATGAGAAGCTTGTTTCCTGTTTGAAATATTGTTTCAAAGCTACCCACAAGAAAAACACACCAAACCAGAAAGACAAACCCTTTAGTTATGAAGTGAGTTCTAAAGAATGCTAAAGAATGGTAAGATTAAAATCAAACCAAGCCAAACAAACACACCCTAAAATGGAAAAGCTATGGAGCACTTATGTGTATTGCTTCATATTTTCTAGTTGCATGAATAAAGCTTGGACATTTGACAAAATATGAAAATGAAAGGTGATATTCACACATATTGTCTCATTTCTTGGTGCTGAGGTTCATAAGAAAAATACCAAATAATGTGAAAGAGTTAACATTATGTTTGTGTAGTGTAGTGGATGGCAGAGAAAGATTTCTTTGAACTGTTTTTTCCTATTACATATTTTAATTAAAATTAAATATTAAAAGTTCTTTTCCCACTCTTTTTTCTTTTCTCTTTTTCCTTTCCCTTTTTCAGAGCAAAAGGAAAGGTTGATTAAAAACAAAAACAAAAAATACATGCTCCTAGTTTTCTTTTTAATTTTGGGAACTGGTCCTTTGATGTAGAAAACACTTGCATGAAGAAAACTCAGTTTTTCTTTGAAAATCTAGATTGATTCCAATAGGTGTTTGGCTAAGAAGCCATTTTCTGTCACTTGAAGAAAAGATTTAACAGAAAATATGTCATATTAAAACATACTCTAACTTAAGGAAAACTTATTAATACAAAATCAAAATAGGTTAGATGCTGGCAAAGCTGCTGTAATCTGTGTCAGCTGCAGAAATACCTACAGGTAAGAGGTTACTGAGAATCAGATCTCATCATGGTGTCAGAAAGTGCGACAAACTACACAAGTTACTTGAATTTGCATCTTCATATTTGTCTGTTTTCTTCATTTCTTCCTTCCCACTTTTCTCATATGATGTACCTTTGTGTGTGTGCGGGGGGAGGGGGGATAGCCTTGATTTTATTAGATTAGCAATTGTTAACATGCCAAACAATGAGAGCAAGTTAGAGAAAAGACTTTTCTATGGTTAATGCTAAATGGGAGAGAGGTAAGCATTATCAAGAAACTGTAGGAGTGCGAAAAGGAGGAATCATTGCTGTATGTCAAAATTGTCCTAATTACAGATATTGATGAATTCTTTTGCATTTTCCTTTGCTTGTTTGAGGTCCAAAGTGAGACTGGATGATAAAATGTTACTCTGCGATATCCAACAGAATAATGTTTTGTTTTCATTGCAGGTTAGACATTTTGGTTCCACTAGCTCTTATTTTAAACTTTTAAAACTATTTTTTTTTCTTTTTTTTTCTTTTTTTAATTAAACTTTAAAAACTTTTAGTTTAAACTTTCTTGTTATTAACTTTTTGATTTCTTCTTTAATGTCACTAGTGGCTGGCACCATGGGACAGGAAATCTACCCCTGTCTCTGCACATGACAAAGTGGTACAGATTTATTTATTTAATTATTTACTTTTAAGTGATTGCATTCCCTCCAAGTTAGTTGCCCAAACTCCTTCAGCTGAAAATTTGATAGCTCTTAAGGCTAAATGCTTATAAAGGATAGGAAGACAGTAGGCTCATATATTTTCTGAAGAATTTTTATGAGAATCACTTTTTATAAAATTTGCCGATTGATTTCCTAGGTTATTACTCCTCTGGATCCTTGTAATGTTATTTAGACAGAGACATATTCCAACAGCATATCTTCCCACTACTTTGCTTTCAGCACTGGCCTATAAATAGGCCATTAGTGTCTGGAAAGAAAGAAACATAAAGAATAAAATATTCTCTTCCTGTTACTTAAAAATGCAGTCTAACTAATAGTTTTCTGAAAAACATTTGCTGTTATGATTCAAAATTTTTCAGTTGTGCTAAGACTGCAGAGGTGGATTAATCTGATTAATAAATAGGTAATGATAGTAAACGTACATTATATCCACAGTGTAGACCTGATTACTATGGAAAACCAAAGTTTTTTCAAGGATGGAATGACCAGCTAGCCCTGCAGCAACAGGAGGAAGCCCAGCAGACCCATTACCATGCCATATGTGGGTGTTAGGTCAGTGAGGTCAAAAAAAACCTTGCTCTACTCCAAACCAAATCTAAGGAATCAGATTAGAGAAGGTAGTCAGTGTGTGCTAATATAATGCCCACAACAGAACACAATGTGGTAGTAAACTCTGGGCCAAGTTCTGCCTGCCGTGGCCATGCAAGTAGTCTCATTAGCTTCAATCATAATGTGTATGCAGGAGGTGAATGCATTAGTAGACAAGTAATCAGAGGAGCTCCTTGGAGGAGGCAGCAGGTGGCAGATGCCTTGAGGGGTTCCTCTGATTAGCAGCTTGCCCCACTTCTTCCACACAGTGCATTAGTCTCCTACATCACCAGAAAAGATTGGAGCTAGGGACACCTGCTGGTGTAAAGAAGACAAAGTTTACATAATTGCAAGTTATCCATTGATGAAAAGGTCCCTTTCACTATTTGCATGGGTGGGAGCGGTGGGGGGGTGGGGGGAGGGGTAGAGAGAAGGTGAGGGGTATGTGTGTGTGTCCCAGCTGTTGGTTGCATAGAGTGGACCCATATTCTGATTTCACACCCTGTGGTGCTTTAATGTGAAGTCTTTGAGCATAGTAAATTTTAGTTCCAGGTTTAGTGTCAGTATAGGAGAAAAGCTGATCCAGTATATTACAACTATTCCCATAGCGGGGAAATTCTGAATCTGCTCTAACATCCAAGGCCTTGTTTATCTGTGGTTCATAAATTTCCAGCAAAGGCAATGAAATAACCGTCATGCCTATGGGGTTTAGGTGGTGACTCCTTTTTGAGGGATGGTGGTTGGAATATGAAAGGTATACTGGGGAAACAGAAGGGCTGTGCCAATGAACCAGTGAACTTTCTTAGGGGTTCAGATACAACGAACTCATGCTGGATAGGAGAAAGAACTGAAGGATGACTGAGTGACAGCAATGAACAGTTGAGTTGACAAGAAAAGGCATTTATCCAAATTGAAAACAAAGATAAAAGCTTTGATTGTTAAACATGGGGTTATGGTAGACATTGAAAAGTGAAAGGTCTATATAAACTGATATTGTCACAACAACAAAAATGTATAAACTTGCCATGAGCAAATTAAGCTAGATATTAAAGTGTTCCTAGCCACCAATGTGATTCCTGAGCAGCCATCTCATAAAAGTAGTTGAAGCGAGAAACCATTTTCAGAGGGAACCTGATAACAGGATTATGTGATGAGGTTACAAGATAAGACTGGCAGGATGCAATTATCTAGATCCCTTCCAGGCCCATTCCTCTGGGAGAACAGAGGAAATCAAAAGCAGTATTTTACAATGCACTGCAGGTGTGCATGTAGTCCAGCATATAACTTCAGTTTTCCAAGGCTAGATACTAATCTGACTAATCTAGAAGTACTATAATGATCTATTGTCCTCACTATCCCCTAGATAAGCATGTAGCTGTTAAATGAACTGTCCAAAGATATGTATTAATATGCAGCTGATGAATACATTTACTTGTCCATCATTGTAGCAATATTCCTACCTCCAGAATATTCTCATGCTTAAAAGACATCATCAAGTAATAAATACTAAAACCTGAAGTAAAATGTCAGTGATGAAAGTAGGGAGAAGAAAGCATTCGGGAAAGTTTATGTCTATTTTGCCTTTTGTAGATTTTTCTTTGGAGATACTTACCACTAATTCACCAACTCATTAATTTAATCCATAACCTCTGAGTGCTCTAGCTAAAATCTAACCAAGCAAAAGCAAAACTTTTTCCCTTCAGTTTCTAGGTAACTCTAGTGTCTGTTTTTGGTACTTGTTATCAACTGGTCATATCTTTAGTTACTTTTCATCTTGACCGTGACAAGTTAGGATAAGGGGACACAGAGCCTGCAACAAGAGACTGCAGTTGCCAATATTGCAGTCTGTCTTCTCATCAGCTCAGGCTGTCCTCCTCACAAACATATGTACCATTCACCTGAAGTTAAGAGGATTTTTTTTTTGTTCTCATCTTCAGGTAAATTTGTATTTTAAGACTACATTAAAGTTGTGGATGGGAATCATTACATATCATTACATATCTACTCCTCTGGAACAATGGATCACTTTGTAATAATGTTTAAAATCAGTCTTCTAATTCTGAGGAGTAAAATGAGCAAGAAAATAAGCAAATGGACAAAAGCTCTTCCCCAGGAACTACGGATCACAAACTCATCAGTAGCTGTTATAAGTACAAGTGTTTTTTGTCTCTAATGGAAATGCACAGTAACATCATAGAATCATAGAATGGTTTGGGTTGGAAGGAACCTTAAAAACAATCTAATTCCAATCCCCTTACCATGGGCAGGGATGCCTCTCACCAGACCAGGTTTTTCAAAGCCCCATCCAACCTGGCCTCCAGGGATGGGGCATCCACAGCTTCTCTGGGCAACCTCTTCCAGTGCCTCACCACCCTCACAGTAAAGAGTTTATTCCTTATATCTAATCTAAACCTACCCTCTCTTAGTTTAAAGACATTACTCCTTGTCCTGTCACTACACTTCCTGACAAAGAGTCGCTCCCTAGCTTTCCTGTAGGCACCAGAAGGCTGCTACAAGGTCTTACCAGAGCCTTCCCTTCTCCAGGCTGAACAACCCCAACTCCCTCATCCTGTCTTTGCAGAAGAGGTGCTTCACCCCCTGGATCATCCTCATGGCCCTCCTCTGGACTCATTCTAATAATTCCAAGAAATGAAATACTTATACATATGAAAATATATATTAATTCTTTGAATAGTATTCTATGCATATTTTATATGAATTAAATACTAACATATCAGAACTTTTAATAAAACCTTACCAAAACAAACAACTTTGCACACCTCCTCTGGGAAAGGATGAAAGGACAGAAGCAAACGTGCATAGCCATGTTGCTTACTACATTATTAAGAATTCCAACGAGAAAAGTGATATAAAATTATAAACAAACAAAAAGAATTAGAGGAGCTACTGACTTTATTTATTTTCTGAATTAAGGTAGCTTTTGACAAAAACAACAGAAGAAAACACCCTTCTCACAAATAAAAGTGAAATACTCTGCTTCTGAAATAATTGCTCTAACTACAAATCTAGGGACAATGTGAGGATACAACAAATAAGTGGAGTAGAAGTTCAAGGCAAGATGTAGATAACTGTGGGTGATGAACTAGAAAATAATCAGTACATCGGTTACCTAACCAAGAATCCAACAGCTGGAGAAGACAGTTTTGACATTTCTTTTCTCACATTATTGTCAGCCAGAGGAAGTTTCAGTTGATATTGTCTTTTACATAAAAAGATCTATATATCCGTCTAGCTGTCTATAACTCTCTCTCTCTATACAGAGATATTAATCAACTAAATACATACAGAATATATTTATTAGAAAAGGAGTAAGAAGACAAATGCAGAATGTTTCTCTCTGGAGAAAAAGCAAAAGAAAACAAAACAGAAAACCTTCAGCTGTCCAGACACTAGTGAATGACCCTTCTTTACTATACTTAGAGAGTAAATGTGCAATATTTTATAGACTTTCTTCACACAACTTCTAGGCAACCAGAAAAAGATTGTGAACTTCAGAAAGATTCATTAAAATAATTTTAAAATCAATGAATTCACTGATCTAAATATACAAATAGTAGAGAAAGATTTGGCAAGTGGTTTCTTAAAATGTATTCTGAGTGATAATAAGACACTACGCTTCAAGTGCTTCATCAGTTACATACTATAGTCAATAGTCTGAATTTCCATCATAAACAGACAGCCCTCTCTATGGAAAATGGACAAATAAAAAGCTCTAGAGGGATAATCACTCCAGGATGCTGTATATATTCAGATCCTGGTGGCTGGTATAGCCACTGTATATCTTTTGATATTTAAATGTCTCTAACTTCCCCTTTTCACACTTCTTTTCTTGGGAAACTGTAATGTTCATAAATTTCTCATTTAAGATGCTACACATTAGAATACCTTGAACTTTTGTTTATATCAAACTGTTGAAGCTCTATTCAGAAATCAGAGAATATTTTTAAATTATTTCCACACATTATTATTATTTCCCTCTTGATGGGAAAAATGACATCTCAGAGAAGTTTTGTTTATTCGACCTTTAGACTGGCCTTTCACAAAATTCAGGTTTGTCTTCTGATAAGGTGGCATATGTAATTTCTATTTTTTATTTATGTTATGTCAGAGATGTGCATGAAACATTACAGGCATAATAGCAAGCACACAAAGTGTTTTATAATCTCGGCTCATGATTTTATCAACTGATTAATGCCTCCCTGGAAGAAGCTAACTCTACTAAGTCTACTGGAGCTGTTCTTCAACCAACAGTTCTTTTCACCATCCATTCTTGCTTTGATTACCACCTGCCTTATACAGTGAATAAGATCAGAATTTAACCTATGAAAAATAAATCAACAAGACACACTAAAATCAGAGCTATGTTGGATGAGTGCTCTTAGAAATGCAGTTATATTTTGGGGGTAGTTGGCTTTGTATCCTTTCCATATTGTCAATGCAGTGTTTTTTTACTCATCTACATACCCGATCACCTACATATAGTGTACCAGAGGGCAAAGAAGGCAAGGAACATCTTTGGTTCTGGTAGAATAAAATTTAGTGAGTCCTGGAAAATATTGTTTCATTGTGATTTGAATAATCTCATATTACCTTTATATAAAATGCAGGCATCCATAAATCATATTCTGATTACCTTCTATAGTTGCCCAAGTTAAATGTTGCTATACCAGAAATTAAAAGTTTCAGCTAACTCTCCTTTACACTGCTTTACAGAGTCAAGGTCCCCACAATTGCTTCTTTTACTTACATTCCTTTCTTTCCCATGACCCATTTTCAACAAGATGCCAAACATATGTTTGATATTAGTCTTGGGAGATAAGAGCCCCTAGAGGCTGAGAAAGGACTAGAGTTTAGCATTCACATTTCTTGTGAAAATAAAATTATATGGATGGTCCTTTGCTTGCCTGAGCTTAACTCAATGCTCTTTCTCTGTATTAAGGACAATTTGTGCAGAATTAGGTACAGTTTGGGTTCTTTCCAGCTGTTGGTGTGTTGCGTTACAATATAGGCATCATTACAGGTCAAACTGGGGATAGGAGTTGAGGTTTAGATGTCCTGGGAAACATAATCTAAGATGAATGGTAAGTAGTACTACAGCTAGGCTGTCTTTGACACTAAGTGAGCAGAACTGCTACATCTAATGTGCTTAAATTCCATTTAAGATGATTTTGATAGTGTGAGGCCTGAATATAGACCCAAGTGATTTGTAGGAAAGAAAATTTGTCAGAGGTTAGGTGTTTATTCAGAGATTAAGGCATCCAGTCCAGAATGTTGTGAAATAATATTCTAAGAAAGAAAATGAGATGCAGTGTGGTTTTATTTTCATCAGGAAAAAAAAATAAAAAGTAAGAATAAACTATTTGCACCTGTACTTTTACATTACCAAAAGACATTCCATTACTTCTGTGAAAAAGATTGGGTTGCAGTCAGGCTAAATACAAGCTTGTAAGTATTTAGAATCACAGAAGGACAGAAATAAACAGGACAAATTTGGTGACTATCTTTCCTGCTAATACCTAGGAGAAAATATTGCTTTCTCTTGTGTGAACCCACAGCAGTATTTATCTTACCCAACTTCATGGAAAAGAAATCCATCTTGGGCTATTAAATGCAAAGATATTGTCTCTGCATCATGAATTCCCTGAGCTACAAATCACTAGAAGTAGGGTAGACTGTGAATAGATGTCATTGCAAATGTGTTTTGTATTCTCTGTAATTTTCTATTGGTTAATTTGAAGAGCAAATAGTGGTCACAGTATGCCCTGCTGATGTTCTTGTGTTCTCAGGTTCATACACACTATTTAAAAGGCTGCAGTCTAAACTGTTCTTCTGGGGTCCATTTTGTTAAAGGTGGAAGACATACTTCTTCAGAAGGAAATTCATCCTATTTTGTCACCTTGTCAAGGACAAACAACTGGTACTGCCTATCCTGCCCAAATGAAACACAGAATCACAGAATCACAGAATTGTAGAGGTTGCAAGGGACCTCGAAAGATCATTGGGTCCAACCCCCCTGCCAAAGCAGGTTCCTCAGAGCAGGCTGCCCAGATAGGTATCCAGACGGGCCTTGAATATCTCTAGAGAAGGAAACTCCACAACCTCCCTAGGCAGCCTCTTCCAGTGCTCCATCACCCTCACTGTGAAGAAGTTCTTTCACATGTCAGTGCAGAACTTCCTGGGCTCTATCTTGCGGCCATTGCCCCTTGTCCTATCCCCACAAACTACTGAGAAGAGGTTGGCTATATCCTTCTGTTTCCCACACCTCAGGTATTTATAGACATTGATGAGATCCCCTCTCAGTCTTCTCTTCTCTAGGCTGAACAGACCCAGGTATCTCAGCCTTTCTTCATAGGAAAGATGCTCCAGGCCCCGTATCATCTTTGTGGCCCTCCACTGGACTCTTTCTGGGAGATCCCTGTCTTTTTTGTACTGGGGAGCCCAGAACTGGACACAGTATTCCAGGTGAGGCCTGACCAGGGCAGAGTAGAGGGGGAGGATCACCTCCCTTGACCTGCTGGCCACACTCCTTTTAATACACGCCAGGATCCCATTGGCCCTCTTGGCCACGAGGGCACATTGCTGGCTCATGGTCAACCTGTTGTGCTCCAGGACCCCCAGGTCCTTCTCCTCAGAGCTCCTCTCCAGCAGGTCATCCCCCAGCCTGTACTGATATTTCTGGTTGTTCCTTCCCAGGTGCAGGACATGGGAATGAAAAAATAAAAATAAAAAATGACAAGTTTAAATTAGTCATTGAACTTTCAGGTGGCTAAAATCAGGTAGAATATTTCCTATTCTTAGCGGCTGGTGAGACTGGTTCACTGGTGTAATTTTTATCTTGCCAGAAACAAAAGAAAAATGCTAAGCAAGGCTGTTACTATTCTTTTAACATATAATGCTCAAATTCTCCTGATGATGTCCTCTACAAATCACTCTCCTTTTCTCACCCCTCTTTCACAGACAGGCACATACCTCCACCATACATGAGCTATTTCTATGGGTTTATCTTCTCAGTCTCCTGAGGACCAGCATTGTGCCTGCTTTTGATTTTACCCTTCATTCTGGGGAGCAGGACTTTTAAATTTTATTTTATTTTTCTCATGGTTGAGCAAAGTCTAATAAAAAATATAGTACTCTTTGGGCAGAGGAATCTCAGTCAAACAACACTGTAGGCTGCTATTGACAATAGGGCTTTTGAAATTTAAGTTGGCAAAATTTTCTCTTCTTTGGATGGAAGATGGACTTTTTCTCTTTCCTTACAAGTCCCAACAGGAAAGATCTTTGGGTTCAAACAGATGATGAATACTCTTACAGGTAAAATTCTTGAAGTGTTCTCTATATTTAGATCATTTAAAAAAAAAAAAAAAAAAAAAGTGTAATACTTTTGTTTGATTGTATCAATTCATAGTTGTACCATAAAACACTTAACATGAAGGTGTATAATGTAACTGAAGCTTTGAACTTTGTGCACCACAATAAAAGATGTCTTATCTTGCAATTGCTGCAAAAGATGAATCAACCTTTCATCAATTATCCTGCCACACATATTTCTTTAAATGTGTGGTAAACATTAATGATGATTCCTAAACTCATATTCACCAGAGACTGGCAACTAGGTTTCAGATTAAATGCTCAGATGTCACAGTTTTGAATGGTTAACATATCCAAAATGCACTTTTTTACTGACATTTCTTTACAAAAATGTGCCATAACAGAAATCTACAAGTACTGATAATAAGCTGCTATTTTGTCCTGAACCAGTTGAAGAAAGTGTCATGTTTTTGTTTTTGTCCTGCAGAGAGTATCTTTGCTTTGCTACTACTTTTAACAGATAACATCAGAAATTTTTGCATGTCAGTCTCAAATACTACCTCTACATTATATAATAAAATCAGAGAATACCAGGAATATTTCTGTATCCTGAGTTATTGATTGTTGTGGGTTAACCCTGGTAGTCAGCTGCTCAGTCAATATCCCCAACAGTGGGATGTGTGAGAGAATCAAAAGGGTGAAAGTGAGAAAACTCATCAGTTAAAATAAAGAGAGCTTGACAGGTAAAGCAAAACCTGTGTAAATGCAAAAGCAAAGCAAAACAAGGAATTCGTTCACTACTTCCCAACAACAGGCAAGTGTTCAGCCATTTCCAGGAAAGCGGGGACCATTCCATGTAACCATTTCTTGGGAAGACAAATACCATCACTCTGAATGTTCCCACCTCCTAATTCTTTCCGCAAGCTTTTACTGATGTGCATTATATGATATGGAATATCTCTTTGGTCAGTGGGGGTCAGCTGTCCCAGCTGTTTCCCCTCCCAACTTTTTGTGTGTCCCCAGCCTCCTCCCTGGTGGGACAACATGAGAAACAGAGAAGCCCTTGCACTGTGCAAGCACTGTTCAGCGATAACTAAGACATCAGTGTGTTGTCAACGCTGTTTTGGCCACATATCCAAAACATAGTACCATACCAATTGCTATGAAGACTATTAACTCAATCTCAGGCAAAAACTGTATACTGAAGCTACTTGAAACAACATAATATTCTTGAGTAGCTGGTCTGCTCTGTGCTTCTCATACTACTGCCTCTGTTGGGATAAAACACACACACAAGCAACAACAAAATTCACACAAAAAAAAAAAAACTTTTTATTTATTTATTTTTCCAAATATGTAGCTAGCAAATAGACTGTGCATTCTAGCCACAGCAAAATGAAAGTGAGGCAGAATAAATATATGCCATTAACATTCAAAGCAACCTCCCCAGGTTATTTCAGTGAAAGTAGGTATCTTCTGGGAATTTCACAAAATGTCTTTTTCAAATCTCCAAGTACATAAAGCCGTAGGATCTTGATGTTTAGAAATACCAGAGCTGCAGTCCATCAGCAAATGTAGGTGGTGATAAATGGCACCCCAAAAGACCACTTTTTTGCTGCTTCTCCTCACAAGGCTAAACAAGCTGATATCTACTAACCTCTTCTTGCAGATGCCATAAGGCATACTCAGGCCAAACTCAGGCATCCAAAGCTTTCATCTGCAATCATTCACATGATGGCTTTTTCTTGTTTGCAAGTAGCAAATCAAGTTGAGCATTGCTGGTAGAACTAGCGCACAGATATTGCCACCTTTGCTCTTTTATACCTTCTTCCCCAAACTCAACCTTCTGGCATCTGGCATTGATGCTCCTCACTGTTTTTTGAAGAACTCTCACCGCTGTAGTCTTGGTTTCAGTGTGTTCAGTTTATTATGTCTGATTATTGAAAGCTTCCTGGATCTCCTCCATTGGAGCTCCACAGCTGAGCAAGGCTGAGATTCTGTTTAGGCACAAAAACTCTTCAGTTGTGTAAATATCATTGTGTTAAAAAATAAAATAATAATAATAATAAAATACCTGCTTTAGTGCAGCAGAAATGCTTTCTCCCATTGGATTTCATTACCTTATATTTGCTGCTACAGAGTTTGCATTTCCTGCAAGTTTCTTTGAACACCAACTATATTTCATCCACTGTTTTTCTTTCAGTAGAAGTGTGCTAAGAACCTAATTTTTTTACATTTTTTTTCTCTTTTTCCTCAAGCAAAGTTCTAATTGGGTCATCATTCTCTCCAAAACAGTCTTGGTAAATATGCTTGTTCAGTGCTGGAGCTAGGAAACATTGTATATCACACAGAGTTCTCCAGGAAACTCATTAGAGCTTGTAAGCTAAATTTCTAGTTATGGTGTCTAAAATGGGTGGGGTGTGAGTATGTTAAAATGAAGAATAGAACCTAAATGGCATAATGTGATTTCATAAGAGTTAAAGACTCTGTGTACCTGGGAGGAAACATGGGATTTCTTTGATAAGCACCTGACATTTTCGTAGATTAATATTCCCTGAACTTTCTTTCTGTCATATTTTGTATCTGGCTTAAAAATAGTGACATCCCTGAGAAATGAAATCTCTAGTCTCTTTGCCTGAAATATACCTGATGAATCTTCCTCATATTTACCAGTCTCCTTCAGATAATATTGCCGGTCTGTATGTTACCATTGTGCACACAAACATGATGAATATTTCAAGAAAATAATTTTTCCTTGCATTTGAAATATATACTTTGACCAAATGTGTATATATATATATATATATATATATATATATATTTTCCTCAAGAATACTTCTAACAATCAAATGGAAATGCTGAAAAATCTGGAAATGTTACAGTGTTTTGGGGAATATCATTGTCAATAAAAATACTCCCAAGCTCCATAGGTATTGCTGATCTTTCTGCACAGAGGTGACAGACATCTTCCCTGTAATTCCAGAAAGATATTTCTGACATACATAAACTGAAATTTATATAAATATTAACTTGTAACTAGACCATGATTGTTCAATTTCTATGAAGTCAAAGGAACATTAATCTGGCAGCTAGGAAAACAACAACAACAACAACAACAAAAAACAAACAAACAAACAAACAAAAACCCTAAAAATCTTCTGATTCTCCAGAAGATTTTTGTCTACGGATGTATTCAAGCCACCTGTAAAGAAGCAATGTCTTTGTTATGTACATACACTTGATTATTTTAATTAAATTTACAAGGGACAAAACACATTTTAATCAGAATACAATGTTCTTTCATTTTTCACTATCTATTTATTATATAGTTGCTAAGATTAATCATTAGCATAGTATTATAATGAAATAAGTAATCAAAGATTCAAACAAGATAGGCAAAGTTTATGAAAATGTCAATGAACTATGTTTTATGCTAAATCTAACCCAACTAGATATACTCCTTTTTGTAATGTTATTATGAAATATAATATTTTACATTTCATTTATTCATTTTTATAAAGATTTTACATTTTAATGAAAGGTAACAAAAAGAAATGGGCCAAATGTTCTCTTTAGGGTGACTTGCCTTTTCTTGACCAAAGAGATTTTGGCATTGATTACTTATTCAAGTTAATTGCTAATTAATAAAAAACAACACTTAGGTTGGAAATTTGGAGAAATTTCTTTTCCAAAAGAGTAGTTAAGCATTGCAGTGGGTTGCCCAGGGAGGTGGTGGAGTCAACGTCCCTGGGGATTTTCAAGGAAAGGTTGGATGTGGTGCTTAAGGACATGGTTTATTGGGTGATCGTGGTGGTTTTAGGATGGTTGGACCAGGTGATCTTGGAGGTTTTTCTCCAACCTTAATGATTCTATGATTCTAATGTACCTTATCTTTAAAGTTTACCTCTGTATGTTTTCCCAGGTAATATTTTTTTTGTTGTTGTTTTTGTGTCTTGCTTTTTGTTTTCCTTGCTTTTTGAGTTCCAGCTTTTGACTGGGTGTTGATCTCACCAACAGATAAAAATTTATTTTTTAGTGATAAATAGATGTGACATTTTACCTTGAAAAAGACCTGAACATTTTAAAACTTCTGAACTCTTTGTTTAGACTGTTGAAAGTCTTCAGCTATCAATCAATGGGAGGTGAGGGTGACTAACATAAAGCAAAAAGCACCTAGGAGATTCTTCATACTGCTATGACCATAGGTTTTAGTGGCTTGTTTTAAGTCCTGTATCTCAGTGTACACCTAATGAACTACAGACGATTAACTGCAGGTGTCAAGGTCTTCAATGAAGGTTACTGATACAGCCCCACAGTCTTCAGTTCAATAGAACTGCATCTATTCCGTAGTACCTTTTTAAATATATTTTATTCTCCACTTTTACATACCTTTTGATTCTTATGGTTTTATATCCTATTTTCTAGATTTTATTCTACCTTTTGAAATTCATTCTAATGAGGATACTATGCGGCAGAGGCTCTAAAGGTCACAGTAGTTTCAAAGATTCTCAGCTATCTAGGGACTGGATGAAGAAAATAGAGCCTGCAGCAAACACTT
This sequence comes from Stictonetta naevosa, assembly GCA_011074415.1. Lineage (NCBI taxonomy): Eukaryota > Metazoa > Chordata > Aves > Anseriformes > Anatidae > Stictonetta > Stictonetta naevosa. The sequence goes on along the minus strand of CM021699.1, from coordinate 108,979,188 downwards.
TGATAGGAGATGGGAAGGGAAAGCAACCTAGACAAGAAATTATAGCATGCAGGTAGGTACCTAGGAAAAGAAATATGGAGGGACAACCACTTCAAGCCTCAAGTCTTGAGTGCCTTTCTTACTGATCCACATGAAGCCATCTGAATATTGAATTCTACACTTAGGAAAAAATCTGGACTGGACTGGACATCAGCAAAACACATGGTTCTGACTTTCCAGACTTTTCACAGGACAGGTTTACTACTTAGCATTATTTGCTATGCTCCAAACTTTATATTGGTTATTATTATTATTATTATTATTATTATTATTATTTCAGGGTAATACCAGAAAAATTAAAAATAGTATTAATAGTGCTGTTAATATTTACTGGGTTATGTTTAATTGTAAGGATGCAAAATCGTATTGATAGACATGAATGCAAGTTTCATATTTCACATCCTTAAAGGAATTTTACATTAAGAAAGACGTTGTAAATACATGATTTTGAAATGTCAGCAATGAACATGTACACATAAAATAAAACTTGGGGAACAAGTAACAGTTTTACTGACAATTTATATCATGTATTCTTATGAGGAGATTCACCTCTTTTAACTCTTGGAGATCAATACACTTCCTTAAACTTAGGCACCTAGTAATATTTTAGATGTCTAAAGATCCACTGCATGACTTCCAACTGCCATTCCAGGTGTGCACAGATCTCTTATCCGATCTGCCAGCTCCATGCAGATGCCTCAGATATTACTGAAAGATTTAAATGCTTGGAAACTCCAGTTTAAAGAAAAGAATTGGCTCTGAAAAATTACTGTCTAGCCCAGACTTTATATCTAAGATCTATCAATGGCTAATGGATAGAAATAAGGCATTTGCAAGGTAATTTTGACATGTCATCCTGATAGGAGCCCAAGAGAGAGAGAAGAATCTGAAGATGTTTCTCTTTACTGATGGTACAGGCAGCTTTACAACCATAGAGATCTCAAAAAAAAATCAACTATTTTCAATGCCAGAAGTCCATCTGAGCTGGTCACTCCGGAGTCTATCAGTAGCCACTGAAGAAAAATGGGCATTTTTAAAAACAGATTGATTTTACCTACTTTTTACTGTCTAGATGACATGAAGAAATAAATCCCACACTACAGAATACTACATATATATATATATATATATATAACCTAGGGTTTATTTATTTATTTATTTAATGTAGGTTTTCTTACCTAAAACAAAAACTGGCTAAGTAAAGATTTCAATATAAACAACATTCTTATATGACCAATGAAGTCTTTTACTGGTTTCAGGAAGCCCGCTTTAGTTTGTGTGACTCTTATTCACATGTATCCGTGTATGTTAGAACAGAATTCATGTTTTTATTTTAATTGACATTTTCCCCCACTAAGAGAAAGCAATGCTGAAAGGAGAATATCACATGTATCACATGTAGTAGGTAAATGATATCACATATCATTTTCCTAAAATCCAAGGAGAAAAACAGTCCATTTTTTTCATTTATGTTTAAATTATTCATTTATTTTCTGATTCTCCAGATTCCTTAAGATAATGCTTGAAGCTCTGTTTTATTGCATCTGTAACAGTATTGTGAAATGTGTTCATTTGATTTGTGTCAGTATGAAACAATGCTAGGGCCGCATGATGAAATGTAACTTTCTATCTAAGAAAAACAGAGTGATTAATGTACATAGTTCTTGTATCATGCAAAAGAAGGGTCCAGCAATTCGTGTAAATAGAGGGTTTGAAGGACGAACACTGAGACTTGAGTCTGGGAGATAAGAGGACCAAGAAGGTTTTTTTGGGAACTGCTGACTTCTGCATGAGACGCTGCCCAAGCCTCTGATGTCTGGCAAAGAGATCCACCAAATAAGGAGAAAGGGAGAGTTGAAGGACGACCAAAAGACAAAACCTGGGAGGAAGAGTATGAGCCTTCAGCACAAGAGACCCCCAGAAAGACCACCAGAGACTGATACGCATGCGCCCAGAGAGGGTTCAGATTCCGGAAACTAATTATAATAACCCTGCCTTTTCTAGGAATAGTGATAAATATGTATTAGTTTAGTAACATAAACATCAGCCACCTGATGTAATAGGTGTGCATTTCGGTGGAGTAGAGACTCCCGGCGCACCCAGCGCTGTTTGCTTGCCTCTATTTGCTTAATAAATCACAAACTTTGATTAAAATCCTATTTGGGACTTAATCATTTATCTCAGTATGCTACAAAAGGCTGTCAATTCACTGTTGAATATCATCTTGGTTTACAGATATTCTTCCCTGGTTCTCCCACATCTATGCTTTCCTCTTGTGCTGTTCAAGTTATTCAAGTAACACCACTCTTCTTTTAATTGATTGCATCCTCATCTTTCCTTCTAACCATCCATCTGCCAGAAATGAGATACTAATGTGACATAATAGAGAAGATTTGATCAAATCAGCAAGACTTACACAAGTCTAAACTACTAAATTGTATTCTTATTATGTCACATTATAGGCCCTATTCTCTGTACATCTTTAGCTATTCATTATATCATCCCTAAAATAAAAAAAATCTAAATTTGAATAATACAGAAATAACACTATCTGCCTGTAGAAGCATAATCCAAAATCAGTTTCACATAGATTTCAATGAATGTATTTTAAATAACATTTAAAATGAACAAAATGACATAAAATTACTAAAATATCTGACAAATTTTAATTATATTTAAAAATATTCTAAATAAGATTTTTCCTTTTTCTGGATATTTTTGGATTAATTAATTTCCTTATTTTAATATTTCATTTTAGAATATCTCCTTTTAAAAATGAATATATTACATTTTTATATTAACATATATTATATCATTAATTAATGTTCCAGCTGCCCCAAAATCTCAAAACTCTTAGTTTGAACTTGAACGAGAAATTCAGGTTTTTTGACCTTTAGAAAGGCCAGTAAGCTTATAAATTTACTTTTTCATCCCACTTTTATTTTTTTTTCCTATTGTTTATTAAAGGGTTATTTGTTCAGTGAGTTTCTTCTTCCAAATAGTTTCTTACTATCAAGTAGTCCATTGTGACTAGGAAGTATTAGTCATCTATCTTCTGGGTGTCTGTAATCAGGTAAGGTGAAATCCATTCTGTCCCTGTAGAAACTGGAAATTGTCAAGTCTTCTGTTTTTTCATATGCAGGTGAGAGAGAAGCCTGTTGTATAACAGAGTAAAATGTGGCCAGTGAATTTGGTTTCTGTTCTTAGCACTTGAAGATTTGATTGTGGTATCAACTGAGCTTTCCTAGCCAGAGGCAATCATCATCAACATGAGGCAGTTTCCATGGAAAAAAAGGTTAAATATAGATCTTCACTGCTTTGAATATGTGTCTTGGGAAGGCTCCTGAAAAGATATAAGGAGTTGTGGTGGAACCAGTCCATCAAATGCCAGGCAGAAAGACATTGTAGAAAAAGGAGTGGAAGAAGTATCAAGGAGATCTTTGAAGAGTTATTGAAGAAACATTTTTTTCTTTTTTTTTTATATTTTTATTTTTTTAATGCAACCCCTTACTACATACATCGCAAGCACATCCCTGTCATAATCTGTTAATACAGATTTACCGGAACCATACTGACAGATCTTTAAGGGGTTCAGAACCTCAAAATCAATGTGGAGGCATCAGCCTTTCACAGTTTTTGTTTGTTTGTTTGTTTGTTTTTTTCCAGCTACCCAAGCAGTGTATGCAGTGACTGACTGTTTTATTTAGCCCACAAAGAAGACAGCGAAACTCTCCTCCATGACTCCACCACCTCTGTTCATGCAGCATCCTTCAGGTACCTGCAATTAAGTAAAAAATAAATATTTGTAAGGAACCCTTTTTTGCTGCTTTACCATTTTAATATGTTTTCTGCAAAGAAAGGATTTTACATGGTTCTTCATTCAAGGAGTATTTTTGAAGTATAAGAAATAGAGGAAGTATTTATGCATGTGTATATATGTGTATGCATGTATTCACGTGTGTGTAGGAGATAAAGAAGTCTGAAAGATAAATGAATATGTATGCAACACTGTACAATGACATCTGACAGATATTTTTGCAGATTAATTCCAAGTGATACAGTGTTCCATGGCACAGATTACTGATTCATACACTCTTCCATGACAGAACATGTTGTTCTCTTCCATGACAGAACATGTTGTTCATACAACTCTTATTTGGTATGTGTATCTATCAACTAGACATCCAGTAAAGACTGCTATTTAAACTGCTTATTTGTTCTGCTGGTTAGTTGGTCTAAGGATAGAGTACCCACACAGTGTTCTGTATTTTTTGTAAAAGCCCTGTCTTAAGAATAATTTCACTTCCTCTATGTAAGATGATATGTAGCTTTCACTGGCAAAAAAAAGAAAAAAAAAAAAAAAGAAAAAAAAAAAAGAAGCTTCAGGGGCCTGATCCTGCAAAAGTCGAACTTTTCCTAGGAGGAGTTCAGTGCTTGTTATTCCCCCTGAACTCCACTGCCTAGCACCTCTCAAGGTCGGCTGGTAAACCTACTGGGGAACAGTGAGAACTGTTTAAAGAAAGGAAAAGGACTGTGTTATTTACGAGATCCCTTACCATGGATGATATTGCTTACTATGATATTCATTAACTGTTGAAAAAAATTTGTTAAGCAGAATGCAATTTCTCAAATTAGAATTTGGCCAAGACAGGGGATTATACAAGGACAATGCCATATTTTATCCTGCCTGAAGACAACAATCCTTTGTAAGAGCTACTTCCTAATTTTTTTTTTTCCAGCATTATTTTGAACACTCCCCAGTAGTGCCCAAATTAAAAACAAAACCAAGAACAGAAAAAGAGTTTTATGATTTCACAGCTTGATTATATGAATATCTGATGTTGACATAGCATTTCTTGAGTATTGTGTCCCCTACTCTATGGTAAAACAGTAGTCATCTAGTAGTTTGAAGCTCAGCTGAGAAAATATGTCAAGCTTTTTGGTTTGTTTGTTTGTTTGTTTGCCTGCTTATTCTTTCCTGAAACATAAAAAGATAATATATTGAACCCTTTCATAGGATTAGAAGCTCAGGGAAAAAAAATATATATATATATATTTTCAGAAGTTTGGATAAAAGCAAAAGATTTAAGTCAAATATAACATTTTGTTTTCTTGATGGAAATGAAATGAATTTTATGTTCAGACCATTCTCTGTGTCTGCCTGAATCTGCAGAGCTGTATGAGAATAAAAATTCTAAGTCACTCGTATTTCCCTTGTTCCCAGTTTTCAAGTGCTGAGCACCTTTCCTGGAAAAGATTTTTTTTTTTTTTTTTTTTTTTTTTTGCCTACTGAAACAAGTGGTTTAACTTGTGTTGGCTCAGCCATAGACTATGTGCTCCAGGTCTCTCCTTTCCAGTCTTGGACTTGGCTCCAAATGGGCCTATTTTATCTTTGGCTTGGACAGAAGCAGAAAGGCATAACTGCTGCTACAATGGCATTTTTGTACTCTTCCATTCTTTCCTAGTATTTTTGGACACTGAATGTACAAGTGGGCCTTTTCTGGTCCCAAGAGACTAAACAGTCACTCACCTATATTATTAGTAAAACAAAGATACAAAGAACCAAATACATCAATGTTCTTCAGTGTTTAACTATTCAATATATTGATGTCCTCTTACAAAGGGCTATGGGCCACAAAATCATATAATGAATTTCAGTTCTAGTTGAAAAAACAATTGGACAGCTATGATGAATCATCTCCTATAAAAAGAGAAAATACTGTTAACTTTTGGGTTGTTTCCAGTTCAGACACAGCACCGCTGCTCTGAGAAAGCTGTGAGCTGGATGGGAATTTTGGGGTAATATGTAAATAAACCCACTGAGCATCATCCTCTGCTCTAGATTTCTCAGGATTATAATTGTCATATGACAAGAAGTTTCCAAGCAGGGACAGAAAAATAAACAAATTGCTGACACATTACCAGCTGCTGAGTTTATTCAGGGTGGAATTGAGTCTTGGGACTTGGGACTTAAACAAGTCCTGCAACCTGTGTCCATCATCTGCATGCCCAAAGGAATCTATATGCATTTGTTCTCTTTTTCTTCTTCTTTTTCTTTTTCTTTTCTTTTTCTTTTC
>CM021699.1:108950690-108972972 GCA_011074415.1 Stictonetta naevosa | reverse complement strand
TTTTCTTTTTTTTTCTTTTTCTTTTTCTTTCTTTTTCTTTTTCTTTCGTTTTCTATTTTATTTATTTATTTTATTTTATTTTATTTTATTTATTTTATTCCTGAATGGTGCCTTGTTAGCATTGTGGGTAAAACTTGATGTTGAAATTGCTTTGTAATGTCACTTGGTATGATTACACCATAGTGCTTGGAACCGATTGGGTGTGAGAAAAGATCTGACTGATATCTTGAGTCCATCTCTGTTTCCATTTGATTTAGCTGATGCCACCATGGAATTGGAATTAAACTGGTGAATCAAATCAGCAGAAAATAGTTATGTGAAAGTACTTGGGTTAACTGTAGATATTCTTGTTTCTGAATTTGGTAATGGGACTATAATGATGGGTAATAAACCACACCTAGTCTCAGTAATTCTTATCATTATCTGCCAAGCAGATAAGACTTTAAGTGCTGAAGTCAGTACAAAATGGGTTAAAGGAAGGAAATATAAAATCTGTCATTCCAAAATGTCCATATCAAGTCATATATACCCAGATTTGTTAATTTTTGATAAGGTGGTGCTAATGCAAATGGATGATACTGCAGTTTGAAGTTAAACTTCATTTTTACAGTAAGCCATTAACTTACATATGCTTATCAACCTGACTTCTTTCAAACTGTGGATTTATTTTATTTTTGAACAGTAGAGTTATCTTCTGCAAGAAATTTTGAAATTGTTTTCTTAACCAACTTTGAAAAAATCAGAATATTAGAAGTTTAATAATAATTTTTAAAAAAAGCTAAAAACCCTCTTTAACTTGAAAATATTCTGATTTTCATTAAATGAATAATTTCATTGAAATAACTCAGTAAAAAATGGGAAATCTGGAATTAGAAACCTTGAAATGCTAGTTTCCAAATAGGTGTCCATGCTCTGTGTGTGTGTGTGTGTGTGTGTGTGCAAATGTGAGTAAGCAGATATGAGAGTGAGTTGCTATACTAATGATGACAGGTAACTTGTGTAAGACCTTGCAGAAAATATTCTTGTATGACAGCATCACCTGCCACTTGTCCATCTTTTCCTTATTTCCAAACAGGTTTTTAAAGCTTCACAAAACAAAGACAGATTATTTGGTTTGGAAGCCTACCTGTTTGGAACAGAGGGTGAAAAGAAGGTGAAATGGAAGTGGAAGGAACTTCTGAGGATACAGAAATTTAAGGAAAATAATGTTTGCCACATCTGCACCCCAAAATCTTTGTGCTATTTCTAACTAATCAGTAACTGTGAAACATCCACATAAATGGAACAAGAAAAGGAACTCAGAAGCACTCAATCCATGCACAAATCACCACAGAACTAACTTCGAATTTGATGTTTAACAATAGATGGATGAAAAATTGTATTTTCTGGACCAGAAAGACACATTTTCCTCTCTGGATTTATATAGAGTTCATTATATATGTCTCTTCTCTGAAGTTCACTAACAATTCAATTATTCAGGAAAGATTTTAAATACAATTTAATATTCATTTATTTAGAATTCTATGAAGACAATTGGCTATCTGCAGGTTTCAATATGGTTCATACTACCAAAGGAAATAAATAAACATAAGAAAAGCACTTCAGTCCTTTTAATATGAAACCTCTCTAGTGTCTTCTACCTGTAGATTACATCAGCTTTTCAGAAGTTCAGCAGGGTCTATTCTTCTATTGGGTGCTGTTACCACTGTTTTGTCATTGTTGATGTTTGTTTTTCTTGATCTGGATTTTTTTTTCTCTGTAGTAGCAACAATTATTCTAAAAATTAGGAATTGCTTAAGCCTTTTATCTTTGCTCACTGATCGTGAGGTCAGTCTCTTCACCATGATACAAGAATTATTCCTCATTGCAAAATTTCATCTTGTTGATTCAGCAGTACTCCCTATAATGAAGATAAAGTTTATTGTCTATTTAATTTCTCAGGGTCTTTTTAGTGGTGAAAAATACCTCTCTTCACCTGAGGAAAAGGTACCTTGCAAGACATTAAATGGAATTAAAAATGTATTATGGTAAGGCCTTGTGGGTAGGAGACCACAGAAATGCCCAGATATTACTTCTGTGAGTGAAAAGAAGCTGCGCTTAGCAAACTGCTCAAGTCAGGAAACTTACTGAGTGCTACACTAAGTTCTGATTTGAAAAGGCATTGATCAGACTCTGTGCTAATTCTTTCACTGTGTTTTATGGGAGTGGGATAGGTTCTTTTCCTATTGAGCTGATGGTAGCTTTGCCATTGATTTCATTTGGAGTAATAGCATCAGCACAAGTATCTGTTGCAGGACAATAAAGTACAGTTTATTTAAGTGCATGAGAGGATTTTATGAGACAGTGAAGCACATGTACTGTAGAGAGTAAAAACAGCAAATAAACCAGACAAGAAAGACAAACAGTTCTAGGCTTTGTTCTTTGCAATCCTCCATTTTCCTGTATCTGTTGATTACAAATCCCATTTTATAAATCTTTTCAGCCATTAACTGCCCACAACTGAGCCAGAGCTTCTGTATTCAATCCATATTCCTTGTTTAAATACCTTTTTGATTCTTAAAGATCATTGTCTTTTGTTTACTCCTCATTTTTTTTTTTCTTTTTTTTTTGGGGGGGGGGGAGGACAACATGGACGTACATTACTATCTGAATTTTCCAAATCATTAGACCACACATACCAGTGTTCCATCTGTGCTCACTATTATTTTAACTGTTACTACAATATACTGATTTACTGTGTGGACCAATCCAAACAATAATGTTGAGTTATTTCTTTTCAAATGTATGCATTTTCCTGCTTCATCATTCTCTTGAGAAGACCCTGAAGGCTGGATTTTTAAGTTCTTTCTGGGTTTCCATAACTTTAATTTTTACCAGATTGCATGTCCTTTCCCTTCATTTCCTTGACTGTTAGTGGGAAGGGCATAGGCTGGTATTTTGTTTTTACTTATCACCTCGCCAAATTAAAAATTATCAACGCTGAATAGCCTAAAATAAATAAATAAATAAATAAATAAGTAAATAAATAAATAAATAAATAAATAAATAAATTTAGCTACATTATTCCCATGAATATCTGTATGCCACCACAGACACAGTGCTTGAAAGATAGGAAAATGGAAATCACATCTTGGAAAACCTTCAATTGAAAGGGAAGAGAGAAGTAATGTATAGCAGAAGTAGTTATATGTATAGCAGAGTTAGTATTATATGAATGGATAAATAAATGGATATTCATAAAACAAATCCATATTATTTACCTCTGCAATATATTTGGATTATTCAAATGTTTGTAATTGGCATTATAGAAGTATCAGCTTTTTATGAAATTCTCATAAAACAACAATAACAACAACAAAACCAACACTACCACCACCACCACCACAGAAATCCATGCAAATAGAGGAACTTAAAAAGTGTCACTGTCTTGGTGAGATGATAGGCATTATTTAAGGAAGCTAAATTTTACATGATTGCTAACAATAAAAAGTGAAGGAAGTGAAGGAAATATTTACAATAAAATTTAACATTCCTTTTTGGTCTTTCCCATTTCTAATTTCCATTACAGAAATTCCAACTTTTTTTTGTTGTTGTTGTTGGGTTGTTTTGTCTTTTTTGTGTCTATGTAGGTTTTTTTTTTTTTTGTGTGTGTGTGTGTGTGTGGTGTTTGTTGTTTGTGGTGTGATGTTTGCGTGTTATTGCTTTCTGTTTTTTTTTATTATTATTATTATTATTTAATATATTAATTGCAAATAATTCAGGTAATGCTTCATTATTATAATTTGTTTTCCTAATTAATTCCTTATGAATTATGAGTTATTTTTTATCATTCTTGTTTTCAACTTACCAACCTAATATCCTTTTTAAAAAATGCATTTTATTTTGTCCTTAGCAATGCCTGAATAATATATTTCTTCCCTTCTTAGGAAAAAGCAGAAAATATTACCCCAGGAAAAAAGAGCAACAACAACAACACTGGAAATCCAGAAAAGGACAGAATTTTTATTTTATTTTATTTTTATTTTTTTATACGTAAAAATATTTTCTTATATTTTCTTATATATCATGATAGGTAGTATTGGTGGAAATATGAACAGATGTGGGTAATTAATTTTAATTAAAGTAACAATATCTTTCAGCCTATTTCGTTCTTGCAAATACAGCTCTGCATATGTGTTCTTTGCTGCTTCTTCAAAGCAAAAATTAAATTCAGTAGCTATAGTTTGTTAAGCTGCTTTGCCTTCATTCATGTTGAGATATCAGCAAAAATCATTCCAAAAATCTTTGAGCCAAAATTAAGAACTAATTCCACAACATCATGTAGGTTTCTTTGAATCCTGGAAGGAGACAACTCTGACTAGTCATGGTACTACTTCAAAAGCTTAATGGCCCATTCAAGCAGCAGTAAACGTTTGATGGGTAATAATAATAATAACAATGACAATACAAAGCTTTCAAGGTATACAAGCTTCAGTTTTAAGAAAGACCCCATTTAAATGAGGCATTCTGTAGTATGGTAAATCAATTCAGTGCAATTCGTAAATTATCTACAGCTACAACTGGCTTTGCCAAAAATAAAAATAAAATAAAATGCCCTCTCCCCTACCGTTTGGACAAAGAGTTTGAGAACACCACAACTCTATCTTCTTGGTTTGTCTTAATAAGGTATCAGGCAATAAAGTGCTAGACTACTTCTTGTAGTCTAGAAATTCACTGAAGAACCCTGTGAGAACAGTAGTCATACTGTTGTATGCCTATTAGCTTTAAGCATGTTTAACCAAAGGACATTATTAACACATTGAAGGAGCAGGTGAATTGAATGAAGTGTTGCTGACATAAATCAGTGTACTGTAATCTTCCTTTCAGATGAAGAAAAAAGGTCATGAGCAACTGTACTTTAGTGTCTTGATGTGTTTATCTTTCTGCTGTTTATCTGGTTCTCTTTCTGCTGCTGTAAAATCATTAGAAGGAATCACATGATATTGCCATAAAGGAAAATCATTTGAATGCATGCAGTGATAGGTATTCCTCATGTTACATGCCAATGAAATGATTTCCCTGTTATAATACAGAGCCTGTAATGAAGCAAATGCCCAAAGATGAATCAAGATAAGCCAGAAATTAAATTAATATGAAGGAGGTAATACTACAAAGGATTAGGAAAATTACAATACGCCCTTCAATACAGGAAGTCTTCTTCCTATTATCATGAGCATTCTTAACCTTGAGGTCATCCACTTTTTGTCTTATTTCTGCTGTACTTGCTTTATTGAACAACTGTCCAAAAGGCCTCACCTTGGTTACATTAATTATTGGTGACTTGCAGGCTTGGTAGTTGTCTAAAAGATGATGATAGCTGAAGAATTGCAATTGGATCCAGATGTTACTGCCCACCTGATAAACAGCAAAGAAGAACAAGAGCATGTAATCTAAGTGCTTCCTTCTCTGCATTTTCTTCATAATTAATCTAATTCAAGATCAGCCTCCAAAGGTTTCAGAACTGGAATTTTCATGTGTTGTAAAATAAAAATATGAAAAGAATGTTTTCCTCACTTTAAAAGAATAAGTGAGCAAAAATTTCCAAGACTGTATCTGAATTCAGTTATATTGCAGATGAAGGTCATGTAGCAATGCTTGGACTGAAATTTAAACAGCCATATCATTTGGAAATCCTTTCATGCAGTGCTTTCATACTGGGATTGATTTTTTAAAAAATGACACTAACTATGTTAAAGTTCAGAATGAGTGAGTTTCACTAGATTTTTAAATATCATTGTTTAAATAATGTATGTGCATAATAATTTAAATGTTCTCTATGAATCATTTTACTAGGTTAAATCTAAAATAACTTGTCAATATTTATGGTATTCAGACACGCCACAAATAATTCTTTTAACTGTTATTGCCCATTCTGACAATAAAACCAAAATCAGGTATAAAAATATTGCAAATTGTTTTCCTAGTATGGGAATTCTCCATCTCATGGTATTCTAGTCCTTTCTTTATTACATTTTTGGCAAAAGCAATAAAAAGCAATTGTTCTCATGAAAGATGTGACATATACATTCCTTCAAAATTGTATTCATGAAAACAATGCCCAGGAGATGGTTTTAAAAGCTACTGTCATTACATAATTTCAAGAAACACACATCCTCAGTTTGGTTTAAATCCTGTACAGTTTGCAGATATTTACTTGATTTAACTTTATTGCTAATATGCTTAAATGAGGTGTGTGTATGTGTGTGCATGAGTATGTGTGTATAATATTCGGTACTAATGAACAGGGATTTTTCTACTGCAACACTTGATTATAGAGAGCAATTATGCAAAGAGCATATGAGAGATATTTTATACTTCTAGTGTGAATATACAGTAAACTGAAGGGAAAACATTTTCCCTATGCTTAGTTCTGAACTGATACATTTTGAGGGATTTTGAAAATAGATAAATGGAGAAATTTTGAAGGAAGAAGTGGCAAAGGAATATTTAAAGGTAAGGAATATTATTTATTTGCATTTGGGAGTATGCACTGCCTTTCTTCCAGACAAATCTGTAGGACCTTACAGGCAATTAGCCTTTCAAAGAATTATAGATTTGGGTGGATGTCTGAGAACATTTTAAAAAATGCTGAAATATTTGACTCTTACCAATTTTAATTGGAGTAGATGCATGGATTCTTTTGAGAATCCTGCACATTGCATATCATTGCTTTTAAATGTTATTTAAAATCTATCACTGGATAAAGAATTTTGTATACATTTTTTCATATAAGAAAAATATATGAGTAGGTCCTATACACATACATTCATATTTTCAGAGTTAGGAGAGCCTTTAATTAAGGGAGGCAATATAAAATTTGCAATGAAATTCAATAGGTATGCATTTGATCCACAGCTCTTAGTAGACGAGGTGAATGATTTTCATTGTACATTAGTCTATTAGTTGACTAAAAAAAATAAAGAAGAAAAGGCATCTCTGTTAGCCATTATGATATAAATTTTAACACCCTTTACTAAAAACTGTCTGAAACATCACAGCATTTTATGATGAATAATTATAGTCCTCAGTTCTGGCCAGACCTTACTTGGTCAAATTGGTGAATAAATAATATTTAGATTCACCTATCTAAATAAAGATACCTTCATATTTACTAAACACAGTATGAACTGTAGTTAATATAGTGTCCATATGCTTTCTTTAAAATCAGTAGAGATATGGACAAAATATCTCCCCCTAGAACTGCAGGAATAGTTCATTTAACCCCTGATAGACTTCTTAAAAAAAAAATAAAATAAAAATGGAATACTTCATCCGTCTGTTCCTCTTAATTTCCTCTATAGGATTATCCATATGACAAAGGTAGAAAAAGGGGTAGAAATGGTATCTACTGCAACCCTTGATGGATGGCTACATGGACCTAAAACAAATCGGTAACATACATAATTAATAGTGCTTCATGGAAGCTGGCACTTTGCTGTTCCTTTGCCTGCTTGGTTCACAACTCTTCCAGGGTAAACCTGTACTGTTTTATTTTTAGTATTTTACATATTTACATTTCTTATGGCTGAGTTTCTGTTCATATGAGAAAGAACTCCGTTTATTTATTTATTTATTTATTTATTTTAAGAATGTTTATAAAGAGAATTTATAATGGTACTGTATTTCAGAGGCTTCTTTTATAAAAGTGAAAACTAGCATTTGGGCCTAAAGTCCTATGTTCAGAATTTTCTGTTGTAACTTAAAGAATACTCTTGCCAGTCAAGAAAAACCACTCACTTCCAAATCCTAGTCAAGTACTTCAGTAACTGCTGGAGAATTCCTCTTCTGAAGAATTAACTTTTAGGCTAACAGAGCTCTCAAATGTGACAAGTTACCTAGCATGAAACTTGAAAGATCATGTTGGAAAAGTGAAATTTAGTGCTATTTATCATTTTCTCCCTGGAAATAAATGATTTTATTTAATTACAGTAGAAGCAGAAGTGAACGCCATACATTCCAGGTTCCGCATTCATCTCCTACTTTTGTTATTACCTCTAGGACTAGCATCAGATCAGACACTCACTGGTATTCCACAAGCATGGAAGACTATGCTCTTGTGGATTTTCCCAGAGAAGCTGTAGATGCTCCATCCCTGGAGGTGTTCAAGACCAGGTTAGATTAGGCCCTGGGAAAACTAATCTGGTACATGGCGTCTCTGTGGCAGGGGGGTTGGAACTGGATGATATTTGAGGTCTCTTCCAACCTAAGCTCTTCTATAATTCTATGATTTGTTCTGTTTTCACTGGTTCTAGATAAGACAAAAAATGAGAGATCTTTTGTATCATTCTGTGGTGGTTTTACTCAGGTGGACAGCCAAGCTCCACCACAACTGCTCTCTCACTGCCCTTCCTCAAAGGGAAAGGGGGAGAAAATACGATGGAAAGGGCTCAAGGGTTGATTTAAGGACAGGGAGATCACTCAACAACTATCATCATGGACAAAACATCTCGGCATAAAGAGATGAATGTAATTTATTAGCTATTACTAACAAGCTAGAGCAGTGAAAAACTAAAACAAACAAACAAAAACCTTCCCCCCATCCACCTTCTTCCACCTTCTCCCCCTGAGCAGCACAGAGGAACGGGCAATGGGGCTGCAGTCAGTCCCTGACACTTCATCTCCACCGCTCCCTCACGGTCCCTCTCTGCCCCTGCTCCCCATGGGGTCCCTCCCATGGGATGCCGTCCTTCCAGAATTGAGCCTGTGGGGGCTGCCCACAGGCAGCAGCTCTTCAAGAACCGCTCCCACATGGCTCTGTACCACGGGGTCCATCTATCAGGAGCAAACTGCTCCAGCACAGGTCCCCCACAGGCAGCAGCTCCCCCCCAGACCCCCAGCTCCGGCCTGGGGCCTGCTCCTGCGGGGGCTCTCCATGGGCCGCGGCCTCCTCCAGGCCACATCCACCTGCTCCACCGGGGGCTCCTCCACGGGCTGCAGCGTGGAGATCTGCTCCATGTGGGACCCATGGGCTGCAGGGGGACAGCCTGCTCCACCAGGGGCCTCTCCACAGGCCGCAGGGGAACTGCTGCTGCATGCCTGGAGCCCCTCCTGTCCACCTTCTGCACTGCCCTGGGGGGCTGCAGGGCTGGTTCTTACTCCTCACTCTCTCAGCTACTCTAACACAGCAGTACCTTTCCCATTCTTTAAATATACTCTCACAGAGGCACAAACAACATCTCTTATTGGCTCAGCTCTGGGCAGCGGTGGGTCCTTTTTGGAGCCTTTTGAAACTGGCCCTTATCTAACATGGGACAGCTTCTGGACTCTTCTTACAGAGGCCACCCCTGCAGCCCTCCCACTACAAAAAACTTTCCATGTAAGTCCTTGGGATTCCTGATGGTATTAATAAAATAGATACTTCAGACTTCACATTCTTCAGGGCAGGAGCAAGGTCCTTCAAAGGTGCTTACAGGTGCTTCCTATAGTATTGATGGATATTCCAAATCACACTATTAATAAAGAAAATAACATAATAAATGATTCTGATTTATCAGTCACTAACTATTCTAACATGAATAGTGCCTGCAAAAAAATAAAAATAATAATATCCTAAATCTGGGAAAACCAAACTCAAGCACTCAAATAATGTGTTAGAATTAAGCAATCAATATTTGACTTTTTAACTCAATTTATCTCATCTGTGAACTTCCATTATCTGATGTACCATATTAAGAGACAGGCTCGATGATGATGATGGTGATGATAATAAGATGGTATCTGGAAATAATTCTGTGAAATGATGTCTGAAAAAATGCCCCTATTTTGTACATAAATTTGGCATTTTCGTAAATGAAAGAAACACCTGCATTCACAAGCAGTTCTAGCTCTTATAACTGCAAAGTTTATGAGTTTGGACATCTGTGTTTGCTAACAGTTGTCACCATAATTTAGAAGGTCTTGGGAAATGAAGGGTTATGGAATTAATCTTGACATATATTTCTGAAGAAGATTTTTTTAATGTAGAGTGTCTGCTATATGTCACTATGTACATATATTTTATTGAAATGCACAATACAATAAAGAGAAAAACTGTTTTATTTTATACATGTATATATTTTTTCTATTCATATATGTCTCAAGAATCTCAGGAAGACATTTAAATAGTTATCTGTCATGACTACAATAACTTTGCTTGCATATGTTAAAATGTTTTCCAAAGTAAGGATACTTTTTTGAATCAAGGCAAGAAGGACACTGACAGTAACTATGCAGTTATAATTTTCAATCAATTGATACAATAAAACCATGCATTTATTTTATTTTATTTTATTTTCCCTATAAAATCTAGTGATTTCATTGGCTGGTTAATTGATTTTTCAGGGGAGAATCAAGAAATGACCATCTCATTAACAAGCAGAGCTTAGCAGCCAGGATGCACTTGTTTGGCCAGAGAGACAGAAAAACACACAGATGGAAGAAAGGAAAAACAAGCAAACAGAAAACAGTGAAGCCAAATGCTCCAGTTATTGTTCAAACTTCTCCAGCTTGAGCTTTAAAGTATTTTTAAGCTCATCTCTTTTCATTTACACTGGCAGGTAAAGCAAATATATAAAATGCTACACTGGTTAGAAAACAGATAGTTTTGTTTATTAAGTCAAAGTGAAATGTTGATTTAAACTAAGAACATAAAAAAAGCAAAAGGGAGATGATTACGGTTTCACTTTGGCTGCTCAGATTCTAATAATCTTCTACATGTAATGAGACTGGGGAATGGAGAAGCCTTTTTCTGACAATGCTGGCAGCAGGATAACTTCTGCACGCTATTGATTTTTCTTCATTGATTGTAATCTTCCTCTTCCTGAGCGTCTATCTTTGCTTCTCTGACATATTGAACACTGAATAGTCCCTGAGTAATTCTTGAACAGTTTGGGATCATTTTTATTTTCACAGGACAGTTGAGACCAATGAAGTGATTTATGTGTACTTTGGAAAGCAAAACAAAACAGTACTGCTCTGGGAATAAATACGGACAAAAAGTTTTTTTTTTTTTTTTTTTAAAGCATCCCCCCTCTCCAACCCTCTCCATCCCTCCACCCCCCTTTACTTCTCACTCCAATAATTTCATAAGTATCTGCCAAATCATGTAGAGGAGAACAGTAAAGCATAAACAGCTCTCACAGCTGTGATTTCAGCCATGATTGATGATGAAATACCACTGGAGGGATAGCAGGAAAATGAATATTTATTAATGATATAAAGTACTGCTGGTTTAAAATCCAAAGAGATCCATCATTTCATATCCATGGGATGTATGCATTGAAAGTGGAATGTTCAATAAAAGGATCCAAATACCTTAGTCAAAACATAAGTAATTCCAATGGGTTGCTGATTGAATTCCTTTCTTAAAGTGAGCTAACCATAGTGGTTTTTATAAGGTTTTTATTCCTGCCTTAGCTACAGTTAAAATAACATGAATGCTAGGTCATGTAGACCTACTCTAGAAAAAATTACCATAGCAATAGTTTTAGCATATTATAAAAACACATAGCTGTGTATAACTATCATCCATATAATATTAACACACAGTTTACAATCATTTTCTGTATAGGTAAAGACTCCACAATTGCTTGATGTGTAATGATTGTTTTTTCTGCCATTACTTCATTAGTTTTTATTTTAAGAATTTGATAGGTCAGATAACCTGTGCTATACCACTATAGACAGCTTTGCACACTTTTTATTCACACACACAAATTTGTTCTGGATGATCCTCATCTTTCAGAAGTTAAATAAGTATATTTATGGCTTATCTGATATGCAAAAGAGAAAAAATATTTTTATTTTTATTTTTTTTTGCTAAATGAAAAAAAAAAATCACGCACACACACACACAAATCCTCATGTCTTTCTCTTTTAAATGTAGGCCTGGGTAGTAAGTATTGTCTTATGTTGATCCATTGATCCTTTTTTTTTGTTTTTTGTTTTTTTTTTTACTCTGATGTTTTTTCAGTCTGTTATATGGGATGAGCTTGTTCAGACAATAAAAAATGTAGCCTCTGTGTTGACAGCAAAGGAGAAATTGACTGATGGAATTCAGCTGCATAATTTAACATACGGCTTTCAAGTCAGGATGGAAGTTCCAGAATGTTAAACTTTGGCTAATGGATAGTGCTGAGAAAAGCAGGGTTCAGAGGAAGTCTAAAAATGGATCAAAAGCATACTCATGGCTAAAAAAAAATGCAAACAAAATATTTATTTACTTTGATTTAGGAAAAAAAGAAAAAGAAAAAGAAAAAAAGCAAGCTTCTAATCAATGCTGTTGGCATTTGGACAGTAAGAAAAAATATATATATTCTACCCAGAAGAAGAGACTCGTTACATCATATAAAATTGAGTGTAAGCAACACTCAAGGGATGAACTTGAACTGAACAGCAAGTGATCTCCCCTCTTTTTTCAACATCACCCTTACATGCCTCTGACTCAGCAAAGCTTCACCAGATCAGTGGGTTCAGTATCATTTTGTATGCTCACAGTTGTCAGTGGAAAACCACCTGCATTTTTCACTAAAGTTATTATTGCATTACCTGGGCATTTATAATTTTGTAAATAACGAGCCTGCAAAGAACATGGGCAGGGAGTGGGGCAGAGAGGTAGAACAAGGGGAGAGTTTTGGTAGCTAAACCTCTGGGGAATGAGATGATGTCTCTGGCTGCTCAATGCAGGGATTAGCAACTTCCCATGCTAGGATTTGTAAAAAGGCTGGTACTCCTTTCTGGATCATAGCTGGAAGAAGAGTGTAGAATTTAGACTTATTTAAATAGCTCTGCTGTTTAATGACTCTTTGTCCTATAGTCTGATCTCAAAAAAGGATTAAGGAGTTAAAGGTTAAAAAGAATATATTGTTGTAGCACAACAAATTATTGTAAAATCTAGCGAGCCTTACATAGCTTTGCTTGTCCTGAGTGCTGAGCCAGCATTTTGCTATCACTGCCTTCCCAAGGTATTTCCAGCAGCTGCAGTGTTCAGGGAAGTTTAGAAGTATCTTTTCTGAAAAACAAATAAACAAAACAAAACAAAACAAAACAAAAACAAAAACAAAAACAAAAACAAAAACAAAAACAAAAAACAAACAAACAAAAAAAAAAAAACAAAAAAAAAAAAACAGATCCTCCTGCATGATATACAGTATAAAGTTAGTACTAATTTTGGGAAGAATGATGGCAATTATCTATGTTTTCAGGTGGGGAGATCAGAACATTTCCTTTGGGCTTGCAAACATATATTGCAAATGCAGATGAACAGAAAGACACAGCAGTCAGCTAATGACAAAGATTTGGATTAATTTTGTCAAAAGCCAGGATGGAATTTAGATTCATTGTCAAGCACCTGAGTCTATATGTGCATCTGCTGCTATTTGAAATGCCCTATATACATCCTTTGGCAGCCCAAGTGGCTCTAGATGCCCATGTGGGGCTGTTAGATGTATGTTCATCAACTAGCTACAGACCCTGGGGAGATTCCTCCTTCCTGACCTGATAGTCACAAGGCTGCTGCATTTCCACATCTCCAGGTAGCAAGGCATATGGAACACACACACACAGATACACACATGCACAAAATAAACAAATCTGGCCACACACATCAGCACAGAGAGGAAACAGAGTCTTTACTGGCACCTGCATAATCACACTCAGCACTCATATGTGCATATGTAGCAGAGGTGCCCCATACTGCTCCTCTTTTCAAGCTGATCAGGGCTGTAGTCTGCTCACAGGATATAGATAAGCACAATGTGGGTCACTCCAGAAGCTGGCCTCAGATGCTCAGTCTATCCTGCAGCTGGTTCCCAAACCTCAAACCATTCCTGCTGCTTGAACCTGAATCCTCAAGACTCTGAGGTTTATGGTCCTCAGACCACTTATGCTGCTGACATGTGTTCAGCTGGCAACTCTTACCCATTCACACACATTTACAAGAGTGAACACTCCCAAGCAGAAGACAGAAGTAGAATTTAGTAAGAATAAAGGGTAGTATTGGGTGGTCAAGAACAGGGTCCACTCAGAACACTGTACCAAAACCAAACCCCCATTTATGCCCTATTTTCCCACACTTGTTCCTCCCTGATGTTCCTTGACCTCTCATTTTTCCACCTTTGGTCCTTCCCCTATAAGCCCTGTAAAATTTTTGCACCTTCTCATCCCCTTAAACACCCCACAAACGAAAAGTTCTCTTCCCCTACATGCCATATTTATTTCTACATCCCTGTAGACAACCATCTCTTCTGTTTTGCAAATTGCTCAGCAGAAAGAGACATCACAGAAACTCAGAATCACAGAATAGTTGATGTTGGAAGGGACCTCTGAAGACCATCTACTCTAACCCCCCTGCCAAGCAGGATCACCTAGAGCACGTTGTGCAGGATGGCATCCAGGTGGGTTTTGAATATCTCCAGAGAAGGAGACTCTGCAAACTCTCTAGGCAACCTATTCCAGTGCTCTGTCACCCTCACAGTAAAGAAGTGCCCTCTCATATTCAGATGGAACTTCCTGTGCTTCAGTTTGTGCCCTTTGTGTCATCTGGTGGGTTTCAGACCAGGGACAATAGTCTAACTCTTTTCCTTCAATGGTCTTTGGGAGTAATTAAGAGTGCTCCTTTTTCACTGATTACAGGTATTCATGTTCCTGTTTTTCCATTCTCAGTGGGGTGGGTCTTTGTGATTATCTCTTAGTCACATAAAGTAACAGAAGTAAAAGAATTAGGCATAGTTAAAAACAAAACCAAACAACAATAACAACGAAACACTGGTTGCAAATATAAAAACTCATCACTCATGTCTTTTGTTTAACTGGTGACTGAGATATGCACTTCCACAGGATAAGTCATCTTAGCCAAGAATAGGTATGTAAGACAGTTGAAATAATTATTCTCTGAAAGTGAATAAATAGAGTCAAGGATGATGATACTAAGCTCACTTCTAGGCCTCTGGTAGATAAAACAAATCCCATCAAACAAGTCAATTGTGCACTGGGGACTAGAATGCAAGACAAAAGAACTTTGTCCCTGAGTCTCATGATGTGCCCTGGAAGTCTTCTACATCAATGGAAAGACCACCATCATAATTTCTGGACTTTGGATCATTCACTGTCTTAACAATATAGAGTCAAAAAAGAAAGAAAAAGAGCTTAGATACCAGAAATGTTTTGCCTAACCTGGAGGGACTTCGGCATTTATCAGAATATTCAGTCGGGTTGAAACAAATTCAACTTCTTGCATCAGTCAGCAGCTGTCTAACCCTGAAAGTATGTAAAGTCACAAAGGAGTCCCCTGGTCAGCTAGAATTTCCTTCAGTGCCTCCGTTTAATTATAATTTGGAAAAATTTTGAGCTGAACAATTATGTGCATCTCAGCTGAGGAATCTGGGGAGCTTGTGCAGAATACATGAACTCAAGAAAAAGAAACAGTTGAGCCTGCTTTTATAGCCATCTCTCTATCTCTCTCTCTCTATTTTTTTTTTCTTTTTAGCTAGTGAGCTACTGGTGTGGATCCTTGTGTATTTACAGCTAAATAAGAAATAAGTAAGAAAGATTAAGTCCCTCGAGTTTTCCTGTCTCTTAACTATCTCCTCAAACTGTCTAGACTAGCTTGCTGCACTTCCAGTCTTAATACTGTTGTATGCAAACTTCAACAGGTAAGATGAAAAGAGATCCAGGTCATTGTACTCTCAGGGATAGATAATACTTTGCTGTCAACATATGCTTAAGAGTAAAATTGTTTGACAAAAAACAGAAATATATTGACACCTATACAGCATCGAAACCTGCAAGAGAGCCCCTTTCATAATCCCTCTCATGTACCTGTTAAAAGAAGGCTGAAACTCCCCACTGTCGAAGAGAAGGTCTTCAAAATGTCCAGAGCAGTAAAAGTCTCATGGCTTTTCTGTGCTTCCAGAAATTTAGTAGAAAAGTAGATGAGGAGTGGGATCTGTAAGGGAAATGGATGGTGTAGAAGCTAAAGATCTGCAGAGAGAAACTAGAGCCCTGAATTAATTGCTACTCTGTGCAAAAGATACCCAACTAACCTGGGGCAACTTGCTTTGCTATTGCTATATTTTACCATCTATTAAAACAAAAACAAAACCAAACAAAAACAAAAACTATAATAGAAACCAACTAAAGACAGTATAGCAATATATCCAGTAGGATACAATATTTGAAGGTGTTAATACTTTTTAAGCTCTAATGACAAAAATCTTGCTAATTTATTTCTTCTGCTTTCATATTGGTAGCAAGCACCAGATTCCAGTAACACACTGGTTAATAATATCACAGAATCACAGAATCACAGAACTGTAGGGGTTGGAAGGGACCTCGAAAGATCATCAGATCCAACCTCCCTGCCAAAGCAGGTTCCTCAGAGCAGGCTGCCCAGGTAGGCGTCCAGATGGGCCTTGAATATCTCTAGAGAAG
The DNA here is from genome assembly GCA_011074415.1 of Stictonetta naevosa. Taxonomy (NCBI): domain Eukaryota; kingdom Metazoa; phylum Chordata; class Aves; order Anseriformes; family Anatidae; genus Stictonetta; species Stictonetta naevosa. Next base: position 108,956,526 of record CM021699.1, on the reverse strand, counting down.
GAGACTCCACAACCTCCCTAGGCAGCCTCTTCCAGTGCTCCGTCACCCTCACCATGAAGAAGTTCTTTCGCATGTTGTTGTGGAACTTCCTGTGTTCTATCTTGTGGCCATTGCCCCTTGTCTTATCCCCACAAACCACTGAGAAGAGGTTAGCTACATCCTTCTGTCTCCCACCCCAAAGATATTTATAGACATTGATAAGATCCCCCCTTAGTCTCCTCTTCTCCAGGCTGAACAGACCCAGGTCTCTCAGCCTGTCCTCATAGGAAAGATGCTCCAGGCCCCGTATCATCTTTGTGGCCCTCCGCTGCACTCTTTCCAGGAGATCCCTGTCTTTTTTGTATGGGGGAGCCCAGAACTGGACACAAACATTAAAATTGGACATCAAAAATACAGCAGCAGAGAAGTGGAAAAAATGAACCCGGTTAAGATTCTGTTGCTTCTCACACGGGAAAAAATGGCTTTATTGTGATTCAAGCAGAGCAGCCAGATTTCAAGTATTTGATACTAGCAGGTAATGGGAAATTACCTTTTTCTTTTTTTTTTTTTTTTTTTTTTTTTCCTATTTCTGCTCCAGCATCTTAACTTGAGCACCCTACATCAGTCTATTTCATGGGTCCTGACACTTGGTAAATGGGTTGAAAAACTTTTAAAAAGATGCAAAAAAATACAAAAAGTCCTTTTGTTTTCAGCAATTGTAATCACAGTTTTCAGAAAACAGCATCCATATCCTGAGTTGATGGTATGTTGCAATGGTATATCACATCTGAATATATCAACCATATAATACCATTTGACTGATGGCAGTATTGCCAATTTGTGGAAAGGCACCTTTTAACTGAGTCAACTTTTCCAAAAACATCTCCACCCTGAGCCTATAACACGCTGCTCTGTCTCTTGGGCTCTGTATTGATCATTTGGCTAGTGGGGTGATGAAAATATCCCTTAATAAAGAGATAAAATATTCCTTAATAAAGGAATATTCATGCTGAAGCCAGTGACTCTAGGTTCAGAGTTGTTCCTAAACTACCTTTAATCTAGCTTTCCTAAGTAAAGTTCCTGGCATGAATGCACGAACATAGTCAGGTTTGGGCAGATGATATTAATATTGTTACTAAAACTGTTAAAACTACCTGCACTCAAACCTTCTTGTTGAATGCAGTGGAATATCTTCTCCATTCAGTGCACAAGGGTTAAAAATTTACACTTCCACACTCCTTCACTTCTTCACATCAATATGAAGTTATTTCTAGATGCAGGTTTTGCACCATTGTAGCCAAAATGGTGATTCCTGATGCCATGAAAAATTTACTACAGAACTATACAGATAACATGTTATTTAAGGAGTGTGTAGGCAATGACAAAGACTTTTCAAAGTATATTCTTCAGGATAATCACATAGTCTCAAAATGCAGGCTCATAAAAATAGAAAAAAGCAGAATGAAACAATGCAGACAAATCACTAGGCGTAAACAGTCATGCTGAAAAGTCCATGCCAATCCAGATGACAGCAGATAATATGGAACATTTGGAGTTTGAAGGATAAATTCTAATTCCTAATTAGTATAGTGAAAATACTGGAAAGACAACCACTTAGGGGTAATATTCATCTCCCCTAACTTTGCATACCTACAAAGCAGATGTCTACAACTAAACGGCTGTCTAGACTCCTCCTATAGCTGATGGAGTGGAATAGACACTTTCAGAGCTTTCTTCACTTATCTGCTTTCCTATATTAGGATGATATTAGCTGAGCTTTAGATGTAGCAATTTCTCTCCATCAGCTATGAAAGGAGCATAGTCACTGTCATCATCAATGAAAATATCTTCATTGTAGGCATTCAAACTTAGCCAGATGAGTCATGCTGATGGTGCCTATATGATTTTAACTGTTCCCCATCCTTTCTGACATAGACTTATTTTTACTGGCATTGGTACCAAATAAGAGAATTTCATTTCAGGAAGCAGCATTCATGACAATACACAAGGACCCCATCAAGCAACGCTTAAAAGGGGTAGATTCTGCACTCTTCACAGTTTACAATTCTGCTTCAGAGACTTCTAAGTAACAGGAAATTTCTGTATTTCATGACCTTCAAGTCTCCTAATCTTTATCATTAGCAAATCAATTATTTGTAGTACGACAGAAATGAAAAGTATGTGCAATGCACTCCCAATCAGATTTTGAAATCCTGACATTTAAGGAAATTGCATTTCCTCTCCATGACATTGTTTTAAAAACGCAGGTGAAATTTCTCTATTTTATTTTAAAATTAGAAGCCAGGACCTTGAGAATATGCTTCAAAGAAGATCAGTTTTATATCTAAATATGTAAAACGCCTTAAGAGAGCAAAAATGTGGGATTTAGACTTGAAACCTTAAAAATTAGTAAATGGCTGTTATCGTTTCTAGATAAACCGTATTTTGACCACGTTGTATATATGAATTGCAATAGCATCTTTAGTTACACCAGCACATTTTTCCTTTATTTATTTATATATTTTTTTTTCTCCCCAGTATTTCATACCATCTCCTTCACACATAGCATAAGATGGATATTGTATAAGACATGAATACATCTGTCATTTCCTAACTTTCAAGGACTTGCTTGGGAATCTAAAACAACCTGCATATCTAAAAATTCATAAACATTTCCTGCAAATTACTGGTGTTCAAACATTCCAGTTTCCTTAATGCCACTGTGAGCAGTAAATATTCAGACCTCTTCTCCTCTGCACAGCTAATGCAATGTATGTATATCTGTGTCTCAAAGGACTGCCTGTTGCCATCATCATAATAAAGCTCATCAAAAATATTTTGGTATTTGCAGGACTCTTCAGCTTTAAAATTTTGACTGAACACATGGCATTTCTAGGACTTCACTTCTGGGTGTTGGTTATGGCAGAGGCTTATTGCTTTTCAGAAAGTGAGATGAGTCTCAGCCTGTCCCCTCAAATCAGCAGGGCCAAGTTAAATGTTGCAGCTTTCTTCTTCCTGTATGATAAGTAGAGGTGGTGAATAGGAAGATGGCAATTATAGCTACCTTATGGACAGATATTTTATTTTAATGCTTTTAATGTGGACAGATGCCATGCTATAAATAACACAATGAACAAACAACTATAACAGCCCTAATGACCTTGTGAGACAGTTTGCAAAATGCAAGGAATTTAAGCTTGCTCTCATACAGTCTTTTTCAGAAGCTGCACTTACCTTCCTCCTTTGAGGGAAGGGAGACAGAAAATGTGTTCTTTATAGGAACCAAGACCCTCATGGGATATCAAAAATTATGCATAATGGAGCTGTCAGGAAATTTTCATATTTAGATAAGAACTTGACGTAGTTTTGGCTTTTTGCCAGTTCTTAAGAATCCTATCACTCAGAAGGTGAAAAGTATGTGTTCTTTCCTTTATGTTCAAAGACTTTCGTCCTTCTTGACCAAGAGTAACCCTTTACATTTTAACTGAGCTAGGAAAAAAAATGATCCAACACAAGGGAGGACCAAAACTTCAGTATTTTTCCTTTCCTTTTTCCTGAAATGACACAAATGCAAAACTCTTGCTATCTACCAAGCTCTGTGAGAGACACAGCAGAAAAAAAAAAAGTGTCATGCACTTTTCATTACCAAGATGTTGCAGAAATGATTGATATTTTCATACTGCTTAAACCTCGCCCATATAACACAGCTTTAAAGGAAAAAAGAAATATTACCAATTCTTTGCATACTGAGAGGCTGCAGAACTGCTCTGGGCCTCTTTGCATTCATATTGCTGAAGGTTATTGTTAGTTGTCAGTTTCTTAACCTGCTTGCAGTTCTCAGCGATATCTGGATGGAACTTTATGTGGCAAATACGAATAGCAAAGGAACACCTTGCCTTGATAACTCCAGGAAAGAATGCCACCTTGTGAAGTTTGAGAAGTCAAGACAATTTCCCTGGGAGGGGGCGTAAAGACAACCTGCCATTATGATTGATTGCACTCACAGAACATTTCTGCCCTTGTCTCATTACAGCAGAATCTGTCCTTGGCTCCAGACTTCATTGGCTGGTTCTATCCTCATTTAATGAGATTCAAATCATTTGCAGTTATTTCCAAGCAGTCTGAAACAATCTTATCTTCCTTTCCCCTTTTTATTAGACAGAGAGGATAGCAGCAAATATGGTGTGGTCCAGTGGTCTAATAGTTCTGGGCTGTACCAGAAGATTGTGGTATCTGTATCCTCTTTGAAGAAATAAAGGAAAACCACTGTAAGCACCAGTTCCTTCCCAAAACTCATTCAAGTTTCATCCACCATCACTTCCTGACAGTCATTATCTAAAGAGCATAGAATTGAAAAGGACATGACAAATTTGTCTGTCAAATCTGGCGGCCTTGCCTAACAAATCTGGTGGCCTTCTACACTGAGGTTAAAGCATTGGTGAACAGGGGAAAAGCAACTGAAATCATTGGTGAACAGGGGAAAGCAGCAGGTTTGCCAATGACATCAAGTTGTGTGGTGCAGTCAACATGCTGGAGGGAAGGGATGCCATCCAGACGGACCTTTGGGAGGTGGGCCTGTGTGAGCCTCATAAGGTTCAACAAGGCCAAGTACAAGGTCCTGCATTTGATCCAGGGCAATTCCAAGCAGCAAAAGTGTGGGACAGCTAGGAGTTGGACTCAATGATCCTTGTGGATCCCTTCCAATTCAGGATATTCTATGATTCTGTGGCTCTTAGATTCACCTAAAGCTGCTTACCCAAGACCATGTCCAGATGGCTTTTGAAGATCTCCAAAGACGGAGACTCCACTACGTCTCTGGGGGACCTATTCCATTGATTATCTTAGTGTGAACCACCTTTGCCTATTATTGATTTATCTTTATAAAAGCATTTTCTCATACAAAAAGAAAGAATGGCTGCATATCAAACACTTATCCCTCAGAAAAAAACTAGACTTATAGTCCTGTCACAATCACAGGCTTCTTTTGAGCTTTCCAATCCGGTATAACTAGAATCAGAAAATAGGACAAATCAATAGGACAAAATATTACCTGAAAGAAAAGAGGATTAAGGTCAGTTTGATTAAAAACTTTGGTTTGTCTAGGCTATTTAGGTCCTTGAAGAGGATATATATGTACTTGAGTCCTTGTTATTTATAAAATGTCTTATGGTATTTTTTAAAATTAATTAATTTATTTTCATATCAGTTAAACTGAATAGTATTTTTCTCTGGGTTAGTGTTCCCTGTTGATTACATCATGCCAAAGAAACAAATTTACAGTGTTTTGTTTAACCTGACTCATTGAGCAATCCTTTGAAGATGGTACATGTGGTGCTACTAGTAAATGTACTCTAGCTGGAATGAGACCACTCCTGAAATAGCTGAAAGTCTCTGTGTGGACAAAAGAGCCAATAGGATTTGATATTACTACTGCCACTGCTCTCACCAGCAGCAGAGGTAATATAAAAACAAAGTAAATTTTGGAGCTATTGCCTTAAGGTATGCTGAAAAAAACATTTCTCAAACATGTTCTTTTCTGATGTTTCATTACACACAAGCAATATAAATTGCTTCTATTCATTTTTGGTTTTGTTGTTGTTATTATTATTATTATTATTTGTATAATGCTATACTCTAATCTTTCTCTAACTTGTGCGGTTGGTAACCTTCTGCTGATATGGAGATGTGTGTTACAATTTATTATTATTATTATTATTATTATTCTTTGTAGCTCATGATTAGTAATTATAGTTTTCCTGTTACTGATTTTTTTTCCCATTTTTCAAGCATTATCTCATTGGACTCCAGAAAACCCCTTTAGGCATGCTGCAACTTCCAGACTTTTATTTCTCTCTCC
>CM021699.1:108912297-108950290 GCA_011074415.1 Stictonetta naevosa | reverse complement strand
CCTTCTCCTTCTCCTTCTCCTTCTCCCTCTCCTTCTCCATCTCCTCCATGTCCTTCTCCATCTCCTCCTTCTTTCTTTTCTTTGTTACATTTCCAGATTGGTGAAGTATCTGAGATTGCACTTCCTCTAGATAAGATACTATACCTCAGTATCAACTTTTGTTTAATGATTGAGTTTTCTATGAACAGAGCTTGTAAATGCCTCAGAGCCACAACCTAATAGCACTTTTTAAAATTATTTTTTGTCATGTGACTGTCCCTTAATTGTGTATAGTTAAGAAACCAAAGAGTTATATGCAACTGTAGAAAAGTTTATGATCTGTTGTAGGCTTCTCTGAAGGGACTTATGTGCACTCTAGAATCATTCATATGGCCTGCAACTGGATGTTTCTGTAGGTTAGTACTGTAGCAAGATTTTTTTTTGGAAATAACTGCCATAAATAGGTTGTTTATAGAAAGAACTGATCACACCTACTATTGGTCTGAGAGAAATAACCATTATAATTTGTGCTTTCTAGTCTGTACAACCCCTGGAAGCCAAGGACTTTCTTCTCAAAAGAATTCAGTAACAATTACACCCGGGGGCTGTGTGTATGTCATGACATAAAACACAGTCTGAATTAATTATTTAGTATGGTGCAGCCCACTTTGACTTATAAGCTATAAAAAGCCCGCCTGAGAGAGAATTAATTATTGCTGGAAATAACATATAATTACAATGTTGCAGGGAAAAGATAAGAATTAATGTGCCAGGTGTAAGTAGATTAGACCAGCTTGACAGAAATGAGCAACTAAAAAAGAATTTATAGATGAAAGCTTACAGCCATTGCACCCATAGTGACTGGAAAGCATTACCATGTGATGACTGCTCAGTAGCTTATGTGAAATGAGATATTGGCTTTAGCCTCATTGCTCAAAGATATGTCTGTATGTCACAAATCTGACACCAAAATGGAGTGATTTGAACATCTCATCAGAGACACAAGGAAAGAAAAACCTCTGTATATGAATTAAACTTATTTCCTGTCTTGAAATGATCTCCTTGAGTGAGAGTTGAGGAGTCTTGTGGTATAGAAAGGCACTTTGCGGGAAAACACATTTCAATCTGTTTCTGCCTTTGTCCAGTGGTGCAGGACTGTGAACTCCAAAGTGGACAGCAGGATATTTTTCATGAGGAAAAAGGAAACTTGCTGGTCTGTCCATACTGTAGCAAATAGGAGGGGAACTGGGAAGAAGAAAGAGTAAAGAAAGAAATTTTCACATAACTTACCCCATTTCATAACCATCTCATCTTCTTGTTTTAAAATGGGGCATTTACAATATTCTGATCTTTAACACCTAGGAGATTTGTCATAAGGGCAATGTGTATGGTTGGCATGGTTTGAAGGTCAGTGTGAGAGAAGTAATATCAAACCACTAATGGGAGTCTAATCAAGAATGCCAACACCTTGAATGAACATGGAAGACAATTTTTCTAATGACTTCCTTCTACCTGAGATTATAAACTGGCTTCGCTAAAACATTTACAGACAACACAGAACTACAGAAAACCAAGATTTTGAAAAATTAAATAACTGTTGTGGAAGAAGGAAGAAGAACGATTTGATATAAACAGTCTATACAGCAGTATGGGAGAAATGAATAGCTCACTGGAATGGGATAAACATAACTCTAAGCATGCCTGATTGATAGAGGAATTGGGCAGAATTGTAAATAATGTGTGTTTTTAAATTGTTAAATTATTGGCAAAGAGCCAGAAGACTCTGCACCTGGTTCCTTCTCCAGGATAAAATTGGAGAGCTTAATCTTTCCCCATTCTCTTCCTTAGTTTATCTGCAACAGTGATTTTTTTCTTTGCATATTCTAATATCATAACACTGGGCACATGGTTAACTCAGCATCTGATGACAGCTACTTCAGGTTGCGTACCATTTGTCATCCTTCTCTGTGTTAGGATGTAGGACTAGGAATCCAAGAAGCTTCTCTAAGAAATCATGTTAGTAAGAACTGTATTAAAGGTACAAAATCCCTACAGAATTTCTACTACTGATTATAGCTTTTAGACAAACCTGAAGCTTAATATTATTATTTTTTTTTTTTTTTCAGTAGCCTCCTGATTAAGTGGTTATTGTTGCTGTTATTGCTGTTGTTTTTCTTAATTTAGATGTTCTTTAAAATACCCGCATCATGGCTGATAGTCTTTTGATCTTACTTCAGAACTGCATAATAGTGGGTCAAATAAAGTAAAATCATTCCATTCTATTTACAAAATTCGTCCTTTATTCAATTAACACAGAATTAAAACTCAGAAATTAAAAATGTATAGACTTTTTTTTTTTTTTTTTTTTTTTTAAGTTCTAATGAAAAGACAGTCTGGCCTTGTGGTTTTTATCATTATAATTCCTTGGAATTTGGAGGATATATGTCAGAAATAATTTAATTTTATGACGATGTGAACCTACATGCAGAGGACTTCTGGAGATTTGTTTACCATCATGTAATAGTTAAATAACTAAAATGCTAATATACAGGTCTAATTTTCAGTTGATTGACTCACAGAAATTGTTAGATGCAATGCACTTTACACCATGAATCAATCCATTGTTTTGATTTCAACTGTATTGGGCCATGTGTAATTATGATTGATTCTTGTGAACATTCAGAAATTCACACGTGCTTTCAACACAGAAATCCAACCATATCCTGGGCTGCATCAAAAGAAGTATGGCCATCAGGTCAAGGAAAGTGATTCTCCCACTCTGCTCTGCCCTTGTGAGACCTCACCTGGAGTACTGTGTTCAGTATTATAGTCACCAAGGTAAGAAGGACATGGACCCATTACAGAGAGTCCAGAGGAGGGCCATGAGAATATTCAGAGGGCTTGAGCACCTCTCCTATGGAGACAGGCTGAGGGAATTGGGACTGTTCATCCTGGAAAAGAGAAGGCTCTGGAGAGACTTTATAGCAGCCTTTCAGTACCTAAAGGGTACATTCAGGAAAGCTGGGGAGGGACCCTTTGTCAGGGAGTGTAGTGATAGGACAATAAATTTAAACTAAAAGAGGATAAATTTAGATTAGATATATGGAAGAAATTCTTCACCGTGAGGGCAATGATGTACTGGAACATGTTGCTCAAAGAAGTGGTTGATACTCCAACTGTTCAAGGCCAGGTTGGATGGGGCTTTGAGCAACCTGGTCTGGTGGAAGGTGTCCTTGCCCATGGCAGGGAGGTTGGAGATAGATGGTCTTTAAGGTACCTTCCAATCCAAACCATTCTATACCTATGATTCTGTGGTTCTACGGTAATGAAGAATTTAGTATAGGAATATAATTCATGTAGAATAAAGTTTTGTCAATGTTATTTAAGGCTTTACAATTAAAATGGCAAAAATATATCAAACAGAGAAGTTAAAGTTTCAGTGTCCACATTAAAATTCACCAGTTGCTGTTTCATTGGCATTTGTTTTATAACAGACAGAGCCAAGAACATAAATAGGAAGAAAAAGTGATATATGTTCATGCCTACATAGTTGCGTTTTAATTACCAGTCACATAGGGACTATTGAGTTAGCTGGGAAGTTTTCAAGACCACTGTTTTTCAGGCTTTAATCGAAAAATACCTGGTAACAAGAATTCAAGATTGATAGGGAAGTTCATAGCTGGTCTTGTGCTATTTCATCTGTTGATACCATGTTGATATTTGATAGGTGTCTTAGTTGACTAAGACACACTTAGATATCTGTTGTATACAGACTGTATAGCCTATATGGCCTGTGGCCAAGGGACAGGTCTTGGAATTTGATTTTCTATATTATTAAAAGATTGCAGTGATCTCTGATATGTTTTGTTTTTTACAGCCAGCATTTCTCCAAACAGTCTCTCTCTAAGGCACAGCACGAGTCAACATGAGCCAGGGACCACTCAGAATAGGTATTTTCAAGGTATTTGGTAGGCTAGGAGAGTTCAGTAATATGGAAGCGAATCGTTCTATGGCATGATACTTGAATGTCAGAAGCATGTTGCTTTATTAGTATAGCCACAGAATAGATAAAACCCGACTTTTTGTCTCTCCATTTTTTTACCTCTTATCTGGGTTCGAAGTTTGCAAGTTTGCATGTATAAAGTCTTGTGAAGCAAAACATTTTGCCTGCCCTGTACTTTTCTGTTCAAAAAGAGATAATTAAAAAAAAAAAAAAAAAAGAGTAAAAAGAGTAAAGTGTAGAAAAGGTCCTGTGCTTAAACATGTTTCACTGACATAAGAACACAGGACAGGAAGGACTTATTCTTTTTTTTTTTCTTTTTTTTTTTTTTTTTTTTTTTTTTTAAATCATCTGTTCTGGCACAGACATACAATCTCTCCCATAACCTGATCAGGCTTCAGTGATTGCAGTTACACTCTGAAGTCCTCAGCTCATTGAGGTGAATAGGTCAGCTCCTCGTCTCATCATTGTCAATATATGACAAGACTGTTTTCTGAAAGTTTTCAACTAAAAGGAAGGGGGAGGCGAGGGAGGGAAAGAATATATTTTAAAATGGAAGACTGATTTTGCAGATTAGCATGATTCTGGGAAGACATTGAAAGTACAAAACTCAAGCTTTCTTCTATAGCTACCATTCTGTTTTACTAATCATATCAGTGATATTTAGGGATGAATTTCGTAATACATATTTTGGTGAATCATTATATATTATTTATTATATATTATTTCATATATATTATTATATATCATTATATATTATTTATATATATATATTATATATTATTTTCATATAAATTATCTAGCCCAAAAGCTGCCAAGTATCAGCTCCAATAAATGCATACATCATTTTGAAACTCTCTAATGACAGTCACATGGGAAGTGTGATTCCTCTTCAAAATCTAATCTGGGAGCTTGAATATCTGTCGAAGAAGTTGTGCAGATGTGTACCTATTACTTTTATTTATATTGCTAATAACCAGGCATATTTAGAATGGAGTTGTGACTATAAAAATACCAAGAATCCTGGTAAAACCAGGTTTACCCTGTTATTATATTTCTCTTGCTATCTGCTTATGGGAGACAGGATATTGGACTTTATGGACCTTGGACTTGACCAGGTGAGACTGTTCTTATGTTCTTCCCTACTTTCATTAAATTCTACTAAAAATCTAAATACATTCTCGCTGCATAGTGACATTTTCTTATTGATTACTTGATTTGGAATTGCTTCCAACTTTCAGGAAACATTTATTTCTACTCTTTAAATGAAGATGTTAGGGTGCTGATTCAGTTTAAGATTAAGAATTCTAAATTTAGTTATCTAGCATAATGTCCACTGTTACAGTAGATGTCTATGATCCTATTACAGTCAATGAAGACCTAGTCAATACAGACCATAGAGTCTCTTCAGCTCTCTGGTCTTTATAGATTGTATTGATTACATCTCCATTAACACTAATGAGAGTTTATATAAAGATAGCTTGATTCAGTTTCCTAAACATAGTTGTCTAATACCATTTGAGATGCTCTACAGTATCCCATGGCAGCTGACTGCTGCTTCAGAAGGATGTAGATTTCCTCAAGCAGGTACTTTGTCAGATGTACCAGCCCATTTGTGGGTGTCTTGAATAACATAGATGGTTTGAAGAAGGAAGTATATGCGTATCATCAGGCTGTAGAAATGAAACTGTCATACACAGGTGGACACTTAAATTTAGTATGCTAATGAGAATCTCACCACAGATTTATTACCTATAGGCTAGTATTGCTGCTTGCAACTCAGTAGAATTCCTTAATTTGAAATGAAAAACGTACCTGCCCTTCTTGAGTGCTAAATGAAATATGAGATTTCATTTTCTCAGTTATTTGAATGTCTGCAGTTCTGTCATAGTAGGAGAGTGATAATGAAGATAATTGCAAAATGAAGACTAAGAAGGACTTGGTGCATATGTTGTCTTGCTGCTTCATTTAGATATTTGTGTTTTCTCTCTCTCTCTATTATTTTTTTTCCCCTCACGTATCATATTGCCTGGGGCTTCTAACTGGCAGGGCAAGAAACAGTTCTCATACTTTTATATTTTCACTAAACACAAGTCTTGTGAGTAAATGTCTTCGGTATGTGTTCAAGACCATAATAGTTTACTTATTACCCTTCAGCAGAGGACCAGCTGAAGCAGTGTTGACAACAATCCTGGTATTAAAATATAAATGAAAGTCCAATGCAACCTGGATGTAGCCTCAGCATCCAGAAAATGTGAATCAGGAACCCTGGAATCATGTTATAAAATAAAGCATCTTATTACCTATGTTTTTGTCTACTATCTGCACTGCAGAGCAATACTTGCAAGCCTCTCTGCAGCTAGAGAATAGAAACTTAAACACAAACACACACAATAAAAAGGAAGCTGAAATTCTACATACCTAGTTTCTACAGGAATGGAGGATTTAATGAAAAAAAGAAAAAAAAAAAGAAAAAAAAAGAAAAAAAAAAGACAATTACTATGAAACTTACCTTAAATTTGCAAGAGCTTGTGACACCTCTAGTTGTGCAGCTCTGTCTGAGGATTCTATATTCTCTCAGCTGAAGCCACTGTTCCTGACTTCAGTGGTTCAGCTCAGGAATTTTGTTAGTTAATCATAGCATGAATGTCATAAATTTTGTTTCCCAACAGAGTTACTTGTATAAAGGCTTTCCCTATTAAGCCAAAGAACTTCATGAAAAAACAGTCCCTCTTGTGAGTAGGACTTTAAGACCAAAACCTGAAGAATTCAAAACCAATTGTTTTTGCCTTCCTTTGCAATTGTAAACAAACAAACAAAAACACATAATTTTCAGAAGTTTCTAACAGAGACTGAGAAAACCATCCCAAAGTTTTTGAATGCATCTAAATCCAGAGAATTTTCCTTAAGGGAAAGGACAGTTAATGTTTAGAGAGATTAGCTGCATTTTATAGTATATCATATTATTGACGGGAGGAAAAAGAAATCTTCATAATGGCGATGGCCTTTTATCCTCGAGATAAGGATTAATGCAAGCCAAGGATTAAAACCAGCAGTTTCAGAGAGATTTAAGCTACTTGAAAAGTAGAAGAGATCTGTCCATGTTCAAAAGTCAGGGGGTTTCCTGCTTTTGCAACAGATAAATGTGTTTTTTATGTTCTTTTTTCTTTATCTATTTTAGTCTGAAAAATGTCCTTTCAGCCCAAATAAAAAAAGTGGGGAAATTCCACCTCAAAGCTCAGTTGGTTTAGAAATGTCCAGTTCTCCATAAATACTTTTTAAAATGAAAATGCTTCCTTGACAGAAACTAAAAAGCAGAAGGAGTGGTATTAGATACCTCTAGAACTGATCTGTGTTATAGAGAGATGAGTTATCTGTCTCTGCATTTTCAAGGTATACAACCAGACTATTAACGTGAGTCCTTATAATAATCTTCCTCTTGATATTGGATCATTACAGTATTTCACTGACCTTCAGGTGGGGGCAGAACCATTTTCTGAATGGTAGAAAAACACAGCATAGAGCAAGACCTTTCAGCAAACTACATCTGACCATGTCCAGTGCCAGCTGCTTTCACCAAGAAGCCAGGATCCAGATAAATGACAGCTCTTAGACAGTTTTCTATCGGACACATTTGTTTTTACTTCACTGTAGTCAAAGACTCTGAACTGATGAATTATGATTTAAAGTCATATCAAAACTCATTATTATGGTTTTAATAACTTCTAAGGAAAATCTGAGTTAGTGTAGGAGCACAATTATTACCTATTTCTACGCTTCCATGTAGACTAATTCAAGCTCTTATCCAGGTTCATACAAAGAACCACCTTTAATCTGTCTAGTCAGAAACAGGGAGAAACCTGAAGAACTGGGAAACAGGCATATAGCTTTTCACATCATTTTTGCAGCTATAAGAACTGGCACACCTTGAGCATCCTAGTCTGCTCTACTGCCAAATGCAAGACAGACTTTTGACTGAAACTCTGACCATCCTTATTTTCTAGATGAAATGTCCATTCCCACTAAGCTGTTAATCTCAATGTGGATATGGCCAGTTTAGCAGTGTACTTGTAAAGAAGTGACAGTGGTATAGACAGGAAGATGTGATGTCTTCATCAATAGTAGACAAAATTTCTGGCAGCTGATCAATGTGACGGCAAATGCATGGAGAGGATTGTGGAAGTAATGGCTGCAAACTCTCTCATGGGCTTGGAAGCACAGGCCAGAATAGATTTAAAGACAGGTTGTGTTAATATAAAAGGAGGCATTATCAGAAGAGATGGGAAAGTAGATAATGCAGCCACTCATTTCAGAAGCTAGTGGGTATTCATTAATTATTTTAACAAGTTCAGAAACACAGGCATTGCATGTTGCAAAATTAGCTTTTCCTAAATAACAAAAGAAATAACAATGATAACAATTTAAATCTTCTTATTCAGATTCAGTGATTTTTCCTAAGAAGTAGCTGGGGGTGGTGGTGGTGGCTGTGTCACTCTGAGCCCCTCATATCAGTGACCTGGAAGGGCAGGGTCTCCTATTCTCAGGAGTTCGCAGGTCCCCTCTGATACCTTCTCTAAGAGGTCAGCTCCCAGTAAAAGGTGAGGAGGGCTGAGGGAAACTGCACTTGTTTTGCCCCAGCAGGACCTCACCTTTGCTGTTGAACTGAGACTATACCACTTCTTACAAGATTTCTAACTGGAATTTTTGTGGAGACACTGTCATACTGTGGGACGAATCCTTTCAGAAACTGTGAGTGTAGCTGATTCAAACTGGATCATCTCTGTTGAGTTTGTGCAGCAGTATGTCCATAAACCTGTTCTGGAAATGTTACAATTACACATAGAATCACAGAATCATAGAATCATTAGGGTAAAAAAAGACCTTCAGGATCATCTGGTCCAACCATCACCCTACTACCCATGTCACCCACTAAACCATGTCCCTAAGCGCCAAGCCCAGCCTTTACTTGAACACCCACAAACCAATCTATTTGTACAGAATAGGAGAAAGGAGAAGTTAAGTAATTTCCTAGTGTGTATGAATAAAAGTCTGTAGATGAGACAATAGGATAAACTGCAATGTCTTGACCACAGTCTTTTTTTTAATCAGTGGGTCACACAGGTTTTCCTTTCTTGCATTTATGGCTGGCCTGGTTTTCAGCTGATTATTTCAGCATTTGGTTTGAATGCATTGTGAGTTTTGCTCAAGTGGATGTGTATGATCCAGCACTATATACACGTTACCGAGATTTCACCAATAAAGATGAACCATGCATTTTCCGACATGTTTATCCCACAGTGACAATTATCTTTTTGCTATACACTTAGGCGTGAGATCACTATGTCAAAGCAATGGAGAGAAGCCAAGCTGAAAAACAATAACCTATTGCATGATAATGACAGGAGAAAGTAGATGAGTGGGTGGAGAAGGCACTTTCACTCTTCAGACCTGTGAGGTCTCCTTTAAGGTGTGTACTACTGTTGGATAAAGAAAAAAACTTGCAGTGATGTGTCTGTCAGCACTGCTTAGAGTAAAGGAGCAAGGTAGAAATTACATGAGTCTATTACTGTTGCCTTCAAGGTAAGCTTTAGAAGAGAAAGCATGCAAAGGAAGAGCTGCAGTTTATAGCCAAAGTTTGGCAGCTATTCCCAGTCTGTCTTTATGTATTTAAAATTCCTTTCAGTACAAACATACGAAGGATTTCTCTCCCTCCCCTGCTGCTGTAACAGTTCGTTTAAGGGGACAAAGGAAAAAAATAATGTAAATAAATTATGTGTTTTGCTATCTATCCATTTTAAATGCTGGATGTTTCATTTCCTGTCCTTTATGCATGCATGCATCTCATTCAATTTTAAATTATAATTTTTATTAAGATACACAAAAAATGGGGGAATCAGCCTCTAAACCTGCACTATATCTCTGTTAAAAACTTGCTCCTTTCTGTTCAGTATTCAGCCCTGTCTGTCTCCCCATCTGTCCCCATCACTGTCAGTGAGGAACACTCTTTTGTATTCCTGTGCTCTAGATCCTGTAAATCTGCAAAATGTAGCCCCTCAGGAGAGATGACCATCTAACTATTAAAAGGTGAAGCTTTATGCAAGAACGTAACTCTTACTGGTTTATGGCTTGCAGTCTGAATTCTGTTCCCAAAAGAAGCAATTTCTGATGTTTAAATTGGGATGTGGTGGCCAACATGTTGCTGATTACCAGTTTTCCTCAGTTATTTCTGGAGGAGTGGCTTCCTGCCATCAGTCTATGCACACTTATCTCAAAGGCCATGGGGACCAGATCATGCTGTCTCTCAATCTGAGTCAGACACAGTTTGGAAAGAGGAAAGTATCTGATCATTACCCTTCTTGCTTTTGCTCATCAATGTCTGCTGAAATTTGGCCTTTGGAGCACTTTTGGGAATTTTGCCATTGGCTCTGTTAGGAAGCCGGTAGTAAGTCATTAAGACACTGATAAATGGAAACACGTTATTTTACATTCTTATTGCTATTATGAATGACACATAAAATAATGTAATAGTATTAAAGCATCTCTAATAAAATTGGTGGACTTAATACTCTTTAAAACTTATGGCAAGTATAAAATGTTAATTTATTTTTATTTTTTGGTAATTTTATATTGAATTTTGGGAGAGGAAAGATGAAGTGTTTTTTTTTTCTTGTTGTGTTGTTTGCTTGTTTGCACTGAGTGAATTTTTCACCACTCTTTACAGTGATATTTAAAAGAGTGGAGAAGAAAATGAATTCTATCTAATAAAGTCATTTCTGAATAAGCCTTAAACAGCAGGTATAAGGTGACTTGACTGGGGAACAATGCCTGGGTGATATTATGATTCAATACATTCCCTTCTTTGGCCTGATCTCACACTTTTCTTGACTGACTCTCTCTACTGGATACTTGGCAAAAAGATAATCCCCTGGTTCAATGAGCTGCTATGAGGAAGGTGTTCCTTTGCATTTCTGCACCAGCTGGATATTCAGCTGATGGCAGTAGAGTAATGCCAAACTGTTAGAAATATATATATGTTGGCAAATTATAAGGTATCCAAGGCCCGTTCCAACCAAACCAAATATTTCTACAAGAAGGTGGGAGCCTAACTAGAAGCCAAGAATTTACCTATTGGGTCAAATCATTACATTTCTCGGGTTAGAGCCAAAATACTTGGAATCAGAATATATAGCAACTCTTACACTTTGGGTACATAGTTGTGTTCTGAAATGAGCTAATTGTGTGTGTGGAAGTGGTGGTGGATGGACCAAGATGCCTCAAATCTAATGTGCTTCCTGCCCTAGAAAGAGATGTAGCTGCACTTTTCAGTTCCAGGTAACAGTTGCTCATAGAATCTCAGCATCATTTATGTTGGAAAGGACCTCTTGAGAGAATCTAGTCCAGTCTACTAGTCCAGTCTGGACTAGTCTATTAATCTCAGAATTCCAGGGTGAGGTGAGTGGAGGAAATCTGCTAGGGCAAACTACCCCATCTTTACCTCAGTCTCCCCCTGAATTCTTAAAAGGAAAATACAGAGCTCACAGAAATTTCTGTTCTGGACAGAATTTACAGTGTAAACATGCATTTTTGTGTCCTTTCAGAACTTCATGACTTTCAGGCTAAGTCAGGAATTTGACTTCTTGTGATTTAGGATGTTTTTGGTTCAGACCAAACTGGTGAGTGTTTTTTAAATCAATCCTTTGGGTTGGCTAAAGGAAAATAAAAGATGCCATAGACTAAGTTTCTTTTCATCCAAATGAAATTGAGCATCTTCCCCCACTGGTTGGTCAGTAGCTGTGATTTTTATCAACATCTTCTTCAAAATTTTGAGCAATAGCAATATGTGTCCTCTCACTGTGGTGTGCTAACATACAGGTCAAATACCAGTCCACGATAGAGCAATCATGTTTCTGGATGGTGATGTAGACATATATTAAGAAGCCCTAGGGTTTAATGAACCCTAACTGGATGGAAAGTGCAAATGTAGAAAGTTAATTTAAAACTCGGCCAGCTTTCTGCCTCAAAATAGAGAGCAATTCTATCAATTTATCATAATATTTATACAGCCACTAATACTATAGTAGTTGATTACTTCACAGTTTTTGAAGAAATTATACCCACAATACCTTTCTCTAAGGTAGGGGAGCATTATTATCCTCATTTTTAAGCAGGATAGTAAGGCACAGATAAAACGAAGGCTTTATTTTTAGAGAGAGTTAGACACATAAAAGAAGAGAACAGGTGCTAAACTGAATATTCAAAAACAGCTAAGTAATACTGAAAATCCCATCAGGAACCTATCACCATTATTAAATGCCTAAATACCTCTAAAATTCTGTCCCATAGCCATTGTGCCATATGCCCATAAACGACAAGCAGGAATTTATCCATTCTTAGATGACAGCATTTTCTTAACTGATCTGATACTTTCAATGCAAAATTGAAATGAACTAGTTTATCTGTTTTTAACTCCCTCACTAACCCCTTCTTGAATACTTTAAATGTCACTATTTCCACTGCAACTGAAGGTGTGCTAAATAGCATGCCCTGCACAGAAATATGATAATCTCTCTTCAATGTTTGGCAACTAGTGTCTATTAATTAAGAATCCATCATTTGTACTCTGTAATTATATTTATTAAACCCTAACTCATATCCTAACTATAATTAGTTCCTGCTAATTAATTTTATCAAATCCCTTTAGTTTCATATCTTAAGTAAATATTGAGTAGCCCTACACTAATTATTTCAATCAACGTGGAGTGCATTTCAAATGACTGTGAATAGTTCCTATTAATTAAATTTAATATAAAATAAATGTTCTATGTAACAAATTTGTAAATGTTAAGATTTTAAAATAAACAAGAACAAAAGAGTGGTGTAATGTGAAATACTCATTTACATATAATACTGGGTTAAATTAGGCAGGTCTGTCGGTGTCAAAATTTCCGCAGAGGAAAACAAAGGTGGCATTTGTTTTTGTTGTTGCTTAATATATGTGTATGTATGAGAAATATGTGGAAAAGTATGACTTAGTAGTATAATTATGTACATTGAAATGCTTTTCCATATCCCTTGAAGTAAAGATAGGGCATGAAAGTGGAACTGGAGCACAAAAATAAGTGAAGTGCAAAGTTTTTGTTAGACTCCTCTAGGGTAAGCATTCGTTACCCACCAGTGTTGATAGATAAAGTTTGATTACCTGTTTCAGAATCCTAGGTAATGATAACATAATGTGACAGGCTGCCCAGAGAGGCTGTGGGATAAGGCCAGGTTGGAAAGGACTTGGAGCAATCAGGTCGAATGGAAGATATTGCTGTCCATGATAGGACAGATGGAGCTAGATGATCTGTAAAGTCCCTTCCAACCCAAACCATAATTCCATGTAATTCCATGATTCTGAGTCTATACAGCAAAGGAAATTAATGTCTCAGTCTGGCTTGCTTAAACCAAAAGGACTGAAACTGAAGTGGCAACAAGAAAGTAGGATTTCATAGCCTTTCAGGATGCAGTGACCTTGACTTTTATCTGGAGGGTTACATGAAGGCTGCAGGCCCTATCTTGTATCTCCCATTTATGAAGATGTCTTGGTTATCCCAAGGTAGCTAACACATCCCTTCACTTAGACTGTTGCATCCTACCAAAAGTTTCTAGGAGATTATAGGCAGCAACTCAAGACATTTTCTGGAGTGAAAACTGTAAAGATTTTTTGTCAATGCTTTAATCCAAGTGAGTGAGTCAACCCAAGTTAAAGATGTAGTGTCACACAGAAATGTACTGTATATCACCATTTATACGAGGATTAGAAAACTTCTGGAATATCCCAGATCTCTTCTGTTTCAGAAAGAGACAGGTAGAGTGGAATTCATTTCACATAATTTTAGAAGTCTATGCTGCATTTTCTACTCTTGTCTTCCTCTTAAATGAAATCCACTTTCATCTGCCCTTTTTAGACAATGACTATAAAACAGGAAGAATCCTATCCCAGAAGTGTTTATCTCTTTCTGCTGTCTCTAAATAGAGGTGGGGTGACAAACTCAGATACAAGCTACTACACTGTAGGTGTTTGCCTTTGATAAAATTTCTCCTGGCAGAGGAGAAATTCTTTTTTTGAGACTATGGAGACTTTGAGTGATGTTGAGAAAAATAAGAACGGGAATAACTTGTTTTTGTCTTCTTATTTATTTATTTTATTTATTTTATTTTATTTATTTTATTTTATTTATTATTTTATTTTATTTTTTATTTTATTTTATTTTATTTTATTTATTTATTATTATTATTATTGTATCACGATTTGGCTTTCTGGAACTATAGCTTTCATAAAATACAGTGACTGGGGAGAAAAGCTTGTATCATTTTTGAAGGATGACAGTTTGCTGTCACGGGCTGTTACAGAAGTTGTAGCATTCTGTGACAAAGGGAAAACAGATTTCAGCTTGGTAGTTGCAATGGGTTAGTCTTGATTTCAACTAGAGTAACATAGGTCAGGTGTATAAAGAAGCTTTCCATCTGTGAATATTTGATTTTAATTAGCAAAGAGTACAAACTATCAGGAGCTAAATCCTAATCCAAGCAGAAATATGTGGGACTATGATTCAGATATATTTCACTACTTCATTTTAATCTGTCACTTCATAATTTACAGTATCACCTCCTAATTGACAGTATCACAGTCATTTTACTGCCGAGATCATGACAGAACAGCACAGCTTTTTGAGTTTGCAGAGAACCTCAAATATGGTTTCCATTTTTTTTTTTCTTATCTTTTATTTAAACTTGTAAACACACACACATAAACAAGACTTAACTATTATAGTCTGTTTTGTATCACTCTGCATATTGGTATCAATGGCTTATTTTTCCTCTGCAATTTGATACCACTTTACTACTCCAAAGTTGCTCTTGGGAAAGCTTTACAGATTTATAGGATAGAGAGACTATTAGTTCAACTCTTCTGATGATGTATATTTTCACAGACTTTAAATTTCCTGCAGCTGCTTCTGTTTTGAACTCAGTAACATGTGCTTGTATAAAATATTTATTTTCCAGAAAGATATGCAATCTTATTTTTGAAAGTATCAACAGATGGTGAGTCCACCTCCTCTCTCAATAGTTTGTTCCAGTGGTTTATCATTCATGCCATATGCTTAAAATTAATGCCACATTTCCCATCTGAGTTTGCCTGACTTCAGTAAAGCTACGCTCATTTCCTTGCCAGTCAGTTGTTTATCCATCCTCAGGCCTTTTGGGTTATTCAGGGTGAATCCTTGTTGTCCTGCACATGTTAAGCATGTGAGGTATACCTTGTTGCCTTTGCTCCAGTAAACAAGCACCAGCCAACCTGGTATCAGCAAACAACCATGGCTTTTATCATTTTCATCAGCTTCTGCTTTGTTGGCTGCTTTAATCAATTGGTTATTGCTTTTGGATCTTTCAGCTCTTAAGTTGCTTTCATCCTCCAAATGTTCATATTTATACTGTCTGTCTTACTTCATTCATCTGCCTCATATATGGGTCTGTCTCTCCCACCTCTCCCCCCCCCCCTTTCGTTACAATGTACCTTTCCAAGTGCTGTCTTAATTTGTTTCTGTAATCCTTGTATTCTATGTGCAATGAAAAACACAAGGCTTTGCAAAAGTGCCTGAGAGATACTGTTACTCACTCATCTTCCCTCTACCTTTTCTCAGTATCTTCATTTTTTATTTTTATTTTTTCATGCTACCTTCCTTCCCCTACATTTAGCTGTAAATTTCCTAGAGATGTTTATTTTATTTGCTCATAGAGGAGTCTGGTCAATCTGTGGACACTAGGAAAAAACAAACAACAAACAACAAAACAGATTAAGAAATTAAGACATAATAATTTCATTTTCCTTGGTTGGTGACAGGTATTTAAAAAGCTTGGTCTCTAAGCAGAAAGCATTTGCTTTTCTTAATGGTTGGTCAAAACCCTTAGGATTTCTTCAGACATTTGGTCCTTTTTCTTTCCCTGATGTTAAATCTGGGAGCCCATCCAAGACTTACTGTCCCAATGAAGAGGAGGTGGAGGAGGAAGATTGTGATGAGTATGAAAGGAAGTGTGAAAAAAAATGACAGCAGTCTTACTGGCAAAGCTTCTGGTGACCAGTTCTTTCACACCCAGAAATTTTTCAGCTTTTTCACAGCCATTTTTTGATGAGTTCTCTGATATGAGCACATAAGGAAATCTTTTCTTCCTTACTAGCCATCCCTGACACATAGTTGGCAATGTTGCCAACTGACTGCATTACTATTTAAGGTAAGTCTAACCTTGTAAGTAGGGAAGGAAGTCAAACCATTTTGGAAGAACAGGCAGTCAAAATGTTGATTCTGTTTTCTAAAATAGTCCTTTTTATTTTTTTTTTCTTTTATTTTCTTTTTTTTTTTTTAGCTATATTTGTGGCTGGTAATTTTGTTATAATGGTGTCGTCAACCACTTTGAATGGCTGTGGTCTACAGTGCTTTTTCCATGTCATACCCTCTTCCCTTCACCAAAGACAACCCCATCAAGACCAACTGTCAGACTGAAACAAGCACTACTTTTTTTTTTTCAGTTGTTTCAAGGCAGTGTATTATTTTCTGTCTCTTATAGATCCACCAATTTTTATTTATGTATTTATTTTTTAAGCAACCTGTTTACAAAGTAATGGCTTTCTCTATTAAAAATGATTTTAACATTTAGCAAATAATTATATCTTATAGTAATATAACAAAAATGTCTCTGGTGGACTAGGAAAGCCTATTAAATGTCAGTTCATAGGTGCAACAAATTTGCTGGAATCCCCCTTGCTCTGACATACTTTAGAAATCTCCCAGAATAATATTCGTCTATAGTCTGAGAAATGGGTGGGTTGTACTAAGGATATGTGCAGAAAGAAATGATGAATTTGCATAGTCAGTATTTGCATATTTCCAAGGAGGATTATACATATGCAGCTCAGGAATAATGCAAAAGTACTTGTGTGTGTGTGTGTGTGTGTGTGTGTGTGTTTGTGTATATAAGTAATATGCACATTGGCTCCTCCACCTACATGCAAATGTGGGTATGGATTGGATGTATTTGTTGCAGGAGCCTTTGAAAGTTTAGTGAACTAGATCCTTTCCTTTCTTTATTTAAGGAAAAATAGATTATATGGATAGTAACAGGAACCATGCTGAAGCCTGAAGAACAAGAAGCAAGTTTGCTTCCTGATGGCTAAAATGAAAATTACACAGGGAAAGCTTGATGCTCATAGAGTTCCTCACTGCATTTGAACCAGAATTTCATCAGTGCATTATAGTTTGGACAGATATGGTATATTGCTCCATTTGAAGTATATGTATATAAATAAATATTAGTTAATGCATGGCACAGCAGCCCTGATTAATATTATATTTAGTTTGCTGCTTGTCTCTTCATTATGACTCTTGTTCAGCATAGTTCCTTAACAGTTCCTCGGACAATCTGATCTGTAATGCAGCCCTTCTTGTAACATCTGCCCATGTCTTAAAAGTCCCCATCTCCTTCTGTACTCCTTTAAATTATGATGGGATTGCAATACAAAAAAGGGATCAGTGGAGCATTTCCTGACTAGCAGTGAGCCTCTTCCGAATCTAATGCACATAGACTTGCTTGTGTCCTTAACCCTTCTGATGCTCAGCTCATGGTAGGCTGCGTATGACACAGATGTTTCTGTCGTGCTATTACATGGCTATTTTCAACCTGTTTCTCAGAGCAGATGTTCCCTTGTGTGTTCCCTCCTCTCTCTGCTGACACACTCTCTGTACAAACAGCAGCACGCATTTCCAAAGTTCTGATTTGCAGGCAGAATGAAAATCAATAGCAATGACAGTACTTTTCTCTCTTGTCTGCCCTGAAATAGGGCATGTGAGCCTGGTCTTCTTTTAGTCTTCTTTCTCTCACGACTAGCAAGATGTTTCAACTTTTGAATTTTCTGTTTGTAACCCATTTTTTTCATTGTATGGGTCAGTATCTGGAAATGCCATATGTTTTGTAATACGGAAAACTATCTCCTTCAGTGTGCCGTCTAGTGGTTGTTCCTTCTTTCTAACCACAACTGGCAGTGTAAATTCAACAGGATATCCTGGGATTTAGTCTAAAGGGAGAAGCTGCACAATAATAAAATCTCATCTCCTGCCATCTGTCTCCTGCATATTTCTTTACAGCCCAAGTACATTATATTTAAACTCAAATGCTTCAGTTTTGGCAGCAGTGGCCAGTTATGGTAAGAAATCCCCCGTGAGTTGAAATTCAAAAAGAAGATGACATATGGACAAAATACACCAGGGATGGTAATGGCTGGAATTTTATTCCTAACATGCTGGAAGTATCTAAGGCTCCTGAACAATGGGATTGCTGGTTAATAGCAACAGTAATGTATTTTGTACATTGCCTTAGTTCTGCAGCCTAACAGCTAAGAACAGAGTAGGGAAAAAAAAAAAAAAGGAAGGAAAAGTAAACTGAACCTCACAATGGATTAGGTTCCAGTACCTCCTGAGAACAATTAATTAGGAGTGGACGTGGACAAATTGATTTTCTTTCATTGAAGAGGGATGGAAGACATTTGCTTTCAAATGAGGCTTGTTCCAGAAATGGTGACAGTGAACAACGTATCATTTAGAAATGACATGACTCTACCTTCCATGTTGTTCATTTGTTCATTAATTTGGAATATATGCTTTCCTTTGCTGGGATATACTGCTTTATAACATAATAAATAAATAAATAATAAATAATAAATAAATACAAATAATAATAATAATCAAAAGCTTTAGAAATTGGAGCTTGTTCAGTCTTTGGTCATGTAACTTACAAGTGTGTAGGAACATTCAACCTCAGTGCTGCTGAGAAGAGTGAGTTAAATTAGAAGCTGAACACATATAAATGATTGAATTAATCAAGGTTCTCATTATTTGGGCATTGTTCTTCAAAAGGAAAAGTCCTGCTGCTAGTATTAAAAGCATTTTGAACAACAACCAAGCTGATTGTTGATGTAAACAAATGAAGTATAGCAAATCAACAGTGGACCTTTTAGTGACAAATAAGAAATTTGGTCCTATAATAAGAAAATATACTGAAAAAAAGAAAAGGTAATTGTTAACAGTGCTAACAGATAAATATAACATAGAGGTATTAGTTTAACTATAAAAATGCATTGAGACAATTCATAGTGTAAATAATATAAGAAACAGTAGGGAATTCACAAAAGCAAGGACTGGCTTGTTAAATGTTAGGTAAAGGGAGACATGTAAGTATGTTATCTGTGGCTTTCTTTAGCTGATGCAAAAAAAAACAAAAACCAAAAAAAAACAGTCATCCCCCCGAGGGTGATTTGGGCATTCATTTATCTTTTTGATGGCAAGAGGAAGTGATCTGCTTTGACTGTTAGTTATCTAAAGTCAAATAAGATAAATCATACCTATAATCTCTTTCTGATTGGGAGTTTAGTAAACTAATAAACTTGACCAACTGGACCAAAATTTCAAACACTGTCAAACTAGGTGTGTTTCTTCTCTTTTAACTTAAACTTTCTAAAATTCTAGTGTCTAGGCTAGTCTGCTAAATAGTCAAAGGAGAAAGAGAAGGTTGTCCAGAGGACATGTCATTGTACATTGATGTTAAGTGGCATGAGTTATCTTTAGGAGGTTCATATATGTGGACTAAAAATATAGACTACCAAGACAGGATCTTAACTGAGAAGATTAATTTTAAATGGCCAAAAATAGATGAGATGAATCTTACTCTGTGTGATTTCATTAATTATCAGTAGCTGCTGAGGTGATTACTGTGGTGGTCAAATGACATGGCAGGACACTTTAGAGTCTATTTGAGAACCAGCAGGAGCTCACTGAGAGCACATAAATAGGCTATACAGCCATACTGAACTTCTTATGAGCACAGAGACCTATAGAAAAGATTGTTTTCTAGGAACTTGGCTGATTTACTGGATTTTGACAGCAGGTGCCTTTGTCCAATTGGAAGAGAACAAGAGGAAAAGAGGATTCTGCTAACTGCAGATTAAAGAGAGATTGTTCAGCTACTCTTATTTTCTCTGCTGCAAGAACCTGGCATGCCTTGTAGAAAATTTGGGTGCTGCTCCATTGATTCTAGGAAGGGCAAATCCCGACCAAAAAAAAAAAAAAAAGAGCATTGAGGCAGTGCTTGGAGGTGTTTATGTCCAGTGGTTGGTGGCTGTTGTATTTGAACTAGTGGTAGTAACTTCTATATCCTTGAAAAGAGAGAAAGAAGGCCCAAGGAACATTACATTAGTGTTAGCAATGACCATATTTGTGGGTATTTCATGGTGGTAGCAAATCCTTGCATTTTATGTATTTAAATCAACAAATATAGACACTTTTCACACATGCAATTTAAAATCTTTACATAGGGTTTTGAAGGTGTTTAAGTGCCTCTTCTGCTGGCACATAAGAGTCCAGTATCATTTGACATGGCCTGGACTATGTTAGACATTAACACAGGGCTGGCACATATCACACAGGACTTACAGGAAACCTTATGACCTCTTGGTGTGGCAAATGGAAGCAGTGTGTAGCACTACAGCATCTCACACGATGCTGGACACCCATCTGTGAGCAACTGAGTTGACCTCTTTGTAACTAAATAGATGTCTAACATTCTGCAGCTAATTCAATGGCTATTATTCCCAGTCAAGAACAACATCTGCCAGCAATTGAGATTCTTATTGTTGTAGAAGGCTTATAAACTGATGTGACCTCTTTGTACAAGTAGAAATACTGTTCTGTTGAAGGGTGCTAATAGCTTTCTGCTAGTGGGTCTCAGATCCATGGACAATTGCAGACATGGTTAAAGGCTGTTGGTGTGCCAAGCATTCTGTTTCAGACACAACCCAAGAGATATTTAGCCCCCTTGCACAGTAAAACCCAGCTGCAGGAAGCAGAAATAACCACACACTGCAATAAACTCTGTCAAACAGCATGACAGCTAAAGCTAACTTGGGCTGATAATGTGCAGGCTTTCCTTGGTTGTAAGAGCATAGGCTGAGATAATGGATCCATACACATTTTAGAGGTGAAAACCAGAAGAAGGAAGTGAAAGCTGCCCTATGTGCCTATGTCTCCGTGGTCTGTGGCTGTAGTTGTTGTGACCACACTTTTTTGTCCTTTGGGCTTTCTGTACAAACACTGAGTCACTCTCACATAGTGCTGCACCTGAGCTGTCAATCCTGGTTGGTCACAGGGCTCAGTTCAAGTAGAGGTCTATCATAAGTGCTCGGTTCACTGCTTCTAAGCTGGAAAAAGTGTTCCTTTGCATCCTTTGAAATTCCCATGAAAGGGAAAGTCTAGCTATTGCTTGACTCAACTGTCTTATATAAATTAGGATTTCCTCCAGGTCCTTTATAGACAAACAAGACTATCCTATCTGGGGTTCTTCATTGTCTTAATCTTATTGGAACAACTTTGAAAAGCTGAGATAGAGGTGCGAAAGAGAACAGTGTAAATTGGAGTATTTGTGGAATCCTCATCCTGAAAAATGTGACTACAAAATGATTTGACAATCAATTCCTCGATCAAAGGCTGCCAAATTTTTGCATTGGATTTACCAGGCAGAAATATGTGCACATTTGGAATAAGCAGAATGCTTCTAGTATTCATTGAGCCAACTACACATTCACTGCACTGATGATCTTGCAGGCATTATAAATCTGACATGTTCTAAAGACATCAGATTTGCTGAATATTAGGAGCAGAATACCTTGTATCAGAGGCCAAAGTCTTTCTATCTGCATATGTTCGCTAAGTGTGCATGCACAAGACAGGCCATGAATTCCTCACATTCCTGGAGCTGGTGCTCCAACCAAGCTGCTAGATGTCAGGATATCCTGGAGGAAATTTAGTCCAATATCCTCTAATTCCAGCTGTAGAAAATTTAGGGGGGGGCAAATCTGGAGGGGGGTAGGCTGGGGGGTAGGGGGGGTGGAGTAAGACCAAAGGTCTGCAAATATTATGTTGTCTCCAAATAATAATCTGTTCATTTGCATGTGGCCACACCTTGCTCTTCTTCAGCTTTCTTGACAGAGAAACAATTTAGATACCACCTATGTGACCGCATAGGTTTGATTAAAATAATTGTCAGCTATTATCCTTGCCTTGCATAAACATAATGTTATTTTCATATAATATCTGGCTAGGGACTATATTAATACTGTTGGATATTTTGAAATAGTAGCAGAAAATGTAACTCTTGGAAATTAGAAAACAGTTGTTAGAATATACTAATAAAAAGATAACTATTGAAGTGCTTGAATTTTAAACTCCTCCTTTCCACCCTCCAAAAAAGACAGGACAAGTCTCACTCTTTTCATGCACTGGACTAACTCACAGCAGCTCTTTATAATCAGATTTTTACTTCACCTCCCAGAATGTCAGATGTACCCACAGGACTTGCTCTCCCCTCCTGATGGGAACTGCATGTTCCTGCCTCCTCCACTGTCACAGATCCTTCCGATGCTCTTTCCGTGGCTGCTATCATCACACTGCCACATCTTTCACTGTTGGGAGCACTGCACTGAGGCAGCAACACAGGGCATAGCCAAAGCAGTAACAGCAGAAGCAGAAATAGTGATGGCAGCAGCTGCTGTGGTGGCAGCGGGAACAGCCTCACTGACAGCAGCAGAGAAAGGAAGCTGTCTTCTGAACCTACAAGTGTGAGATTAAATGTTTGCCTGCTTGATTTATAACTGGCCCAATCTATAGATGCCAGAGCATTTACACTTTGGAATGTGCTGAAGATGTTAAGGGGCAAAACTCCAGTGAGCACAGCATGATTAAAAGCTCAGTTTTCCTTGAATACTTTCTAACCTTTTTTTTATGAATGTTATGTATATGTTTGCATGCTGACAATAATATCTGCCAGGTTTAGACAGCAAGTTATTCTTAGCAGGTAAAAAAATACTTTAAATTTTTATTATTATTTTTTTCACACATGGTTTCTAAAAAAAACCAAGATCATGCTTTCAGACACATATATATATATATATATATTTTTTTTGTAGCAGACACACACTCAGAAAATACAAATGGTTCAATTCTGCAAGCTACTGTGTGCTCTCTGTTGTATTTGGTATCAAATCAGCCTGGCATTTTACAGGCTTAAGTTCCAGAAAAACAGATCAACATGCAAATGGGCATATAATGGGTAACAAATATTAATCTCCAGAAGTTCCTCTTGCCTGTGTGAGTGAATCTTGCTTTCTTCTACATCCTCATTTTGAAAGTTGGCCCCAGTGGTCCTTTCTGATGTGTCCAGTTTTACATCCTTACCCTTACACTGACATTAATAAGGGTTACAGATGTACAGTGAAGGGAGAACAGCCTTCCAAATGTCAGAGAGCATGCTGCTGTTCAACACTGCCCTTTAACCTAAGAAGGATACAGTAAAGTGCTGTCAAGTAAAGGGATAATTCCAGGTGATTCCAGTGCTAGAAACCCTTCGGGCTTTTTCAGGGACTGCAAATGTGATTGCCAGACTTAGGAACATTCATTCTTCAAGGTCAGCTGCGTATGTTCACACCACAGAGGAGAAAGTTTCTTTCTGATGGTAAAAACAATATTTTCTTTCTTCCTTTATGTTCCTCTGTGAGAATTGACAAAGTGATTTCCTCCCCAACAAAGCATTTGGGTAAATTTCTCCCAATACTTTGTTCATTGTTAAATGGTGATGCAGTGCTGAAAGAAATTAAAGAGCCCCAGCAATCAAAGTTTTGGAGAAAGTATAACACTACCTTAAACAACATTTTTGACCAGAAGTGTTTTTACTTCTCTAAGGCAAAGCCATATCTTAGACATATCAAAGACATATCTTAGATCACATTAAACTCATAACATTTTAGATCTCTAAACATTAGATATTTACATATAGGATAATCATATGGTTTCTCTTTTGTGTTGCTGTGAAGAAACAAACACTTTGATGCGATTTGTCTCATCTCAAGGCAAATCTCTAAAGCAGCCCAGATGAATCATGCTGTGGAAATGCTAATTTCTTTTCAGTGACTATAAAAGGAACCTGGCCACTATGTGAGTTGAGATGGTTTCCAACCATTCCCTGAAATGGTTTTAGGACTACAGGGGACAAGTGTTTTATCTCAGTGGAGTACTGTGGTGCAAAGAGTGCCAGTAATTTCTGGAGCACAAGTAGGAGAAGTTTAAGGAGGGACGTGCTCAGAGATGTATGTAGCACAGATGTAACGAAGACTGGATTATGTTTTCATACTTGGAAGGAAAGACATCAATCTGTTGATGACAAACATCTTGCTAGAGCTACTTGAGATGTCTTAGGGTGTCCATGACTTTCACACACTGCCGATACAGGATTATGTAGCCTAATGACTGCCTGGCATGGCAGCTGGACACCAAGAAGATACCTAAGTGGCCACAAATGACTGTGTGAGCTAGTGACATAAATGTGTGTGTGAGCTAGACATTTGAAACCCTATTCTACACAGTCAGTAATCTGAGTGGTTTATATCACTGACTATATTGACCAGATTTTTCTTGATTGTAAAGTGAGTTTAGACATGAAACATAAGATGTTTTAAATTCACTTGAATTAAGGTGACTAAATCTGGAATTTATGGTTTGATTAATTTGCCTAAACATTAGTAACTATTGCCATCTGGGATGCTCTGGTATATCCTAACTAGACTCTAATTTCCTGTCAAAAGTGGTGTGGGTCTTTTGTGAGCCCTCTGCCAGCAGTGTGTCATGTTTCAGATGCCTGTGGATATCACAGACAGTTCTAGATATGAAAAAATGTGAGTCAAGCCCTAGGTATTTTAAGCTGGAACCAAATCCTGTCCTAGGTGTCTTCTGGTTTAAAAGGGATGCTGAAAATGGCAGAGGCTGCAGAAAGACCTATTTAGTTTTGAGTTGGAGAAAATACAAAAGAAATTCTTTTTTTTTTTTTTTTTGTCTATTTATTTTATCAGAATGATGACCAAAGAGAGTTGTGACAAGAAATATTTTACAGAAATATTTTCAATAGATACTTCAATAAATACCTTAAAATAACTGAAAAGCAGTAGAAGTGGAAGCGAAGATTTGATAATTTCAGCTTTGGCATTAGGTAAGTCTCTCTTAACTAGTAGGAAAAATTACCAAGGCAATTGGTGAAGTCTGTGTCTCTTGAAGTCTTCAAATTAAGATGACACATTTACATATCATAAAAAAGCTATGCTTTTGCTGATAGAACATTACTCAGTACAAGAAACGTGGGTGAAGTTAGATGGTAAGTGGTAGGCTGGAGAATGGATTATATGGTGTATGGTCTGTTGACCCCTTCTGGCACTAGACACTATAATGAGAAGAGTGTGAAAAGATTTCAACTGTGATCGATGGGCTTTTTTTTTTTTTTTTTTTCCCCTTCTCTCTCCAGAAAATGGCAAATAAGAATGACTTGGATAATCTCTGTATCACTTCCCTCCTCCCTCTTTCCATTAATTATCTATGAAGAAATTGCAAAATTCCCAAAGGTATTTGTTGTTTGCAGTTATTTGTATATTACACATTCACATCTGTATTTGTTGTTAACTTTCTTCGCACCCTTCTTGTTGCCTTCTGTACCTTTTTCTTTGTTTGTTCACCTGTTGCACATTACACAACTCCCAGAGTTCAGACTCTGTGGATGGATGTCATGGTTTTGGCTGGTATAAAGTTAATTTTCATCACAGAGGCTTGTATGATGCTGTATTTGGGATACTTGATGAAAATAGCGGTGATAACACACCAACATTTTAGTTGTTGCAGAGCAGTGCTTACTCATAGCCAGGGACTTAGCTTCTTGTGCTGCCCTGACAGCAAGGAGGCTTGGGATGCACCAGAAGGAGCTGGGAGGGGACACAGCCAGGACAGCTGGCCCAGACTTTCCCAGGAAACCATCACATATGATGAGCCCTGCTTTCCTGGAAGTGGCTAACACCTGCCTGCTGATGGGAAATAATGAATGAACTCCTTGTTTTGATTTGCTTGCATGGCTTTTGCTTTACTAAATAATTATTTTTATCTCGGACTATCAATTCTCACACTTCTACCTTTCCAATTTTCTCCCCCGTCCCATCTGGGGAGAGTGAGTGAGTAGCTGTGTGGGGTTCAGCTACCTGCTGGGGTTAAACCATAACAGTAGGTATGGTACTTCATGTTTAATGCAGTCGAGTGAGCTTTTTTTTTTTTTTTTTTTTTTTTTTTAATTGAACTTTCATTAATAATAATAATTCAATTATTTTCTTTCAAACAAAGTAATTCTTCAGCAAATTGGGGAGTGAGGATGAAGATTATTCACAAACAGTTGATTGATGATGAAATCCTCTCTGTGTCAGTCAGCTGTGGTAATGAGTGTAGAATAAGAACCTCCATTAGCAGATGAAATATGTGGGTTTGTCTCTGTTCCCAGACTGTTAATTTCTTATTCAGTGGTGCTAGTATCAAATTACGTTACATCTCCCTAAAATATTTATCTTGCTACCAGGACTTTAGGTGCTTCAGAGGATACTTATCATCACAGCAGACAAAAAACTGCAAGGTCCTCCTTATTTGAGGCACTGAGGATGGGTTTGTATTGTCATTTTGGTACCCTTGTGTATGTTTTTATGATTCTTAGCTCCCACTGCCTGCTTTGCTATGTTCGCTGGTTTATAGCAACTAGTTTCCTTGGAAAGTGAACTCAAATATGAGTTTAGAAGGTACAATACCTAGATTTGTACTGTAGAAGGTACAAATCTAGCCAGATAATTCCATGGCTTTTAGGCTCCTAAAGATACCATCAGGTTCTGAGCAAGGTTTTCAGAAGCCTACAGGTTCTAGATCCAATTAAATTGATTCGGTATGTCAAATCTGCTCTTTAGAAACAGAATAATCAATTTCCTTATTTTTCACGTCTCTATACTATCTGATCAATCTAAAAATGTTAACTACTGTGTTTGATATTCCTATGGTGGAAGAAGTAGTACCATTCTTATTCTACTGACAGAAAGATGCAGTATTGAATAACTTTTTGAAAGTTATTATTTTGGTGCTATCTATGATACATAAAAGCCCTGATTATTTTCTTTAAAATAAAATGTAATATAAAATTTGCTCTTACCAGCCTCTTTTTATGTCAACTAAGTAACCTGAATTCTGGCATTTCTAAATTTAGAGTGATTGATTCTACAACAGTACTTTGTCACCTTCTCGGGGGGATGACATTTACTTTAAAACTCCATCCCAGCAATATCCAGTCCTGCCTCCACCACACCTATCCCATTTTCTTAGTTGTGCTGTTTGGCCAGTTTTACTTTCCCTCTCTCAGATACTCTTCCAGTCTCTCTTTCTCCTCTCTTTTACTTTTATATCACATTCTCCACTCTTGTACGTTATCTCCACTGTTTCTACATCTGTCTCCTTCTTTCCAAGGCTGAATTCTCAAATTATAGTGTCCTCAGACTGATTCGTTGTCTCACTCTACTCTCTCTACCTTATTCCACTTTTACTGTGGTCTGGTTGCCATCCTTTGTGTTTTCTAGTTTGTGCAGCTGAAGAATCATTGAAGACTCATAAGAGACAATAACCCTGCAGCCATTTCATTTCCTCTGGCTAGCTGTAGAGGGAAAATTGCCATAAATTTCAGTGAATCCCTACCCAGAGCATGTTCAGAGCCACCAGAGTTATTTGTGGAGAAGCTTCAGTAAGTCTGAACTGAACGCACGCATTTTGTTCCCCAAGCTGACTGTTGACCTGTGGCTTTCTGTTGTGGTGGTAGAAGATGGAGTTCTGATACCATGGTCACTGCAAAAAGAATAAGTGCTGAATGGAAAACACTAAATGAGTTAAAAAATAAAATAAAATAAAATAAAATAAAATAAAATAAAAAAAATAAAATAAGTTTTTGTTTGTTTGTTTGTTTGTTTGTTTTAGCTTGTATCTGCTCCTACTCTTGGCTTAAACTTTCCTAGAAGAATTTAAGCCAGAATGGCTAAAAGGCATATAAAATTTCATTGCATATGTAAATTTCATTTACACTAGTTATATTTTGATAATTTTTTCCACCACTGCAAAAGGGAAGTTTAGATGTAAAGTGCTGAGAAACCTTAATAATAAGCAGTGTCACCAGCACTGTCTATAATTTTATCTGTGCAGAAAATCATCATGATTACAACCTAAATTTATAAGCTCTTTGGGGTGGGCAACCACTGTGTAATAAGAAATATCCCGACTGAATTTTTTTCAGAGTTCTTTAACAAATAAATAATAATAACATTAAAAACAAAGCAGTAAGGATTAATAGTTTAAACTGGAAAATATCTGAACAAAATGGAATAAGAAAACATTGCATGTTCCTTCCTACTTTTTACCACAAGTAGATTAAAATTTGACTTGGTTAAGGTTCAATTTCAGGAAATGAATAAAGTATTTGCTGTCTGCTTCAGACTTCCTTGTTAAGTTGTATTGTGCAGAATGGATTGTTACGAGGATGTTTTCAAATCCTTGGTTGCAATGGATTTTTTGTAATGGAAACTGTGACATACCTAGCTGCATTTGTAAGAACTTCTATACTTGGTTTGGTGCAACTGCCACCATTTGCTTTGCATCAGATTTATTAGTTGAATAGGCAGCACTTCAGATATTGAGAACCTTTTCCATTGTGTTCATGCAATTATAAAATAATGATTTTTTTATTTTTTTTCCTTACACACAGTGCTAGGCAGTCATTTATTTTATTCTTAGGGTGTGCTAGAAGTTAGGTCTCTTTCCCTGTGGGTGTGACAAATATTTGCATTCCACCTTACATCCCACAACTAAATTCAAACGGCACTTGCCGAGGCGATCGGCTCCGGGGCAGACGCGTTCTGCAGCGGAGCGGGGGATCGGGACAGGCAGGGCTATTTCCCGGCATCGAGGCCACTCGAGGCAGCCGAGGGAGCCGCCACGACCTCGCAGCCCTCCTGATGGACGCTGCCGAGGCGTAGGCGGAGCCAGCAGCGCCCCCTCCCTGGCTGTTCAAAAGCAGCCCCCAGGGAGAGCGAGCGACCCGGAGCGCGGTGACCGGGACGGGGCGTGTCGGAAGGGCGGGGCGCGGCAGTTTGCGCGGCAGTTTGCGCGGCAGTTTGCGCGGCAGTTTGCGCGGCAGTTCGCGCAGGCGGGGCGAGCAGGGAGGGCAGAGCGATCCCCTCCCCCCCCCCCCCAAAGAACAACTCGTCTGACGGCTTTCTACCTCTAGCGAGGCCGCGATGGTCAACGCTAGGCAGAGAGCTCTCTCTAGAAAGTCCGTAGCCACCCAGACAGAATGCCCGCTCAAAAATGCGGCAGTTCAGGTCTCTGGATGCAGGGAGTGTCAGAGCCTGCTGCTGCCATCTGAGGGAGGCAGAGATACTGTGTGCGTGAGGTGCGAGCAGGTGGGTGACCTGGCCCGCCTGGTGGCAGAGCTCGAGGAGGAGGTGGAGAGGTTGAGGGCCATCAGGGAGTGTGAGCGGGAGATAGACTGGTGGAACAACTCCCTGCAAGGCCTGAAGGAGAGGCACCGGAGTGAGACTCCCCAAATGGGGGTGGACCCCCTGCCCGGTTGCTGTCAGACAGAGGGAAGGGACCCAGGAGTGGAAGAGGAATGGAGACAGGTTCCTGCTCGACGTTACAGGAAACGCCCCCCCTACCTGCCCCACCTTCCCAGGTGCCCTTATGCAACAGATTTGAGGCCCTGGAGCTTGAGAGAGCGGTGGATGAGGATGTGGTAGAAAGTTTACCCAGGAAGCCTGGGGCGAGGAAGTCTGCTCCACGCCTCAAGACTGCTTCCACCAAGAAAGAAAGAAGGGTGATCGTTGTGGGTGACTCCCTTCTCAGGGGAACAGAGGGCCCTATTTGTCACCCTGACCCTACCCGTAGGGAATTCTGCTGCCTCCCTGGGGCCAGGGTCAGGGACATTGTCAGAAAGCTTCCCAGCCTGGTTTGCCCCTCTGATTACTACCCACTACTGATAGTCTAGGCTGGCAGTGATAACATTGATGAGAGAAGCCTGAAGGCTATAAAACATGACTTTGGGGGGCTGGGACGGTTAGTGGATGGAGCGGGAATACAGGTGGTGTTTTCGTCCTTCCCTACAGTGGCAGGGAGGGGTTCAGAGAGGACACGGAAAGCCCACCTGATAAACACGTGGCTCAGAGGCTGGTGCCAACACAGGAATTTTGGGTTCTTCAACCACGGGGCGCTTTACTCGGCACCCAGCCTAATGGCCGCAGATGGGTCCCAAATGTCTCCAAGGGGAAAACGGATCGTTGCCCAGGAGCTGGCAGGGCTCATTGAGAGGGCTTTAAGCTAGGTAAGAAGGGGGACGGGGATGAAACAAAGCTTGTTGGAGGTGTGCCAGGGGGAACAATGGCAAGGCTGGGGGAGAAGGCAAAGGCTCAACTGAAGTGCATCTACACTAACGCACGCAGCATGGGCAACAAGCAGGAGGAGCTGGAAGCCATTGTGCAGCATGCAGGCTATGACTTGGTTGCCATCACGGAAGCGTGGTGGGACCACTCTCATGACTGGAGTGCTGCAATGACTGGCTATAGGCTCTTCAGAAGGGACAGGCAGCACAGAAGGGGTGATGGAGTGGCTCTCTATATTAGAGAGTGTTTTGATGTCATCGAACTTGAGGCTGGGAATGGTAAGGTTGAGTCACTATGGGTTAGGATCAGCGGAAAGGCCAACAAGGCAAGCATCCTGATGGGGGTCTGTTATAGACCGCCAAACCAGGACGAGGAGATGGATGAGGAGTTCTACAGGCAGCTGGCAGAAGTTGCAAAATCATCAGCGCTTGTTCTTGTGGGGGACTTTAACTTCCCAGACGTATCCTGGAAGCACAACACAGCCCAGAGAAGGCAGTCTAGGAGGTTTCTGGAGAGTGTGGAAGATAGCTTCCTGACGCAGCTGGTTGGCGAGCCTACCAGGGGAGGTGCCCCACTAGACCTTCTGTTCACTAGCAGAGAAGGATTGGTGGGAGATGTGGTGATCAGGGGCTGTCTCGGGCAGAGTGACCACGAAATGGTAGAGTTCTCGATACTTGGCGAAGTAAGGAAGGGGAGCAGTAAAACCGCTGTCATGGACTTCCGGAGGGCTGATTTTGAGCTGTTCAGGACACTGGCTGGCAGAGTCCCTTGGGAGGTGGTTCTGAAGGGCAGAGGAGCCCAGGAAGTCTGGGAGCTCTTCAAGAAAGAAATCTTAATGGCTCAGGAGCGATCTGTTCCCACGTGCCCGAAGACGAGCCAGCACGGAAGAAGACCGGCCTGGCTGAACAGAGAGCTGCGGCTTGAGCTTAGGAGAAAAAAGAGGGTATATAATCTTTGGAAAAGAGGGCGGGCCACTCAGGGGGACTATAAGGATGTTGTGAGGTGGTGCAGGGATAAAATTAGAAAAGCCAAAGCTCATCTGGAGCTCAATCTAGCTACTACTGTTAAAGACAACAAAAAATGTTTTTATAAATATATCAGTACAAAAAGGAGGACTAAGGAGAATCTTCACCCTTTACTGGATGTGGGGGGAAATGTAGTTACCAGAGATGAGGAAAAGGCTGAGGTGCTTAACGCCTTCTTTGCCTCAGTCTATAGCAGCAAAACCAGTTGTTCTCTGGATGCCCAGTACCCTGAGCTGGTGGAAGGAGACGAGGAGCAGAATGTGGCCCCCACAATCCACGAGGAAATGACCTGCTACAGCATTTGGATGTACGCAAGTCGATGGGGCAGAATGGGATCCACCCGAGGGTATTGAGAGAACTGGTGAAAGAGCTGGCCAAGCCGCTTTCCATCATTTATCGGCAGTCCTGGCTATCAGGGGAGGTCCCAGTCGACTGGTGGCTAGCAAACGTGATGCCCATCTACAAGAAGGGCCAGAAGGTAGACCCAGGGAACTATAGGCCTGTTAGTTTGACCTCAGTGCCAGGGAAGCTCATGGAGCAGATTATCTTGTGCATCATCATGCAGCACTTACAGGGCAAGCAGGCAATCAGGCCCAGTCAGCATGGGTTTATGAAGGGCAGGTCCTGCTTGACGAACGTCATCTCCTTCTATGACAAGATGACACGCTTAGTGGATGAGGGAAAGGCTGTGGATGTGGTCTACTTTGACTTCAGTAAGGCTTTTGACACCGTTCCCCACAGCATTCTCCTCAGGAAACTGGCTGCTCATGGCTTGGACTGGCATATGCTTGGTTGGGTTAAGAGCTGGCTGGATGGCCGGGCCCAGAGAGTTGTGGTGAATGGAGTCAAGTCCAGTTGGAGGCCGGTCACTAGTGGAGTCCCCCAGGGCTCGGTACTGGGGCCAGTCCTCTTTAAAATCTTTATCGATGATCTGGATGAGGGGATCGAGTGCACCCTCAGTAAGTTTGCAGACGACACCAAGTTAGGTGCGTGTGTCGATCTGCTCGAGGGTAGGAAGGCTGTGCAGGAAGATCTGGATAGGCTGGACCAATGGGCTGAGGCCAACTGTATGAAGTTCAACAAGGCCAAGTGCTGGGTCCTCCACCTGGGGCACAACAACCCCAAGCAGAGCTACAGGCTGAGAGATGAGTGGTTAGAAAGCTGCCTGTCAGAGAAGGACCTGGGAGTATTGGTTGATAGTCGGCTGAATATGAGCCAGCAGTGTGCTCAGGCAGCCAAGGAGGCCAACAACATCCTGGCTTGTATAAGAAACAGCGTGGTCAGTAGGTCCGGGGAAGTGATTGTCCCCCTGTACTCAGCTCTGGTGAGGCCGCACCTCGAGTCTGTGTTCAGTTTTGGGCTCCTCACTACAAGAAGGACATGGAGGTGCTTGAGCGAGTCCAGAGAAGGGCTACGAAACTGGTGCAAGATCTGGAGAACAAGCGTTATGAGGAGCGGCTGAGGGAGCTGGGACTATTTAGCCTGGAGAAGAGGAGGCTCAGGGGCGACCTTATCGCATTCCACAGGTACCTTAAAGGAGGCTGTAGCGAGGTGGCGCTTGGTCTATTCTCCCTCGTGCCTGGTGACAGGACGAGGGGGAATGGGCTGAAATTGTGCCAGGGGAGGTTTAGGTTAGATATTAGGAAAAACTTCTTTTACTGAAAGGGTTGTTAATCACTGGAATAGGCTGCCCAGGGAAGTGGTTGAGTCACCATCCCTGCAGGTCTTTAAAAGATGTTTAGATGTAGCGCTTAGGGATATGGTTTAGTGGAGGACTTGTTAGCATTATGTCAGAGGTTGGACTCGGTGATCTTGGAGGTCTCTTCCAACCTAGACTATTCTGTGATTCTGTGATTCTGTGAATTAAATATTTTACGTGCAGTTTGTATTACTTTTTTATTATTTTTATTTTTTTTCCACAAAACGACTTTAATCATGAATCTTTCAGTCCATGAATACAGAGTGATCATGAGCTAACGGCCAACTGACCAACTACTCCCTACTTCATCTCTCATGATGATGGGTCATTGGCCGTCATCTCAGTCCTTTTACAGGCATATCATCTTTCAAACAGACATACCCATTTGAAACAAGGTGAATAAAATTGTCTTGAGCATCTATGGTGAGGTCAGTGTCTGCAGCTCTGTACTTGGCATCACAAAACTCATTCTAAGACTAATGAACCAAAATGCAAATAACTGCATAAGGCTTCTAAATGTGTGCTAGCTGTCTAAGCTCCCTTTGTAGTCAGTACTTCTGAGTCTTACACATGGAGATGATGACTACAACACAGGAGCTGGGGAACAGCTAAGCTATTCTGAAAGGGAGCTGGAGGTCATGTGGGATAGACTAGGGCCTCCAAAAAGACAAATGCTTACGCTAATGTAATTGAATGGAGCACCTTGTCAATACAGTTAGTAGAGCATAAAAAAGTGATTAATTTTGCATTAAATTAGGCAAAATGAATTCGATTTATTTGTACACACATGGATGACTACAACCATTTCCAATATCCTGTGGTGTCTCTAGGTGTCTCCAGGAGGTCATGTGTTTCCTGTAGGTTGTGCATGACATCTAATAGCTCCATCTGGACTTTAAATCCAGATGTATCCAAGGACATCTGAAATGTTGTGAGATGATTCTGACAGTTATTTCAGATGGAAATATAACAGAAACAAAGTCCATTCCGTTATGTCTGGACATATTATACCCATTTTTCTTCAGGAATTAGCAAAATCCTCATCACTGATTGGTTACCAAAATAAAGTTTTAATTCAAAGTGTGACTTACAAGAATTCTAAATTATCTGACATGACATTTAGGATGGTCATGGTTATACAAAGAATAATACATAAAGAATTGTGCTGGGTCCTGTACAGTGTTTTCAAAAATAAAGATATTCTCAGGGGAGGGACTTATTTCACCTCCAGCACTTCAGAATGTATCTGAATCTGATAACTTCACCAGTGTTTCTGCACCAGCCACAGTAGGGATGTCTGTAACATTTTAGTCTTCAGCTCTCAGACTGAGAATGCTGTCACAACAGAGATGAGTGAAAGAGGCAAAGTATCAGACCAGTTGTTCCCAAGAGATCTTGTGGAAAGAATAACCAGTGGACTTCTCTTCATTCCTCTGCAACCCCTGTATTACCCTCAGATATGCCGGCAACATGAGCAATACCACTGCAGATTTATTGAGTCTGCACACATTTTATTTGGCTTTTTATTTGTTGTATAAACTGCTTCTTTCTGCTATTCCTCAGCTCTCTTCACCCCTTCTACCCTCCTTCATTCAGCCTGGTAGCATCACACACTGGAAACACACAACAACGAAGAAATATGGACTGCCACACTCACTGTGCCTTCAGAAAGCTTAGGGGATGACATACACTCTTCACATTCACAGTGGTAAGGAAAAGAAAACAGGAGGAAAGTGTTTACACTCACTGAGAGCTTTCTGAAATGGTTTTGCCTGTGCTGACAGGGAAGGTGCCACTGTTATCCTCCACGCATTCTTATTAGCCCCCCAGCTGCTGTGGGAGCAGGCATTTGCAAGTTCTCCTCCAGGATGTGCAAGCATATCACACTCTGTGCTCATTCCTCATATCTCAAAATGTCCCCAGTAGAGGCCTTGTTTTGCCAAGCAATCGGTTCGTTACATCCTTGCAAGTTAAAGTGTAATGCAAAAGGAAAGAAAAAAGAAAGAGAAAGAAAGAAGAAAGATAAAGAGAGAAAGAGAGAAAGAGAGAAAGAGAGAGAGAGAGAGAGAGAGAGAGAGAAAGAAAGAAAGAAAGAAAGAAAGAAAGAAAGAAAGAAAGAAAGAAAGAAAGAAAGAAAGAAAGAAAGAAAGAAAGAAAGAATTCTTTTTCCCTTTCTCCGAAAGAGAAAGAGAAAGAATGAAAGAGAGAAAGAAAGAAAGAAAGAAAGAAAGAAAGAAAGAAAGAAAGAATTCTTTCTCCCTTTCTCAGAAAGAGAGAGAGAAAGAAAGAAAAAGAAAGAAAGAAAGAAAGAGAGAGAGAGAGAAAGAAAGAAAGAAAGAAAGAAAGAAAGAGAGAAAGAAAGAAAGAAAGAAAGAAAAGAAAGAAAGAAAGAAAGAAAGAAAGAAAGAGAAAGGAAAAGAAAGAAAGAAAGAGAAAGAATGAGAAAGAAAGAAAGAGAAAGAATGAGAAAGAGAGAAAGACCAGTTATCTCTTTATATCTTTAGTTTGGCCAGACATTATACTGGAGTCTCTCTTCAGATAAATTATAATTTGTCCTCCAAAAAGCTTGATCTTGCAAACTTCCTTTTTACAAAGCCCTTTCCATTATCCTCCTCTCCAACAGCTGGCATCTCATTCTCCTGTTAACAGTCCCAATTAGGGTAATTACTCTAAAACTTTAGTAGAGAAAGACACACTGTAGGGAAGGAAAACAACTGCTTTATCTCCTCCAGTTATTTCGTCTTCTGGGTAAACACTTAAGCTATTTAACCCTGCCTGAGCACTTTCTCAAAGGAAAGTTCAGTTAAGAGAGGACAATCATAAATCAATATAATCCAGTCTTTTGTTAGACCATTCTTTTTAGTGCTCACAGTAATGAAACATAGCTGAATTATGTTAATAGTGATTTTTATTATTGTACTTCTAAAGCATCTGTTCACATGGTAGATGGACATCCTACATGCACACCCTATAAAATTAAAAATAAGTAAGTAAAATCTACGAACAAGAATTCTGTTTTCTTATTTATTTATTTATTTATTTATTTTTTTCTCACTTTCTCTAGTTCATCTTTTTATACTGTTGAGATAAATGTCAGCTGCTGAACGTAGGAAAAGCTGTGCTGGGTAGCCTATTAAATGGCTTCATGCAAAATAATAATAATAATAATAATAATAATAATCTAAGCATGTATTGTGCTCTGAGAATACAAAACCTGATCTGTAGACATACGAATGCCATTGTAGTGGCCTTCCCTCAGAGAACATGTGGTTCTTGATTCCTGTGGAAAATTGGACATAAGCCTCTTCAGCCAGCAGCCACAGCAAGGAGCGACTCAGATCATAATATTTCGGGGTCTCTCTTATCATGAAGATGTTAATATAGAGAGGAGCCCTTGAAAAAGACCATTTTTGGCTTCTCAGACCAGGCCAGGAACTGGAGACAGCAGAAATATAGACATTATGAAACATTTAAGATTATTTATTTGATAGGCTATGTTAAAAAGAAGGAAAAGGTTTCATCTAGGTCCAGCAGGCCTAGACTAAATGCTTCAATCCATTAGTAGGGATATTCTTTACCAAGACTGATTTTACACAATGTAATGGGACCGCAAGACCTGATTTATTCCTTACCCTTTAGCCCAAAGCATCATTATATTTTGAATCTTTATCAGAACCTTGTGGCTTAGGTCTGCTTACCATCACAAACCTATAAAGTGTGGAAGACATATGAAGGCATTACCTGTTCCAACCCAGTGCTCAGAAACAAGCTTCCCTATACCTTAACTA
The DNA here is from genome assembly GCA_011074415.1 of Stictonetta naevosa. Taxonomy (NCBI): domain Eukaryota; kingdom Metazoa; phylum Chordata; class Aves; order Anseriformes; family Anatidae; genus Stictonetta; species Stictonetta naevosa. Next base: position 108,913,398 of record CM021699.1, on the reverse strand, counting down.
TTCCTGAAACACTGTTGTGTAGTCTGTTCCTGAAAATGTCCACTGATGGAAAAGATTGAAATGAATGTTGAAGCCAAACCCTCCCAGAACTTTGACGGAATTCATTTTCAGACCTGGACACTATTAAACAACCCTGTCTCAGATCCCAGAGCTACCAAATACTCTTGCTAACTGGTTTGTGGCTTGCCAATCAGTCAGCAGACTGAAATTAGTATCAGATGAGCAGCAGACAGAAGGAGGTCACACAGCTATCCTCCCCTGCTCTGCCAGTTATAAGCATTAAAATTTTCCTGTTTGAGAACATTTAACAGGGTTTTAAGACACTTCTGCTGACAGCCATAGCTAGTGCTTCACTCTCATTGCATCCGGGAGGGATGATGTGTCAGAAAAAATGGAACACTAAGGGGAATTTTGGAGTATTATGAGAAGTCGCTGTCCTAATTTATGTCTTATTTTGCCCCTGTGCTCGTGTCAAACCCACTACCTCTGATAAAAACATGCACAAATTAGACATTATAAAGTCAAATGAGTCCTTTAAATGCTGCTTTGTGACAAATACTCTGAACCATGCCTGTGCAGCAAATTACAAGGGTTTACAGGAAAAGTTCTCTAGGGATGAGCAAGCATCATGGTAGCTAACCATGTGCTGTGTAAACTTTTCAGATCCCACAGAGCACTGGAGATCCAAGAGTAGCCATCAGCTATCAGTCAATAGGCAGAGAAACAGCTATCAGTAGAAACCCAATTAATTATCTCTCTGTTTCATTTCAGATTTTGGAAAATATATGAAGAAAAATCAGTATTAATAGATGGGCCTTAAAAAGAGCAAAGATTAAAGTCTCTATGGTTCTGATATTTGAGATTAACAAAAGAAAACCATTTATGTTCTTTTGAGTTAGACTCCCCTGACCCTCATCACAGACACAGAAAAACTTCTTTCTGCAGTAGCATACAGTGGCACAGGCAGCGCTAAGTCAATCACAGGTTCTTCAATTACTAGAACCTGTCAAGTCTAGCAAACATCAGTTGATGCTTGAAGACATCAGTGCTGTTATTTATATCACTGCTCACTAGACTTGTATAATTTGGTTACGCTAAAGA
>CM021699.1:108821773-108912197 GCA_011074415.1 Stictonetta naevosa | reverse complement strand
AATGTGCCTCTCAGGTCTAACAGAGAGGTTATAATTAAAAAGAGTAATTTTTACCTTAAATATTTAGTGGTTTTAGTTTATTTGAGCATTCTTTTTCACAGAAGTCTTTTGAATAAATGTACCTTGCTGGCTCAATTCAAACATTAGAGCAGAACTCTATAAAACCATACAAGTAAACAAATACAACTAGCCTAGAAAATACACTAGAGAAACAAGAGAGTACCGGCAGAAGAGAATATGTAATCCAACATATCTGGACTGTTTTGGTTTTATGCCTTGATATATTGAAATAATCATGGAGGAAAAAAAATCTGTTGATCTAGCCTGTAAACTAATCCCTACAAATGTGCACTGCTCAGAAAGTCACCTGGGAACAGCCACACACAGGCTGCTTTGTTCTAAATAAATCTGCACCTAGTCCAGCTCCCAGTGGGAGAGTCCTTCTGAGATCAAAGATCCATTGATCAGGCATCTTGGTGATAAATCTAAATTTCAGAAGTTGGGTTCTTGCCTACCCTGTGGAGTCTTTGAGAAATGAGACAGAAAGGGGCATGCAGAAGCACTGGTTATGCTCTTCATGAATTGTCTGAAAATAAGTTTTCAAAATAATGAACAGCAACAGTCTGAAACTCAAAAAGGAAAAACACAGATTAAAAAAAAAATAATCTATCCAGCCCCCCCCCCCAAAGATAAAAATACCTTTTCACACCCAGTACCTATTAAAAACAAATAAATAAATATATACTTTTTTTTATTTTATTCTATTTTATTCTATTCTACTTTATTCTATTTTATTCTATTTTATTTTATTTTTTTAAGGAAAAAGACAAATATTTCCTGTGAGCTCTTCTCTCAGAACTTTCTTTTTGCTAGGTTCAACAGTGTGAAACAATATTAAGAAAAAATGTTTATGCATAATAAATACTGTTATATATCCCAAACTGAACTAAAAGGCCATCAGACATCCCATATATACTCAGTTGATCAGTGATTAACTGTAAGTGCAAAAGTAGTTTTGAACCTTTTCAAATCATTTGATTCTGCCCTAATTAGAAAAGACATATATTTCACTTCCATCCAAGCAGCTGCTCTCCTGTCTCACAGCTCATGAACATTGTTCACTTTTCATATGCTGGCTAAGCGTGCAGGTGTTGACATGGCTATCCTATATTGCCTGCAGATTGTGTTCACCAAGCATCCTCACACTGAGGGGCAACAGCAATGCCCTAGCATAAAAACAACCTCCCTTTCAACACAGTGTAGAGTGAGAAACTGTTATTATGGTTTATGAACAAATCAAACTCACTTCTACAGAAGCATAGTATTATGTTATATTCTGGTTTTCAGTGATTATTTCCATTGACATAATTGCTGTTGCTCTTGTACACAAAGGAAAAAAAAATATTTACCCTGTAATATATACAGTAGAATTTCATGGAATTTCAAAACTCTTCCAGAACTCTTAAAAAATCATATAGTATCGTCTACAAATGTAATTTTACTACCTCACATATGTTGTAAACATGAGGCTTGTGAAGTGCTGAGATATTAAACCTGCAGCCCTGTGGTTAAGACAGGTTGTGGTTAAATACATTTTTGTATGCCCTCTCTACAGAAGAGGAAAATAATGGAGATTTTTTTTTTTTTTTTCCTGGTAGCTTTCAACAAGAAAGGTTATTATGAAGGAGATTAGCAGTAGTACCATTTCTAAAGCCACACTATTGTTTTCCAGAGTTTTCATCTACAGGCCACTCCAGACTGGCTGCCAGTGCTCTGGGGACAAATAGAACCAGCACATACATTTATTAGTGATGTAACATAATGTACTATGGAAATGCTAAAAGGGTCTTTCCAATTTATGATAGGATCTTGGACATGCCATACTTCAGCTACATGTGACTTGGTTTAATCACATGACGAGATGCATTTGTTAAATTCAGAGCATATGTTTTAAAGTGCTTTGAGATTGGTAAGTTATAATACAGTGTGAAGAATTAAAATACTCCAGAGCAACTGTAATTATTGCAGTCATATGGATAAGACCACCACTGCAATCTATTCCCCCACACACTCCCAAATCCTACTCAAAAAATCTTCAAAAAACAGAACTCATTTTCATATAAGCTAGAAATATTGAATATTATTTGAGAAGAAAGACTGGGGTTTATTCGGTGTTTCAAGGAATTTGTCTCCACATGTACTTGTCATATCCCTTCAGAGAACCTATACAAGATATAATGGAAACAGTGTCGAGGGTGATGAAAATGCCAGAGCATCTGTCAGTGGATCACCTTATGACAGCAAGTGATAAGCCTCCTAATGCTGAAGTGATGAATGTGCCCGAATGTGGATGCTGTGCTTGTGCGAGACAGCTGAAAAACACAAATATGAACAACTAGACATGAGGACATACCTCTGGGGAGACCCCACTAGTTTTTGTAGTACTTGACTGATTCTAGAAAGCTGCACATTTTTACCACAGAGAAAGATAAGTGTGCTTATCAATACAGCACCATGGCTTAGAAGAGGAGTAGTTGGTAGGCAGGAAGGCATCAATTGTATCTAAGTATCAAATGTAACCTTTTTTATATGTTCTCCTTGCAAATGATCTTTTATTTTCTGTACCTTCAAAGTTTTCCTAATGCATTTGGAGTGTTTTATAATTGAACAGTAATATAAAAGCTAGCAGCAATAAGCTTATACAAAAAAATTGCATACATTAAATGCTAGTTAGAAATTATTTTACTTCAAGAAAGGAAGTATGGGGCTCCTGTTTGTGGTCAGAAACAGAACACAGTATGTAGGTAGGTTATGATTAAAAATGTGTGAAGGTCTAATACAGACAAACATGTTTCCATAAAAAACTAGAAAGTTATAGGGGAGGAAAATCCATTTTTGATATATTGCAGATGGGTTTGAATATACTGCTGAGAAATATGAATGTGTATTTCCCAAGATGAGTCAAAAACCTATAATATATTTGCTTTCTGAATGTTTTTAAAGCTCTGAATGGGTCTTAAAAATTGATTTTATTAAGCTGTTTTACAGGATATACACATTACATTATGTATCAAAATTATTTATCATGTTTAATGACAATAAGTGTGACAGGGAAAGACCTATCAGTTGAATTCCCACAAGAACAGACATTATTATATTAGAAATGGATATAGAAATCTATATTACAAATAGATATAAATAAATTCATTTGTACTTCTTGGAGCAAGATGTAAAAGAAGGCAGCAATCCATATTATTGACCCAACTTTAATAATTTTTGCCTTAGATTAGCCAAGTAAAACCACAAATCTCAGCAAATGTTCACAATAAGCATTCTAACTTTTGACTAAATATTCTGACTGATAGCTTCTTATACACTAAACAAACAAACCCACCACCTGCAGTTGTCTGGTCTCAAAAGGTAACAAGCATTTTCTCAGTTTCTAATAAATGAATAAGGTAGTATTGATTGGCTGGTCATTAATGCATTTGAACAGACAAAGCTTAGTCTTTGTTTACTGCTGTATCTTATTCCACACAAAAAGACTGCAGCAAGGAGAGGAGGAGGGCCCAGTGGTGCTAAGAAAAAAGGCAACGTTAAGGAGGCACCCATGTAGGCTTTTCTCTGTCTGCTCAGAGGGATGGAACAAAAACCAGGGCCCTCTTTTTGGGTAATTCAGGACAAAACTAAGCAGAAAAAGAATGGGGAGGTTTAGCCTGACATATCCTCAGTGGAAGGTGAACAGGATGGGCTTTATTCAGGGTGAAGCCATGAAGGAGGTGTCCAGCTCACCGGCAAAGCCTGTGTTCAGTTCCTCTGTGAGCACACAAACCACTTATGTTTCCAGTCTCTGCAAGAGTGGTGTCAGAAACCAGACGGCAGCCATAGGAACAGGTACAATATTTGTGCCCATCAAGGGGGAAGCTGTGGAGGGACGGAGGATGTTCTCTGTGAAGATGTAGGGTCAGGCTGCATCTGAACTCCTTTCTCAATTTGTGCTAAATCTTATCTAACAGCTGCTGAAAACACATCTCCATCAAGTGAATACATAAACTATTGCATAGATCCTGATCTGCACATAGGGCTGCCTTGGTTGGTATCCTAAAGACACCCACTTACCAGGTTCTTCATGGACCTAGGGGAAAAGGTTATTTTCCCACATTCATCATCTGGCTACATTCCCCCTGAATGAATGGTGCCTCGTGATCTAACACAAGCTTCTGTGAGCCTCACTAGCTATGTGCCTTTTTGCCACTTGCCTTACTTAGAGCTCAGAGTAGAAACACCCGCTCTAGGGCACACAGATATCAGGGTAGCTGTTAGCGTCTGAATTAGCTCTGTACTCCCATCTGGGGCTGTTTCAAAATAAAATTGGCATATCAGAAATACAGAACCACCCAAAAGGAAAAAAATGACCCCTCTGTGTGCGTGGACCCGAGGGATTAGTTTGTGCATGTGTGATCCTGAGAGCAGGCAGAAAGGTCCTTATTTTGCCCCATCCAGCCCAGGCCTACTGTTTCTGTGTGCTCCACACCACATGCTACTGGTCAGAGGTCTCCACGAGTTAAAAGACAAGTGGGACACCAAGTAAACTTTCTGAAAAACAAAACAAAACAAAAAACAAACAAAAAGGTTCACAAATTTGCCCACCCTTCTCCCCTTCTCCAGACCCAATGCCAATCCTAATCCATTTGTTGCTTTCCAAGTCACCTCTGCACTGAGGGAAACAAGTTTCTCATCTGCTTGAACCAAATATTTCACCTTCATCATACTGTTACACACCAGCTGCCTGGTCTCTGCTCCAGTATGCACTGAAGGCGATTAATCAAAAGTGAAAACTTTAAAATCACTGCCCTTTCTTTGCTCATTATTAAGAAAAAGTCTCTGACTGAGACTAACTATGGACAATTTCAGCTTGAAAAGTAACCCTTTCGTAAAGTTATAAGCCAATTCTGAACGTGACCTTTCAAATGGAAAGGTATATAACTTTAACCAGGTTTCATGCTGGGTCCATAGAATATTTCAAAGACATTTCTTTCAGTCTAGCCCATTTTCCACCACTCTGTTCTATGGTAAGTTTGGTTTCATATTTCTTTGATCTGTGAAGCAAATACTTTACATAGTTTAAAAATAGGTCCATGAAGCCTTAGCTCTACTCTTTAGTGCTGAGAGGAAAGTGAGTTAATAACCAACGTAGCAGTCTAACACTAGTGTACTCCTTGTGATGCTCTCATTGGAACAAATTCATTCTTGCTGTAACTCCACTGACATTAACAGAACTACCAGCTGAGATGAATTTGCCACATTTTTGTAAAGTACTTTAGAATTTGATGTCATAATTCTCAAAAGACACCCTAGGAAAGATCTCTCTTTGCCTTTGGTGGGTGTGCATGCACATAACAGTTTTCACAGCTTCTTGTGTTCCTTATATTTCTTTTCACGCCATCTCCCCACGCTCTTTGAGGGTCTCCTGTTGAGCAGATATGATGTACCAGATACTCTTTGAAAATAACCATGTAGGGCTAATTATAACTCTATTCTTCTACTTCTTACATGAATGTGAATTTGGCAGCAGAGACTGAAGAATGAAATCTATTTGAGAGAATATCATGAAAAATGTCCATTTTCAAAATGGTTGCAAGTTCCATTGCTCACAAAAGGTCTTGAAAAGGACATTGCTTGGACATTGCTGAAACATGGATGATATGAAATGAAATTATGAGCTTAAGGATCATCATGTATTAGAAGCAGGTTATGAAGTTTTCAGTGATTTGTTTGCTAGAAAAGCCAATTTTCAGGAAAAGTACGTTCACAGAAATGGTGTTAGTGTAAATTTATTTCTGTTTATAATATTTTGTTTATCTCTGCTTTTTAATTTGCATTTGGCAATGAAGAAAAATTAAATCTAAAATACTTAAGAAGTATATACTTCAGAATACTTAAGAATGCTGTTTTATTTGTGTTTTTATTTCTACTATTAGCAACCATTGTTCTTTTTTAACTTTGTAACTGTGGCTCCCATCACATGACTATCTGTTGTTGCAACATACAGAATGCTGCCTCAAGCAACTGTAAAGGTCAGTAGTAGCGTTCGAATGCCGCTTAGTGCATGTTTGTTTGTTTGATATATTTCTTATTAATTAGAGCATTTGATATGTAGCTGTAAAAACTATTTTGAAGACATAGTGTTCCTGCCGAAACACTAAATAATGCTTTAGACTAGTGGAAAGATCTCATTTTAGCCTTAGAGGATTGTACAGTAGTTCCCTTAAGCATCATGGCTGAATACAGGCTATATATTTCATATACAGCAGGCCTGATGCAAATATTTTCTGACACTATCCAATAAATCATGTTTTCCTCCACAGCAAATAATAGAACTGTACAGTACATTATATCTGCAGCAGCAACAAACAATTCATCATCTCTGACCTTTCCATAATGACAACAATCTGAAGAATAGAGACTAATTTAAATTTTTATATAATGTTTAAAATTTAAGGACTAAATCTCCTTTATACTAGATCCTTTCACACTGCTCTGGTAATAAAAAAGACTCCTTAATGTGAGCATAAATACATTATTATTATTATTATTAATATATTGTTATTTTTTAAGATCCTACAAATTAACAGAGCACAGGTTTTTCAGAGTACTTGGATCTCACTGCAGATCAAGTGGACATACCAAAAATAATTTTCAAATGATCACATGCAAGCCACTGAAGTTCAGCCTGTGGACCCTGCTGACACTAAACCCAAACAATCAAATGTGCTTATCAGCTCCAAGTAATTTCAGTGTCAAACCTTCCCAATGTACATCACCTCTGGCCATTCTGAAACCTTGGGTCTGAAATGCACTTTGAAACTGGTTGTCAGAAGCTATCCAGATTTTGGCTATTTCATGTCTAAAGGTCTAGTTGCTTCCAAAGAAATCCCACCACAATCCCACAAGTCCTTTGCCATCAACTGCCTTCACGTTTTTTTAAAGAGGTTTCATCCTAACGGCTGAAATGCCTTATGCTCCATGTGGAAATTGCTGGAGTGTTCATACATATCATAAGAGATTCACCATTGACTAAACATTGTCTAGTTATTGGTAGAAATGTATTATCAGAATATTTTGCAGTTTTCTGGTTTTATACATATTTGTGCTCCTAACAGAGCTGGGAAATATGGTTCAGGATACCCCAGGACCTCCAGAACTAAACAAAGCTTCCAGTTGAGTCACTGCAGGATATTAAAGCTGTGATGAAAGGGTGATAACTGCTCTGTCCCTCACTGTAACAGCAACCAATGTAGCTGTATCTCACCTTGCACCTTGTTTCACCTCATAAAGAAGCCAGAAATGATCAATCTCTCCTATTTAGAGCAGATTTGAAACTATTTGATGCTTTATAATGGATGGTCAAATGAGATGATCCCTACCCTTAAAACACAGAAAGCAATACTTCCAAAAAGCTGAATAAATTAATAGTTCTCATAAGTCTTTTTAAGTTATCACCTCAGGATATTTTATGGATGCTCTCTACAGATGGTGATGCACATGGCACTATCTCAATTAGCTCAAACTCTTTCAAATAGTCCACACAAATAATACCCCAAATGCATCAGATGCCTGTACTCATTTCTCTAATGAAAGCTTTACTGCCCCTACCCCTCATTATTTTATGTGTCCTTGTGCAGAAGTGAGCTTCTTTGCCTGCTAAAGCAATAACCCAACATGCTGAAGCCAAATATTTAATTGTCTTTATTGTTGCAAGAAAGAGAAGATCAAACCCACAGTTATTCAGAGATTTTCTTTGCTGCACAGAACATCTAAATAAAAGAGAAGAAAAAAAAATCATCCTTGATTATTGTATCTGTAAAATTATTTGGAATGTATACTGTATAATTAAGACTGATTATCAGCTTAAATTTCTTGGCTTTGCTTTTTGAGAATACTGTCTTCCGTGGACATGAGGTTACTGAAACTGTACACTAGTGAGGGAACAAAACAAAACAGATGGTACATTAATAATGGAAGTATTAGAAAAAGGGTACTCTTCCAGATTTCAATGTATTCATTAATACATTTTAGACAATTTAATTGCTTCCTGAAACACTAATTGAAAGAGTTTCATTTGCAAAAACCTAGTCTTGGTAATATAAACTAGGCACAGTGCCACAAAGAGCTTGAATGCTGTAATAGGGAAATGAATAGACAGCTTCTTCTTTTTTCTTTCTTTTTCTTTTTTTTTTCTTTTTTTTTTTTTTAAGTATGTTTATTTCTTTTAATGAAATCTTTACAAAGCATACAAAGCAACAGGAAAAGAAAGATTTACAAAGGGAAGCCACATTTAAGAACTGGATGTTTAGAAAATGTGCAGAATATTTTTGGATTTGGAAATGTCAGGCCATGTCAAAGAAGTGTGAGTTGAATTTAAGAGCCCAGGAATATAATGCAGTATAATTTTATCAACATTACACAGTCTTATACTTGGCATATCTATCAGTCTAAGTAATGGATACTTTTAAAACATTTCCTTCTGAAGTCTTCAACTACTTCAGTGTCTCTTCTAAATATGGATGAGCAGGCAAGTTTTTGTGTGATTTTGAACCCTCTCACCTGTTGCACATTTGAGTCAAACTTTACTGTGATCAGAAGAGTGGGGATGAAGAACAGATGGGAAGGTGAAAGAAAATTAAATAAATGCACTGAAAAATCAGCTGCAGTCTGTCAAAGAGAATACATAAAGAAAAAGACCAACAAACATTCAGAGAAACCAGAAAAAGATCAATAATAAAGAGAAAAAAATACCGAACAGAAGAACACACAGTTTCTAGAGCAGCTTCTCGTTAAAGCCTTGCAGGGATAGGCAAAGTCCAAAATAATGAAAAAGTTGCTATAAAGTTGTTGTGGTTTAACCTGGCAGGCAGCTCAGCTCCACACAGATACTCACTCACTCTCCCCATGTGGGATGGGGGAGAGAACTGGAAAGGTAGAAGTGCAAGAACTCCTGGGTTGAGACAGTTCATTATGTAAAACAAAAGCCACACATGCAAGCAAAACAAAACAAGGGTTGATTTTCTATTTCCCATTGTCAGGCAGCTGTTCAGACACTTCCAGGAAAGCAGGGCTCACCATGCATAATGGTTTCTTGGGAAGACAAATGCCATCACTCCGAATGTCCCCCTCTTTTGCCTTCTTTCCTCAGCTTTTATTGCTGAGCGTGATGCTACATGATGTGGGACATCCCTTCGGCCAACCTGGGCCAGCTGTCCTGGCTGTGTCCCCTCCCAGCTCCTGGTGCACCCCCAGCGTCCCCGCATGAGGTCAGCATGAGAAGCTGAAAAGTCCTTGGCTCTGTGAGCACTGCTCTGCAACAATCATCAGTGTGTTATGACCACCATTTTCACCACAAATCCAAAGGGTAGCATTGTGTGAGCCTCTATGAAGAAAACTATCTCTTTCTCAATTAAAACCTTGAGAAAAGTAGATGTTTATGGAATATTTTAACAGTTGTCCATAAGAGGTGCAATTCTCACTCAAACCCAAGATTTCATACTTGGGTGCTGTTTTAATTCCCAGTTACTAAAATTCCAGAGTTTCTGGGATCTCACCTGTTTAGCTTGAAGGAAGTTGAAGCTTCACAAGTTTCACCTAAGTCAGTAGCTGAAGAACAAACACACACTCAGACCATGGTCAGACATGCTGCAGGAGTCTCATCTGAGCTGGACTGAGGTCACTCTGCCCTACCTGGGGATTGCTGCTCACTTAGACCTGCCAGCAAAACTATGGTCCCAAATGGATTATGTAAAAACGGTAGAAACAGCAATCACTGTTGATGCAAATGTCAGCATCGCTGGGTTTTTACTTTTGTCATTTTAATGATGGGTAGCCATTCCTGGAGTTTTTCTAGCTGATAAGATGTGTGATTATTTTTCTGAGGAAGCTGTTGAGCAGCAAGAACAAGATAGAAATGACTTTATCTTATCTTAACTTATTTGTGTCCAAAAAGCACATCTAAATGTAGCTTCATACTTCATCAGACCCTGCTCACACATTGGTTATGTATTAGTATAACAACATTGGTTAGCAGTGTGATTTTTTCTAATTATGTAGTTATAGGGGAACAACTCCCTTTATGGTTGTTATTACATCAATGCAAAAGTGCCTCATGCTAAGACAGATGGCAGAGCTATATGAACACACCACATGGCAAGAGGGCCTAGATTTACAGCACATTCACTACTATAACTTGTCCTTTCATCTCTCAGAAATCATGAGATATTTGTTGAAAGTCTGAAAAAGTTTCTTTCTTAAGCAAACACTGATATCTTATATATTCACATACATATGATTAAAATAATGAGATGAATACATATGCTACAGAGATGAAATTTCATACATCCCTCTCCCACCCTGTCTTTTTTTTCCTCCTACAGTAAATATAAATTGATTTCTCACAGAAAGTATTTTTTAAATATTTTTGAAATTTTCTGAAAAGTAAATCTGACATTCTCTCCCCTCCTTCAAAATAAACAAAAAAATAAATAAATAAAAAGGAATTGCAGAACACTAACACTTTTTTTTTTTTTTCACTGAAAAACACATAAAACACATTAACAGAAAATTGATGACCAATTTTAAAACATTTTGAAATACCTATCATGATTACAAAGGGTTAAACATACAAAACTAGCTGCACTTTTTCATTCAGTCATCTTTTTCCAGATTTGTTTTCATCAACCATCATTATCATATGTAAGCAAATAAAAGTAGGAAGACTGAGTCGGCAAAACCTGCATCACAGTTTAAGTGCCCATAGTACAACATTACTGGCAACTTTAATATTAAACATCTGATTTGATATCTATAGAAGGTAAAGTCTTACCTGCCTCATATAGAAAAAAATATGAAACTAATACAAAAACATGTCTATGTGTAGAGTATTAATAGCAGCTTGTTTTATGAATCATTACTGTCCTTTCCAAATTACTGAGGAAGAAACAGTACCCTGCTTGATGATAATGGCATTTTAAAATCATGATAAAGTATAAGACTTTAACTATAAAAGCTTCTTTTTCCTAGGTTACTTAGGGATATTTATTTGAGCTACATTTACAGTAAAGTCAAGTCCTAGTTGAGGTAGAAAATCTATCATAAGCAAAGGTTTTTTCATGTTATCCTGCCTGGAGTTGTCTCCATATATGTATACAAAACGATCTAAACTTCATTTATTCATTTATTTATTTATTTATTTATTTATTTATTTATTTATTTATTTATTTATTGACAGAACACTGCAGAGTAGGAATCTGGACTGCCACCAATGGCCAAATTTCATCTCAGTGATCCAAATCCTCTCTTGGCTACCTAATTTTTCAGCACCATGCCTGGAGTCTGACTAAATGCCAGCTCTGACGTTAATGTGAAATACCTTAAAACAGACAAATAAACAGAGTGAGTTTCCCTTGCCTTGCCTTGCCTTGCCTTGCCTTCCCTTCCCTTCCCTTCCCGTCTCTTCTTTTCCTGTCTCATCTCAAAATGTATCCCCCTAGACTAGCACCTGAAAGTTTGGGATGGTTTTCTAAGATGGGATGAATCAGCTTTCTTTGAATTTCTGCCTGCTCTTCACATTTGGCTAATCTCTGATATAGTAGAACTATAAGGTACTATTCTGTAGACACTATATAGGAGATGTAGTGAGTTAATAATAATTTTTAAGAAAGCAAATAAGAATAGTGAGTTGATACAACAGTAGGTAAGCACCACTCCTTGCACCAGTGGGATGGGGAAGAGAATGGGAAAGGTGGAAGTGAGAAAAGCTTATGGACAGAAATAAAGACAGTTTAATAGTTAAAGGAAAAGCTGCACATGCAAGAAAAAAAAAAAAAAAAAAGGCGGAGGCATTTAATGCATTTTTTACCACTCAGTAGCGGTGTTCCCCAGGGCTCAGTTCCTGTTCAACATTTTATCATTGATCTGGATGCAGGACTTGTTCAGCCTGGAGAAGAGGAGGCACAGGGGTGATCTTATTGCACTCTACAGGTACCTTAAAGGAGGCTGTAGCGAGGTGAGGGTTGGTCTATTCTCTCACCTGCCTGGTGACAGGACAATGGAGAATGGGCTAAAGTTGTGCCAGGGGAGGTTTAGGTTGGATATTAGGAAAAACTTCTTTACTGAAAGGGTTGTTAGGTATTGGAATAGGCTGCCCAGGTAAGTGGTTGCGTCACTGTCCCTGGAGGTCTTTAAAAGACTTTTAGATTTAGACCTTAGTGATAAGGTTTAGTGGAGAAATTGTTAGTGCGAGGTCAGAGGTTGGACTCGGTCATCTTGGAGGTTTCTTCCAACCTAGATTATTCTGTGATTCTGTGATTCTGTGACTTGAATGCATCCTTAGAAAGTTTGCTGATAGTATTAAACTGGGATGTGCTGTTGACTCTCTAGAGGGATGAGAGGCCTTGCAGAACGATTTACACACATTGGAGCACTGGGCGTTCATCAATGGCATGAAGCTCAACATGGGTAAATGCTGGGTTCTCCACCTGAAGTGGAGTAATGACAGACACAGGCCCAGACTGGGAGTCGAGTGGCTGGAGAGCAGCCCTGCAGAAAGGGCCCTGGGGGTGCTGGCTAACAGCAGGCTCAACATGACCCTGGCAGCCAAGAGGGTAAAACTGTGTTTTGGGGCGCATTAAACACATCACAGCCAGTTGGAGAAAAGAGGTGATTCTCCCAGTATACTTAGTGTTAGTGTAGCCTCCCCTTGAACATTGAGTGCAGTTCTGTGATCTACAATATAAAAGGGATGTTAACATACTGGAGTGCACCCTCAGTAAATCTGGGGGTGACTCAAAACTGTGGGGAGCAGTTGCCTCATCAGAGGGCCACACAGCCATCCAGAAGGACCTGGACAGCCTGACAAGAATCTCATTATGTTCAACAAGGAGAAATGCAGAATCCTGCCCCTGTGGAGGAACATCACTAGGCACCAGGAAAAGTGGTGGTCCATCTAGCTGGAAAACAGCTCTGCAAAATGTAGCTGGGAGTCCTGGTGGACACAAAGTTGAATATGAGACAGAAATGTGCCCTTGCTGTTAAGAAGGTTAATGGCATTTTTGGCTGCATGAGGCAAAGTATCTCCAGCAGGTCAAGTGTGCTGACCCTTCCCCTCTGCCCAGCACTGATGAGGCCACACCTGCAGTAGTGTGTCCAGTTGTGGGATCCCCAGTACAAGAGAGACCTGGACACACTGCAGAGGGTCCAGTGTAGGGCCATGAAGGTGATAAAGGGACTGGAGCAACTCTCCTCTGAAAAGAGGCTGAGAAATCTGTCACTGTTCAGCCTGGATAAGAGAAGGTTTAGGTAGGATCTTATCAATGTCTACGAATACCTGAAAGGAGGCTGCAAAGAGGATGGAGACAGTCTCTTTTAAGTGCCCAGTGCCAGGAAAAGAGACATTGGGTAAAAAATAGAATACAGAAGGTTCTGTCTGACCATCAGGAAGCACTTTTTTGCTGTGTGGGTGAAATACCTTTTAAAAAAAAAAAAAAAAAAAAAAAGGCAGAGGTTTTCCAGAGAGGTTGCAGAGTTTCTCTCCTTGGAGATCTTCAAATGCTGCCTGGACATGGGCCTCAGCACCCTGCTGTGCTTGAGCAGAGTGGTTGGACCAGATGATTTTGGAAGATCTCTTACAAACTTAACCATTCTGTGTGAGTCTGTGAATGTGTGCAGACGAGGTCAACAAAGCTGGTAGGAGAGCAAGGCTTCATTAGCAAAGCAGGCCTTCATTACTTGTAAAGGTAAGGAAACAACCCTAAATGACTGTTCCCTGCCCTCCATTTCTTCTTTCCCCCAGATTTTATTGCTGAACTTGACATTATATGACATGGAATAGTCCTTTGATTAATTGAGGTCAGATGTCCTGGCTTGTGCACTTCCAACCTCCTCACTGGTGGGGCAGTGTGAGAAACAGAAAAGGCCTTGAGACTGCATAAGCACTATTCAGCAACAGCTGAAACATTGCTTTGCTATCGACACTGTTTTGGTCACAAATCCAAAACATAGCACCATATGACATTTTATGAAAAAAATAACCTCATCCCAGACAGACCAGTCCAGTTGAGAATTTACTTAGCATTCTCTCTATGTCTATTTGTTTGTCTCTAAGGATGGTATTGAGCTGCTCCTTGTAAAAGAATATTATATCTTCTGTTTTCAGTAAGATGAGAGGTTAGATTGGCTCAAATTAAAATGAGAGTTGAAATTATTAGGAAACAAAGTCCTTTAGCAGCTCTTTGTTTAAGAGTTAATCAAAAGTTTCCTCTTTCTCATCCTCTGCTGAGGCTTTGTCATTATAATTAATAAATGGGAAATGACTGAGTGACATATATATCATCATTGTTTAGCCTTTTGAAACATTGAATGATCAATTTGGCTATTCACATTACATTTTTTTTTTTTTTTAACATGGTTGTCAAAAAATTGAATGTTTTGATAACAGTTTTACTAATTTTTAAATGAAAATATTTTTGTTGTAAAGATTATTTTTGTTTGTTTGTTTGTTTTTTTAAGGAAGGGCAATTGAGAACGAGAAAGGGCTTAACTCAAAAAACATTGGCTAGATTTAATGGCATTTTAAATATAGCTGTAATTTTGTGGATTAAAAAAAAATGCCAGAAAATTTGAAAGACATATAAACCGTGAAAAATGTCCAACAACATGGTATCTCAGGCAATTCAAGGTTTTGTCAAATATCTTCAGAAAAATTTTGCTTGAGAATGTGAAGCAGATTAAAATGCAGTCTAAAGCTGATAGTCTTGTTCAGCTGATATCGCATAAATAGCTTTTTCTCATTTGTGGGAACACATTTGTGGACAACCTTATTTTAATTTAGATATAATGATATAGTTGAAAACTGTCATGTGTAGAGATATAGGCAAAAATATAGACAGTCAGGCAGGTCTAGGTAGCTTTTCAGTGTGGGAAACCTCTGCTATCTCTGAGCTGACAAGAGAACTAGGTTGCATGGTTCATAGCCAAGAACTGGGGCAAAAGACTTTTGAACCACAACTCCCTGTGGGCTATGCAGAGTCACAGATGATGATGCTATTTTTACTTAGGTCTACCTCTATTTATCCTTAAAAAAAAAAAAAAAAAAAGAAAATCCTACCAAGGAAGCCAAATACTTACCTTGTTTCTTGCCATTCCTCTTTATCTTTATTATAATGAGTTTTCCTCACAACTAGATGAAAAACAAACAAACAAACAAACAAAAAAAAACACTCATTTGATTTACTCTAGTAAGTACATGTACTGTACTTTACCTATATTTACATATAGGTATGTAAATATATAAATATATATATATTTACCGTATATATGTTTACTGTGTTATATGATCTATACATGCTGATCAGCATTAGATTTTTCTCTATTTCAGGCATTATTAAAGTGCTCTGAACAGTTGTTTCCCAGAACTGAGCAGTTGCCACAGATAATAGCTAGTGCTCTAATAGTATAAAAGATGCATCAGGCGTTTTAACTGGGGTTGTCTCCTGATACTGGTTTATGCAAGAATTGCATATGAGCAATACTCTTGCTCCTTCTTATCTTTTTGCTTCATTGATTGTCTGCCATTTGTACTGCTGTGATCTCCTTGCTAATGCCCAGGAGTTACCTAGAAGTTGCTGAGATGTGCTTTAGTGGGTAAAGGTGTTCTTGGAGTGCACGTTTTTGGACCTTTATACTCCAAGATCGATATGATTTCAGGTTGTTTCCTCACTACAGTTTCCTATCTCTCTGAATCAGACCATAGACAAATATCTTTGTTTAGAGCTATAGCCATTGCCTGTCCCAACTTGGATGAGGTAATGAATGCATGTGATAGCAAGAAACTGTCTTTGATGATCTAGGTGCTTTCTTCCAGTCCTAGGTTCCAATATCTTAAGGCAGCATTTTAGCCCTTCCTTTCCTGATATTGGATTTTAAGCAGATTTCATTTCTTCACTATCCTTCTTTCTTCTCTTACATCCAACTTATCAATGTCCCAGTGAAATGTTGCTCTTCAGCAGCCTGTTGCCCTTGTCTTGCCCTGTAGGGGAATATGTTCTTATGAAACATTTTTGGAAAGCAGATATTGGTTTAAAAATGGCAACTAACCTTAGTGTTTTTTTTTTTTTTTTTTTTCCACTTTTGTTTTTCTCATTATTTTGATTCTGCCAGAAAGGCAAAAAGCTCTCCATGGAAAGGTCTTACAAGAAAAAATGAGTTTTGCTATGAGAGCTGGAAAGACTTGGAGCCATTTAGATGCTCAGCATGAGTGTAGTCTTTATTTGAATTTTAGTACTGAGAACATTCTGCTCTATATTATGTGTCCTGTTTTGACCATTCAGAGTTTGCATATTAGTAGGCAGCAGAGATCTTGGAAGTCATGGAGTGATATTTTATATTCTGCCTCCATGCTTATTTTCTACTGATCCAAACTATTTTCCCTTATTTTCTACAGTTCTCAGCCTTCAATTAGAATGTTTCCAGTGAGACATTTTAAATGCTCTTCTTACCATACCAAAATCTTGTTTGTACAGAGATGACACAGATGATGCCAGAAGTTGTGTTCAATATATATATATATATTTTTCTGAAACATAATCAATCCTGAGGACCAAAATTCCAACAATTTGACATCATTTTCAAAATAATTAACTAGACATCTGCCACTCAGTTAAAAGGCAGATTTTATCCTAGCAAACCATTGTGTGTTAATTTTTATGTCTGTAAAATAAATCATGCAACACAGTTTACAGATGGCTTCACTTTATTAATACTCACTAGTTGAGATTTAAAGCAGTGCTGTCTTCAAACTTAATAGTTCAGTAGCATTCACTTTTAAAAGAAAATAATGATGAAACTTGACAAAGTGATAAATGTAAAACAGAAAAAGCTGTTTTTCATTAGCTTTATTTTTACTGACTAACAGACAATTTTGACTTTTAGTATCACAGATTGACGTTAGAAGCTGAAGTATTTGCCTTAAGCTGGAGTAATAAATTATGAATTTGTGGCCTCATTTAATGTTGTGGTAGCCCTGGCTGAAGCACTCCCTTAGGAGAAATGTCATTTTTTTTTTGTCATTGCACACAGAGCAATAAAAATATGCACCCTGGTGTTCCCAACATTTTCTATAGTATGGAAGCTGTGTGGCATAATTTATAAAGTGCACTCTAAGATTATAAAGCTATTTTTGAAATTACTGCATTGAAAATAATTAATAGAGAAACTGAAATGTATTCATTTGTTGAATAAGCTCTCAAATTAAAACCAATACAGAATAAAACAAAAGAAAAAATAAGCGTTACCTGAAAATGAGAGCAAATAAGTACCAGTGAGATCAATAACCAATCTAAGACTGCCTGATCTTAACTTTTATTCTACCAGCTTAATCAGGGATCAGTTCTTAAAGATGCTGATGTTCCTGTCCCTGATTCATTAAATCAGAGTCACAGGCACAACTACAATCAAGAGAATAATCCTTCCAAATATAACTGAACTAAATATTTGCTTCATACTGAACTTCTCAGGACAGAGCCAGAGCATATATCTCTCTCTCTATCTGTCTATGGATACATTTTGCAGTTACTTTTCAGCAAGAGTATAGGAACTTTAATAGGAACTGTGTCTAAATAAGCTACTTGCATCCCTCACATAAGTTTGCTCTGCATCTCTGGTTCTGCACACCAGGAATGTTCCTTGTCCAGTTCAGACCCTCAGGCCTTCTCTTCTTTCTAGTTTTCTCTGTTGATCCAGTGATCAGTTTGGGCTATGAAAAAATGTTACCTGCCCCTCTGCAAAACAAAGAAACAGAAAATAAAACTGCAGTATCAGGATTTTTTTTTTTTAAACAAACAAACAAACAAAAAACTATTATATTTTTGATTTCCTGCTATTGGTGCAGTTATCTTAAAAACAACCCTTACCTGCTGCTTCTGCTATAAAACACTGTGCATGGAATGGAATCCAAATAAACATATCAGCTATTATTGACACCTTTCATTATTTTGGTTTAAATCTATGTGCTGACACTATTATTTCAGTCTAAGTGTTCTACTTTGATATAGCTTAAAGTTGATTCCTTTCCAATTTTTCTAAATTTATATAAAGACACTTTTACGTTGAAATAAGAGTGTCTGTACAAAGCCTCAGCTGAAAATTGGAAAGGCTGCAAATTACTATTGAGATTGTTATTACAGTGCTGCTCATGGTGTAGATAAATGCAAAATCATTAAAGTAAGTGTTAGTGACGAATAAGCACAAGAGAAAAATACATCTGACTGAGGCTTCAAGTTTTACATTCTGTTTTGCAGTACCTCATTGGAGCTTTCCAATAGATTTTATCCATCTATGGGTAGCGCTAGTACCCAGTACTAGTACTAGTACTAAGTACATATAGATTTATTTGAAAAAGTTAGATATAGTTACTGATAAACTACTTTGTTCCCCTTGTTATAAAAAATAACTTATTTTCTCTTGTTATAAAAAATGCACTGTTATAAAAAATAACAGAGACTTTGGGTGGAGTCATTCCTTATTGAATGTTATGTCCCTCAAATATTACACATAGATTTGATGATAATTTGAGTCCACACGGAGTAAGACTGGACACAATTTATACTCCCAGAACAGTTCTGTCCTTTGAAGAATCACTAGCTGCTTTTTCTCATGACATTTAGGCATGTTTATTTAGGAAACTGGTTAACCTTTAGTATTTGAATTCTTCTGTTTCCAGTACAATGCTTGCTAGTGAGGGACAGACCAAAAGTAAAAATTTGTCCTGCTATGAGGTTGTCCTGCTATGATGTTAATTTAGCCTAATTGCAACAAAGGTTCAATTTATTTTTCCTTTGCCAGATAGTATTTCCTATATATTATTAGAATTTTAGCCATTGATTTTGGTTAGTCCAGGGTTTATCTGTAGGTAAAGATTTCCTAAGATTTCTTTGTGTGGATAAAGAGAAAAAAAATCTTCTTAGATTTTGAGTTTCAGAGTTGGATTCTGAGCTCAGAATCAATGAGGAGGTAGTGTGAATTTCATGCTATTTCAAGTAGAGCATCATGGATGCAGCAGTCAATGAAGCTGATCAGAAACAGCATTAGACTTGCCTATAAATGAGGAAATATACCGAATGGTGGGTGCCCCTGAACTGTGTCAGAAGAAAATAACTTAAAAGGTAAAAATGCTTTTATATTAGAATAAAAAACTCATAAAAGTTTAAAAAGGAAAATATAAAAGAAGACAAAACAGTTAAAGAAATAATCCAGAGACCCAGTGGGGAATATCAAGGTAGGATATTAAATTGGGTTTAGAAAACTGTACTTATAAGATTATGTGAAGGCAGAGATTTGAGGATCAAAAGAAATAGAGTTAAATGGCTCAAATGCTTTCACATGATTCTAAATCAACTCAGCACGAGCAGTTTGTGACGTTCAGTCTGCCAATCTTTCCTGGATATGTGTGTTCTCTTCCTAAAGCCCTCATTGTGATCTTAGTAAAAGAAATTCACATACTAATGATGTCCCTTAGTGTACCTTATGAAACATTGAAAATGGCCTGTTATGGATATGGAGCTTAACAGGGAGCAACTAATTGTTTATGCTGGGCTAGCCTGAGGGGGTTTCATTTTAAAACTTTAATATTATAAGGCCTGAATTTCCAGGGTAAAGTTTCTCTAATAGATGGTTCAATAGCACATAGCTAGTCAGTGAAAAGCACACTGTGCATAATTTTTCATATGAAACTCTCTGTAGACTATGTGCTGTTTATTTATGAGGCTGAGGTCTGGCTATGCTAATAGCTGGGAAAAAAAAAATAAAAATCAGACAGCCACCCTACCTAGCATACTAGAATGCTTGTTGTGCCACCTTCCAAGCTGCTGTTTTATTAATGATCTTGAAACTAAAATAGTAGGGCATGAAGAAGTGTTAAAATGACTTACTGATATGTCACAGACATTTGCCAAGAAAATGAAATGCACTGAGAGGAAAAAGCACCAGGGAGGCCAATGAGGAACCAAATGTTCCATATTCTGATTTGTCTGACCTTCGCCTTTGTGAGCTCTAAAGAGAAAGTAGGCTGCCTTGCTTGTGCTGTGCAAACTTGTTATCCAAAAGCTCCAGAACTATGTGGATTATGTACAGCATTTTCTTATTCACATTTAAAATAAGTCTTATTTAAATTGAACACATCTTTTGCTTTGTTTAAAAGAAAAAAAATACAAGAGCACAGATATTACATGTTCTCTCAGACCCATCAATGTTTCACGCTCATTCCTTAGCCTTTCTAATAACTAGCTCTTTAGACAAAAAATAATTAGGGAAAAAATAAGAAAAGAAAGTCATAATAGAGGAATAAACAGAAGAAACATACATAGTTATGCAGTGTCAAGCAAACAGTTGGCAACAACTTTCACATATCCTTTTGTCAGTGTAGTATAGAAATACTACTATTTCTAAGCTTTCATTTATTTATTTATTTATTTATTTATTTATTTATTTATTTATTTTTCCTCCTGGATAATAATCTGCCTGTTTTATATCACAGCACACAATATAATTGGTTTGTGTCTTTGGGAGAGGTCCCTTGGTGGTGAATTGATATCTACTTTGCTAGCAGCATAGCCAGTAAAAACTTCTTCCCAGCTGGTTGTCATCCCAAAAAGCAGTGCTAGCAAAGCATTTCCTGCGTCAGCTCTCTGATCTACTCAAGCTGAGCTCAGCCAAGTGGGAAGGGAAATTTCACCAGAATCTCTGTGGGGATGGAGGCATCTTAAATCGCCTAGCTGGTTCTGAGGGAGGACAGACTTTGAACACCCACTCTCCAGAGAAATCAATAGGAAAAGTGATTAGGAGAGATTTTCTCAAGTGTCTGAGTTGATGAAAGTGTCCTACCTGGAGTAATTTAAAAATCAGAGAGAGAATTGAGAAATACACACACACACACACAAAACCAACAAAACAAAACAAACAAACAAACAAAAAAAAACACATAATCCTGTCAGAGAGAATATAAAGTTTGATGGATTTTTTTTTCATTAGAGATGAGTCTTTCCCATATTATCAGAAGGAAACAAGCAAGGCCCAGCTATCTTGATGTTTTGTGAATCACATTTTTCATGCCCTTTCTTCCAAAAGTTTCCCTACTATTTTGCTTAACTTTTGCTCAGTAGAATAACATACTTGAAGTAAGAAGAGTATTTCAGGTGAATGGGTGTCTTTATTTTGCTAGTGAATGACATAATACTTGTTTATGACTCACATATAAAATGCTTTAGGGAGTTTAAATGTCTCTGTATAAATTTGATATCTGAAATTATTACATACTATAATGTCTGTATGGCATCCTGTAGCTGGAATGGGAGCTGTAACCCTCAATCTCTCAATCTCTGATCTCTGCAATGAATGGGTATTAAAGGTACTAAATGATTGTAAGTTGGTTTAGACTCCTGTTTTTTGTTTGTTTGTTTGTTTGTTTAGATTTTTTTTTTTTCCCAGTTTGATTTTTCAAATTTTTCAAATTTGGAGGGAATTGGGTTCACTTTTGGAGGCAGCAGACCTGTCTTCATCCACAGTTCTCACAGGGAATGGATGGGAACAGTCCCAACACATGCTGTCTTCTGATGAGCTGTGACACCAGCTGGGTAGGTCTCTCTGTAGATGGGGAAGGTGAAGGCTGCATTCACAGCATCCTTAAAGAGAGGTTGCTAACAAGCACAAGTGGTACCCCTTGCTGTGTGTCTACATGTCTAACTTGATTACAGGAGCACATTTCCAATTGATTTTCAGTTTGAAGACCAAATTCTAAATTTGCCTAAATACCTGGAAGCCTGCTTGATTGCATGAGACTAAAAAGGGTAAAAAGTCAGTGAAGAATTTAGCCCTCTGTCATGGTTAATTTAAGCAAGTTTTAGACTATTATCCTAGAGTTCAAAGGTTCACTCTGTTATTATGCCACCAAGTCCTCCATCTGTTCTCTGGCTTCTGATACTTAATTGTGTTTGGTTTCTGTTAGAGGCCCAGAATGCTTGTTAGATGCTAAAAAGGTGTAAAACATAATTCAGTACTGTCTCCAAACTAGTACCCTGGCAAGCACAAACAGTGCATCTAAGATCATGTTAGTATTGATCTTGAGTCAGATCACATTAGCACTTCCTACACTACCTGGCTAAAGCCTGCCAGGGATTTAGCAATGCATAGAAAGACAGACCCAGGCAGTACGATCAATGGATTAATGACGTCTGTCTCTTTTGTGCAATTTTACTTCCTACATATGTGTCTTGATCGCCTTGTGCCCTACCAGGGAATAAATTT
Organism: Stictonetta naevosa; assembly: GCA_011074415.1. Classification (NCBI taxonomy): domain Eukaryota; kingdom Metazoa; phylum Chordata; class Aves; order Anseriformes; family Anatidae; genus Stictonetta; species Stictonetta naevosa. Next base: position 108,889,850 of record CM021699.1, on the reverse strand, counting down.
TATAGATTCAGATACATGACACGATTGTGTGTAAGTATGCCTGTATAATAGCAAATAAATATACATATGATAATAATTAATATCTACTTCTGTGTATGCACCTACATTCATACATATATATATAGTTTTGCCCTCCTAGGAAAGAGATTTTGCATTCTGGGTAAGGTTTGTGCTCCTACATCTTAAGCTAATATGGAAATTTTTAGGAAAGGCAGGTTATCTTTGGCAGATGGTCGTGTTTACATGATACAGAGAGCTGTATAAAACAGCTTGTAAAATTTCCAGTGTATGGATGAAAAATAACTATAAACTTTCCAAGAGGATTTCTAGGTTTCTTCTTATATCTATCTTCCTCATCTATTTAACTATAAATTATTAGCATTTCTCATTATTAAGTGGCTATATGCACCCACATTCACACACTCATGGGTGGGTTTCAAATGAGTTTCTTGCATTAGCAATACATTATTCTGTCAATTTGCTCCATTTTTATTTTTTTTTACTTTAAAATTTAATACACTGTTTTCAAAAAATAGCATGTTGTGGCTAAATACTTCACTGTATGTTGCTCCATATGTCACTGTTATTTCCTTCCAAAACAAACCTCCATTTCCATGTGACCATACCTTCAAATATTTAGTATAACCTTCCTATTTATTTATTTATTTATTTATTTATTAAGTGGTGGTTTTCTGATTGAATTGAATTACTGATACATAAAAAAACATTTCTTTGTGATTTATATTCTTCATTGGAAGAGATTTTTCAGGGAGAAATGTGTGTAACAGTTCATATCTCCAAATATTATCTACTTGTTAACTGTTTTTTTTTCTTTTTTCCTTTTTTTTTTTTTTTTTTTTTTCCTATCACCTCTACTTCTCGACTTTATTCATTCTGAAGCATTTCCCTCAAGGATTTTAAGTCTGCATTATTTTACATCCTTTAGATAAATTTTACCACATTAAATCCATTTTCATAAGCTCTTCTGAGAATCTTAATCTTGTATTTATTATTATCTGTATTACATTAACATCCACAGATCCAGATGAAACTATTATTTTTAGTACAGATTGATGGCGAGAAACAACATTTACTCTGAAGACTTGATAATGATGGGATCCAGTCTTAGTCAGGAGGAAGTTACTAGGAGCAAGTGCTGTAGTAATATTCATAGCCAAAACAAAACTCTCTGTGAGTCAAAGATCCTCCTTAGAGCTGCCAAAAATGTTTTTCTGGCCTATAAGGAAACTGCACTGCAGTTTGGTGACTTACTCATAAATTCAAATAATAACTCTGACATGCTGCAGAGCTACTTGCGTGTTTGTTCCCCAGAAGAGCTTCATGCAAGGAAGTATGGATTCTGCCCTCAGTTATGATTATGATTATCTATGGCATCATTATATATGCAACAGATTCAGTTCCCTATCTTAAGAGAATGGGTTCCTATAAGTATAACTATAAGCCCACAAAGATGAATATTTTATGAAATTGTATTTTAGTTTAGAAGTGATCTGCAAGGAATGTATTGCTTTCTTCCTGCTCAACTCCCTGAACACTCTTAAAAACATGATAATGTTTTAATAAACATTGATTTATTTGATTTATTAAAAGTTTATTTGATAATAAACTTTTCAAGGCTAAGCAATTTCTTTCAAAACAGGAAATAAATTACACATCTGAAAATCATTCACACACTTGATCTATTCTGATCAAAAACCCCATCCCTAAAGACTGGACAGGTTTTCTTCACCAGTATATAGTGGGTTCAAATTATTGTTAATTTAAGAAAAATGTTATAGGGCAACCATTTTTTTATTATTTATGACTATTTAAAAAAAAAAAACAAACCTCATTTCCCATTTCCTACCCCTCAATGAGAACACCAATGGCAATTTGCTTATGGAGATCATATTGACATTTCTGCTAACTTCATAGTCATGACATTAAAACTGCTGTCCATCACAATAGTGTCTGAACCCTTACTCTTCATGGTCCCATCCAAAAACCCGTTCCTTGCACCAGTGTACAGCTCTTATGGCTTGGCTCTCTCAGAGATTGTGAAGAAAGAGATTGTAAGATTTACAAAGCTATGGTATTTCACATTGGAATTTGAGCAAATTCTGTAGGCTTTAGGCTCCTTGTGCAACCTGCTCAAATATCTATGTTTTGTTACAGTTGGAAGTTTATATGTGAAGCAAAAATGTGGTATTTTAGAAAGTGAAGGGGTGCACTTAGATCAAAATGTTTGCATTTATAAAGTATTCATACTTGCCACCACTGAATACCTAAGTACAAGTACTGACTATCCTGAAAATAATGAATCTGAAGAATACCTGTATAATAGTTCTGTTCAACACACAGGCATATAATGTGTCAAGACCAAGCATAACAAAATATTTGACTGCCAGGACAAATATACAATCTACAGAATATTTGAGATTGAAACCTTAGTGTGCTAAATACTGAGCAAATGTTGAGTTTGATGGTTCCCCTTGCCTTAAGACCTGGCCTCACCAAAACATAGGACAAAGAAAGTGTGAAAAGGGGAAGGACAGATTTGATAACTACATAAATAATTGGCTAAAGCAATGATGAAACCCTGTTCCTCTAGCTCAGCCTAGACAAAATCTCTGTCCCTCGGACCAATGTATGTTTTATTCTGAAGAGAGACTGGAAATGCCATGTACTTGCTAACAGGCCTATTTCCCTTTCCATAAGGTTGCTTCTTACTGTGCAGTGATTGTAAGGTTATTTGTTACTTAATGGAAACAGGAAAAGAAGATGTATTTGCTGAAGTTGAAAAACAACTGGGAGTGCAGAAAATCTATTACAGCTCTGAAGAAATTGTCCAGTTTTTAAAATGAACAGATAATATTCTAGTTCTCTGTTGTTGCTACTGCTACCCCTCTCCCCACATTTTATTTTATTTTATTTATTTTATTTTATTTTATTTTATTTTATTTATTTTATTTTTCCCAAAAGGTAAAAGAGTTTAATTGGGTTAGTTGAACTTTACCCCTTAACTCTATCTTTACTTCCTTTTTACTTTTTTTTTTTTGTTTGTTTGTTTGTTTTTAATTGGATTTGTGGTGTTGGGGTCAGGATTGCAGTTGTCATGAATGAAACAGAAGAGTGTTATTTTGTGTGTTCAAGTGAAATTGGAACATGTATGCCCTTAGCAGAACTGTACATTTGTTGATTGCTGTGGTAGCACTGTTACTTAAAAACAACAACAACAAAATAAACAAACAAACAAAACCAAAGAAATAAATTTCACAGCTGTATCAGTGATATTACACCATAAAAGAATTTGTACAAATGGAACAAGAAATATATCAGTAGTTATAAACAAAATTATCAGTATTCCAAAAATACAGCACAAATTATGAAGAGTTTATGTCCTCATTACAACCAAATACATTGTACATAGATTGAAAGAAAGTTAGATGCAGATTGACAAAACTGAAAGTGTTCTATGTTTGCCAATAAAATTAGATTTTTCCTACTAAACAATTTTATTTTTGAAAAGATTAGTATTTGAGAACAAAAATTTTATTTCTCTAATTTTATTTTAAAAATGTAATCATTAAGTAATCTTATAAAGATCTATTAATCTTGTAAAAATAATTTTGGAAAATGAGCTTTGGCTTAATAGGAATTTAGAATAACATTTCAATCATATTTTTGATTAAAATCTTTGGAGGGAAACAAAAGAATAAAACAAGAACTTTTTCAGAAAAATCACAATAGTGCTTCTTCAAATACATAATAGAAAAATCATTTGGAAGTTTTTTCAGGTAAAATGTTCTTGTTCTGTGATCAACTCAAATGTAAGATTTCAGTGCCTGATATTAACTGGGGTCTAAGTCTTTTCATACTGATTGAGTACAAAAAGGTTCTTCACATCTGGTAAAAATAAAATAAAATAAAATAAAATAAAATAAAATTTAAATTAGAAATTGGAAGTAGTTTGAAAGTGTTATGCAATAGTGATCACATTTTTACCTTTTAAGCCTCTAGTGTAACACAGATCTACATAGATCTTACATAAGAGAATTTTCAAAATTCTAACAATAATCCTCTATTTATTTATCTTTTCATCAGGAAAGTGTGTTTAAATCTTTTTGGTATTTTTAATGTGCATTTTAAGAGAGTTTTTAAAAAAATCTATATTACATTCACTTCTCTAGAACTCCAAAGCAGTTGAAAGGATTTTACTTTTACTTTCCACACTAATGAGGTACATTTCAAACCAAAAGTAGGGTGTTCGAGGAATTTCTTACTTTCTGAAACGGTAGGCTTCTAATAAATTCCTTTTCAGACATAATTATAACAAAGTTCTATGAGCAATAATTTTGGTCAGCTGGCACATTCCTCAATTTGTGTCCATCTCAAAACAGCCAAATTATGAAGAGTGATTTAGTGCCTGTGCATGGGAGAATGTTCAGAGGGCTTTTCAGTGGTGGTGCTATTCAGACCAGGCAGTCTGGGTAAGACCTGGTAGCTCAACTTCAATCAGTTCCATTATTAATAACATATTATGCTACGCTTTATGTCCTTAGATATTAGAGTTTTTATACAAGAAGATAATTGTCATTATCTCTGTCTTATGGAGATTGAGATGAAATGGTTTGCTCAAAATTACCTTGGAGATGAGGGGCAGAGTCTTTGGAGGAAATGTGATCCAGGAATTTCCATTCTGTTGGATCAGACTTCACACAGCACTTAGCCATCCTTTCAGTGCACACTGTGTGGCTTAGCCACAGAGACAAGATACTGAGGTTTACAGACATCTGCAGTGTATATTTTGTATGTTTCATAAGGACAGGAACCTTCCTGGCTTCTAATTTGGAGGAGAGGAGCCTAAATTCTGATCCTGTTCTACTCCTACCCACAAAGCTTAAAGCTGAAATCCTGTTTTCCAAGCTGTTACAGGTTGCTTGTGAATGTGATGTTAGGAGGGAGCACATATAATTTCCTATAACAAAATAATGAATAATAATAATAATAATAATAATAAAAACTCACAAAAAAAAAAAAGCTTTGCATGGCTGCTTATTAGAGGCAAGATTAGGCTGACATTTTGCAAAATAAATAAATAAATAATAATGATCAGACTACAATAAAAACAAGATAAAATATTCTATGTGCATGGCAGAAGTTTTATTTTTTAAGAAAATCTTATGACTCAGTTTCTGATTTGTCCACAATATAGAAAAGACCAAATCACTTAAATCTTTTTATTTTAGTATACTAAAAGTAGGTAGCATGAAGTGAATAAAACTGCAATTTAGGTAAATTATCGCAAGCAGATCAATTCCCCTTTACTCAGTATTTTCAGCATTTTTGAGATCTTCAAAAGCCACCAGAGACTGTTCAACTCAGAACTTGAAGATCTGTTCAACTCAGAGATCTTCAAGTGCCATGGACCTGGGCACTCTGCTCTGGGTGTTCCTGCCTGAGCAGGGTTGGTTGGACCAGATGACTTCCAGGGGTTGCTTTCAACCCTAACCACTCTGTGATTCAGTGAGTATGATTCTGTGTTCCATGATTCTGTGATTCTGTAATTTGCCTTTCACCCAGACACGAAGTGGAAGATTAATTAAATTCTATTTTAAAGATATTTCAAGAATGTCATGCAAAAACTAATTAAATATACTGATTTCAGAAAAGTTTCATCTATGTACACTTACAGGAAGACCCCAACACAGAGAAGAGTCATTTTGATGTATTATTCTGAGACTATTGTCAATTCTTTAGTTGAAATTCTGGTTATTATTTTCTGTGTCTGAATCGTTCTCTATGATGTTAAATTCTGGTGTTAAAACATATTTAACCTAGTTAAATCATGCAGTTAAAACATTATTTTGATTGCTATAATTAATATAGGAATTAGTATACTAGTTAGGACTTGCAACCTAATTGTGTAAAAATAATAATAATAATAAAAAGATTTTTTTCTGCAGTTCATATTGTCCTTCATTGAATATGTATTCCCAGAAAATGTTATGTATTCAAATTAAAACACTCAATGCTGAATCAGTCCAAGGTCATTATAGTTTGTCTGCTACAGTCTCCCTCGTTTGATGAGAGCTACATTAATGAAAATGCATTAGCTAAAAAAAATAATAATTAAAAAAAATAGAACACTTTTAAATTCTAGTATTAGTGATGATAATTTTGCATTTGACACAGAGTTAAAAAGAATTTCTTTATTTGATGGTGTATTAATATCTGTAGTGACAAATCCTTCAGAACATAATGTAGCTGCCATTGCCTGGAGGAAAACCTAAGGACATTCTAAAGAGCACTGTTGAGGGAAGTTGTAAAGAAGTACTTGGTTTGGAGCTGTTAGACTGAAACTAAGCAGAAGGGTTTGATGTATTGCCAGAAGGGTTTATCTTCTCAAAAAGTTTATAATCAAACACAAAGGAAAGCCTACTGCATATTTTGTTGTTCAGTGAACATGAAAAGTTGTTTTCCTTTCATTAATGCATCTCTCTTTACACTTAGCCTTATCCAAAACAGCACATTCTGTACACATTGTTACCACTTAGAGTCCAGAATTAATTCACTTCAGTGAAAATTGGTTCCTTTTTAAAATTATTTTTAAGCTGAGCTTGGCAGAGGCACTTGAATGAGAAGTCAGAAAACAGAAAAGTACAAGTTGATGCTGCAATAACATCTAAACTTTCTGTCCAAAATCTAAAAGCATTTTGCACGTATTATGAATCAGCTCCCTTAGAATATCTGATTTATAAAGGTAAGTATTGTCCTATCTACTCCGGGGAGAAGGTGAAATAAGGAATTAGTTACAGTTATACATAGTTATATTTATATATATATAATTCAGAGAGTTGAACAGAATTCATATCCACTTATCTCATCACTAGCCTTCAGCTGAAATAATAGGATTACATATGTGAACTCACACATGTACAAGTGTTCACACACACAGCCCACACTTATATTGTTTGTGAATCGCCTATCATAATATTGATGCATGCAGAACAGGTGTCTTCAACTGTAGAACTTGCTCCAAGCTTCTCTAAGAATTAATGGAGAAACAAGCATTTTAAGACATGATCCACTTAATCTTACTAGGTGTCAAGTTTAGGAAGGGAACACTCCCAAAAGCCAATTTCTCTTTATTGATACTAAAGAGAATCCAGAGAAGTAGCTCAGATGTAGAATATATAAATTTAGAAAACCCTGCCCACAATAAGTATTAAATGTTTCATAGCATGTTTCTGTGGTTTGTCATTAAAAAAGTTGACAAGTACATGGCTGTGAATATTAAGCAACATTTTAAGGTGTCCATTCTCAATTTTGAACACACATAAATCAATTAGAGCTACAGTTTTGAAAGATAGACATCTAGCCTTTTAGATTAGACATCTAAAGGTAAGATGGAAATTAGCATTGCATGTGTTTTTTTTTACTTTTCTGCAATAAGTAAGAAATGTGAAAGAGATAATGATTTAGGTAGAAAAATCTTACAAAGGAGTGTGAGAAAGATTCAAGCTATATGAATAAGTCATTTTAGAGATATATTAGCCACAGATGTTGAATGAAAGCAACTTGGCTAGGAGTATGACTTTTCCTATGGCTTTAGAAATTATGGAATAACATGATGTAAATACACACATGGGTGCAGCCTGCAGGGTTTGTTCTTAAAGGTCCACCAAATAATCTTGAATTATGTATATATGAAAAGTAACTCACCTCATACATACACCATGTTGGGCAGAAACTGAAAGATATGGCTAACAGTTGGTAACCTGGTTACAGAAAAAAAAATAAATAATAATAATAATAAAACACACTCATTTTGTTAAATGTGGTGAGATTTTATATTTTGTCTTCAGTGTCATAGAGCAGGGGAAAAAATGAAAAAAAAATACATAGCTTTCTCATTGATGTCTTTCTCATTGAGTATCTTAAGGTTGAAAAATATACAAATTTGATAATTAAAAGGAGAGAAAGAATGGGTAGGGTATCTGTGAGTAGGAGACACAAAACTAAAATGGCAAAATCTGCAAAGTGGGTATAAGCACATGCATAGGACAAATATAAAAAAATAAATCACTAATATAATTCAGCATTTTTATCTCAGTGTTTTCTACTAAAGCCTACCTATTTTATACAGCATAGACCACAGCCAGTGCTGAACAAGATTTAATTTAAAGAACCTTAATAGAATATAGAGATAGTGGCATGAAGAAAAGGAAAAAGAAGCTTCAAGCTGAATATCAAGCCAAACTTTCAGTGACTGAAATCTATTCAAACATGCAATAGTGCAGTGATCAGAAACACGTGTCAAAATAACACCAGGAATAGTACTTCTGGGAGCAATCCAGTATTGGCAGTTATAGTGCTTTATGACCTTCCGTTCTTAGTACATATGATGCTATGATAGCTTTTCAAAAAGTTTAGCTTTTTCTCCCTGGCCCTTTTCTAGTTTGTGCTGCTATCTAACGTGGTACCAGAGCTAGCAGACTTCTTGGAAATGAGAACACGTACATTTGAAAAGTCACCAACTATTTTTGACCTAATACTATCATCCTAAATGGATGGAAATATTTGTTTGCAGAGAATACAGTTTGCCTAAATCTGCTACAGTTCTTCCATGTGGCCTCGTGCATGTCATTCTTCTCCAGGACCACGCCCCTTTGTCCACCACCATGGCTGGCACCAGAGCATATAGGTTCCAGGTTCTCAGAGACTCCTGTGTTAGGTGCCTTGGCTCTGTATCTGGTTTATGCAGATTACTGAACCTACCAAAATGATTTCCTCAAGTGAGTTGCTGCCCAATGAAGTAGAGGTCTGAGTTAGGTACTAATTTGCTGGATGCATTATTCCTCGTTGAAATGCATTTGCCTCCATTTGTGTTTCATAGCCCAGTTTACCAGTTTGGAGGTAACCGTGCTCTCAGAGCTCAAGGAGGGATTTTAAAATAGAGTTTTCTTTACATATTAAAGCAGCACTGGGAACACCAACCTTACTTATACTCTGCTTTTGTAAATGAGCACTTATAAGAAAAGACTGGAAGTTCTATTACTTCTTTCTGCTGCTTCCCTGCATAAAACCACAAATGTATATGGGGCAAAACAAAAACAAAAACAAATAAACACTTCATTTTTCCTCTTCCATGATCTGTTTTCTGTGTATGATATAAATTCTAAGGGACTGGGAATTTCTGTAATACTTTAGTACATTGAGGATCCATTTCAGTTGAAACCTGTAAGAGTTGCTGTAATGCAAAAAGATCAAAGTAGTTTTCATTTTTCCATGGTGTTCATTAACTTATATAAACAGAATCTACATTTGTTGTTTTAGTATTATAGACTCAGGCAGCTAATATAGTAATAAAAGAGAAAGTCTTTTATTTTCTTACTAGACGTGAGACAATTCTTACATAGTTTGTTTTGATGTTTTCTTGGTATTCTTCCTGCCCCAAGTGATATTTCCATAATGTCCTCTACTAATGGAAACACAAAACACTTAGTGTTCATTACTTTAGTAGTGTAGTTATTAGATACATTTTTTTTGCAATATCTTCAGAGCTTCTCAGTCTTCAAAAGTACACTTGGATCAACTGTAGTATTATTAAGGGAAACAAAAATGAATGCAGCTCTTTTCCTAGGAACACACTGGTTTGTGAAGTTTGTCTGTTTTCCATACCAGTACCAGAGAAGGTTGAATGGACATCACCACAGAATTTATGGGCAACTTCCTGTTGGTTTTGTTCTATTCCTTCTTCCTCAGTTTTAATCTCCTACTTTCTGTCTGTGGTAGATGGCATTATGATGATGAAGAAAGAGATTCTGGTCTCAACAGCTTGTGCTGCAAAACAGCTTGTCCTGCAAAAAATTTTTTTTTTTTTTTTTTTTTTTTTTTCCTGGTATGAAAAACAATAATTATTTTTAGAGAGAAAAGAACTCAGTTTGTCAGAAAAACCTGCTCATGAATGGACATGGGTACTGATGAATACTGCTATGCACTTTTGAACTATTCTATGGGGTAAACCACGGTTTGGTAGGGCACTGACACTAGCTGTAGTGCATTGTGGGAGAGTTATTCTGATCAACTACTCTAGACCAGATCTTTAAAATTCTCGATTAAAACATGAAATGTTCAGGGAAATAGATGCCGAACACAAATAATAATAATAATAATAATAATAATAATAATAATAATAGTAATATTAATAGTAATAGTAATAATAATAAAGATTTATTTAACCTTGATAGTAAACAAAAAGCTTCAAACCAATGAGACATTTGTGCAGGAGTTTGTTGTTGGCCAGCATTATTAACTTGATATTTTTCATTTGAAGACTAACGGCTTTCATATTCAGTTCTAAACAGTGGAAGTTTTAAACTACTATTGCTTGTTCAAAATTTTAAGATTAATTTTTTAAAAAATACTGTAGGCAGTGACAACTAATTATTTGGAAGACTTAGTTTTTGTTCACATGTGTTGAGCATTTTTAGAAGAAGAAAAAAGCTTATTTCATGCTTTTCCTGGCCTAAGCATTTTATTTTCAGGACATTCATTCAATCTGCAGATAAATGCCATTTAAAAAATAACCAAATAATCATATGCAATAAAATATTATCTTCCAGAAAAATGAACCTTTAACATCTTACATTTTGTAATATGAACCACTAATGTCTTTTTTTTTTTGAAATATCGTTTTCAACCTATCATAAGCAAAGAACAGAGACAAACATTTATCCCAGAATGTCATTTTTATATAGCTTATTTTATTACAAATGATTCTCATCTATTTAACAAAATATAAACCCAGTAACAATGCTAGATTTTCAGAAAACAAAGCAAAACCAAACAAAACCTGGAGATTCTGATGCTAAAAACACAGCAGGAATTAAGGAAGAAAACAAGTTTCCAAACTGGGCTTGACATAATATAATCTACTAGCTAGTATTTATGTTCTATTGGCTTCTAGTGGATGGAGTGTTGGGACACCCAAGTGCTCTGTGATAACTATCTGATAGTGATGACTGCACATTTTTTGAGTGCTGCTGCTAACAAAGGCCTTGCTCTATTTCAAATGGCAGGAACTTGTGAATTCTAGTAGAATTCAGTAGAGAGGGGTGGCCATGGCATTTTGATGTGGCTGTGGTATTTTGCCATGTAAATTGTGCTTGATGTATACATGTCCCTAGATGATTCCCTCTTCTATAGAAACAAACAAACAAGAAAAACAAGCAAACAACCCCACCACACGTCATCCCAAACACACACACAAATAAACAAACAAATAAACAAAACCACCACCAACAACAAAACACAACAAAACCATGTCTCAGGATCTTTTCTAATCTCAGATGGTCAGGATTTAAGTTTCACATTTCACCCAAAAGTTCGATAATGCTCTTGCAACATTCACATGTCGGCAGTATACTTTATTGAATGTCTACTGCTTTCAACAGTTAATAATTCCCAAGTTGGCATTTACTGCCTTACAAAAGAGAGCCACGATAACATTGCATATATTAATTGTGGTTTTGAAATTAAATACGAGTAGCATATCTGAAAGGTAGAACCATTTTCATTAATGCACCAGGTTGATAGCAAATTATGTTACCAAAGTTCAGGAAAATGTCTTCAGTGTCCCTGGGATGTTCACAAAACTAAATTAGTCTGTGAAGACATAGCGTGCTTAGGGAAATTCAAATGCATGTAGTTGTACTGGAGTGCAAAGGACACCAACAGTTTTGCTGAAATGATTAAGATAACTATGTACTGAATATCCACAAAGTGTTTTACATAGCAATAATTTATTGACATTTTTCTTAGACAGATTACAACTTATACAGATGACGGTTCAGAGAGAAGAGTGCTTATTTAACCTTGGTTTTCTTTTGGGTTGTGAATGAGATCACTTACATTTAACTACATGATCTGTGACCAAAGACAGATAGCATAACCAAAGAAGAGATGTTCACTGACACTGAATAAATGAAAAGAGGAGACTGGTTAGTACTTCTCAATGAACTCTTCTGTAGAGTATTTGACTCTATGCTTTGATGTTGAGAGTCAGGATGGGAATGGTAATCACATTAATTAGCATAACAGGACAAAAAAGAAAAAAAAACTATGTCTCTGTTTCAGAACGAGAAAAAGTAATTTCAGGATGAAATATGTGGATCATTTGCTAAGCTGAAACCTTTCTTGAAGTTGACAACTATGAATCTCAGTCAGGGATGGAGTTAGCAATATAAAAGTCAGGTGTACAGTGTAGGATGAACAGTGACCCTCTTTCTAAAGACAAGTCAGATGTCTTGGGACAATTATTTATCCCCTTCTAAAACAGGATCAGGAAGAAGGTGATCTGAATTACATCAATGTATATGTTGTTATCTTTTTCTCCAAATAGTGTAAGGGATTCTAATGAGAAACATGTCTACTGATGTTTACTGAACTACTTTTCAGTGAGATACTTTCATCCTGATGTGGGTCATTCACTCATGAATTATTGTAACATTTACTGCAACATATTGGAGGGCACATTATCCAACAAAGGTGAATGAGGATTAGGTGACTTCAAGTGGTCTGAGCAAGTGAACATCATTACATTTGACAACATTATGATCTGGATGCAGGACTCTCTATGCAGTATCTTTTTTCATACCTTCTGCCAGGAAGTAGAATAAAAGTAATAATAAAGTAATCTTGTCATCAATTCAGAAAACAAATATCAAAATCAAACAGCTACCACATATGCAAAATGTGAAGAACAGGTTACCAAGAGTCAGTAAGACCTAGGAACACACAAACATGACTGGAATAGACCCATCATGGTGAGTCTCCTACATCAAGAACCATATATTTACACAAACTTTGAAGTCCATTCATTATTGGACAATTGTGAGATATTCAGCCCAAATAAGAGAGAAGTTCATTACTGTAATACCAAAGTTGATTAAAATAAATAAATAAATAAATAATGTATTTAAATATTGAGAGAAATTTCACTGTTATGAGTGAGACAACCATTGAAGCAAAGAGATTTAGGTAGTGTATTTTTTTAGTAAAGAAAAAGAAACAGAAGGAATTCATATAGATTGCTTGGTAAACAGAAAATGTTCAAAAGGTACAAACAAACAAAAAAAGCAAACAAACAGCAATGACAACAACAAATCCACCTTTGAAATATTTATATAATGCTAGCCATTTTGTCAGCTGAAGTTGTTTCTCAAAGTTGCTTTATAGGTCTTTATGTAGTAGACTTTACAGCAGTAAAGCTAGAAAACTGTGGATAGCTATGACACACTTGTTTCAAAATGTCTACTGAAAAAAAATGAAGAACATTCTGAAAAGAATCCCATAAGACATTCAGGAGCTGGAGAAAAACAGTTACAAACCTGCTGAAATGCTCAGTATATTTAAATTATCTACAAGAATCCTGAGAGATGGCTTGATCACACTGTGTATATGCTTTCAAGATGTTTAAGATCTTTTAAATGTAGAAGTCATAACAAAAGCCAGTGTTTTGAAAGTCTAACTAAACAGACTTCAATTTAAAAGAAACATTTATAATATGTGAACTACTGGAAAAACATCAGTGAGTAGACTTAATTTCTCAAATACAGTTTTGTGTTGGACATGGCCTTGCACACTGAAGAAGAAAACAAAATTACTTTTTCAATGAAAATAAAAAGTGTCTTCAGGAAGATTACATAGAAGCAGATCACCGACCACAGTGTGAAAATTATCAGCTTCCTTACCCTCTTCACCTTTTCCTCAAAGTAACAAAAAGCCTAAGTAACTATGTGGAAAAGATTGATGCTCACCCCCCCCCCCCACCCCACCCCACCCACTTTTTTTTTTTTTTTGAATGTGAGAGATTAAATTAGCTTAATTTCTCTCCATTCAAAATCTTTGAAGAGATTTTAGCAGCATAATGGCACAATGCCAATTCATAACATCCTAAATTGGTGGAAAAAAAATCACTGCTGAAAGTAACTTCCCATCTCTTCGGCTGGGTAAAATTAGCTGCCCAGTTTCAAAAAGATGAAATAAGGTGGGATAAATCCCATCATAAAAAGAATTGAGAGGAAAATAATTCATGAGAAAGGGTACGCTTTGTGGAAAATGTACTTACCACCATGCATTTGGTCTAATTATACTTTGCTTTTCAAAATATAATGAACAGCAGTTCATATAAATGGTAGGTTAACAACATGACTAATTTAGTTATTGTTATTGCCTTTGGCATTCATTTTGATATGTATATTGTTCAAATCTTGGTATATTAACTGCATTGTGTTTGCATCTTTGGTTAGTTGGCTACTTAGCTTCCAGCACTTTATTGCATTTGGAGACATTCAATACAAAAGTACCTCTAATTTTCTGACATTTTTGTCCTAGCTCTCACTTCTTTAATATCCAAAATCCCAGAAAGAATACTATGAGAGGGGAATGCCTGCAAAAACTCCTCTGTAAGAGGATACCAAAATGGAATGTAGGAGTATGGAGCAGCAGCAGAGTGCAGCTGTTTTTCTTATTATTCCCAAAGCTGGAGACAAAGCCAAGAAATAAGCCCAGGTGGGCTGTGCAGGAAAGGTTGGCTTAGGGGGATAGAGGGCTTCTAAATAGTTACAGTTGGAGTGTTTAACACAAAAAGGGAACGAAATAGTCTAAAAACTGAAAGATCATTCCTTCTTTTCTTCCCTTTCTTTCTTTTCTTTTTTCTTTTCATTTCTTTTTTCTTTTCTTTTCTTTTCTTTTCTTTTCTTTTCTTTTCTTTCCTTTCCTTTTTTTCTATTGTTGTATTTTATTTTATTTTATTTTATTTTATTTTATTTTATTTTATTTTATTCCTTTCCTTTCCTTTCTTTTCCTTTCCTTTCTTTCCTTTCCCCTACTTTTTGTAGTAGTTTGCTAAGTTATGTTTATACTAAGACTGTTCAACTATCATGTATTGGAGACATCTGCGAGACTGCTTTGAATTAGTTACATTCTATTGCTGTTAGAGAGATAGTCATGGCAACAAGAAGCTTGTAGTAGGCTTTAAAGTATGCCTTTGAGACTGGAAGGAGGACAAGGTAATAAATGTTGACTACTTTCCAGATTTTGGTCAGAATAAATGCTAATTTACCTGCTCATACATACTGAGTCTGCTAGAGTCATTTGTAACCTCTATTTACACATCCAAGATGGAATGAAATGACCTATTTACCTTTTGGGCAGGCTTCCTAAACTTAGGTTGTCTGAGTGGCAGTACATGTCACCAACTATATTCTGCCATAAAGACCCACATGCAATATCAATTCTGTCTCCCATATGTCACCTATATAAGCTAAGTAATAAAAGAGTACTTCAAAGACGTTATTGTTATTCTTCACTCACTTAATCATTAGTTTCTCTTTCACCAAATAGTACCTTGACCATATCTTGGGAATGTCTTCAGTAAGTACATCGTGCTACTTTTTCTCTTCCTCAACTTTCTTCTCCTTTTTTTTTTTTTCTTTTTCTTTTTTTCCCATTACTTTATGCTCCCTCTTTACTTTTTAGGGTAAAGTGGAGTTAAACTAAACTCTCTCTTATGTGATAAAGAAGGAAATAATTCTAGATGTTAAAATAGGTTGTCAGAAACATTGACAAGTGTAGATAGAATGTGATTTATGGACCTTTAACTTTTTAAATTAAAATCTTATATCCTTAGGTAATACAGTAGTGCTGGTGTGCATTGAATTCTTGCACAGCATTCCAAATTATCTATAGCACATTAATTTACCATAGATCTGTTTCAGTTGTTTGAGTAAAATAGACAAGATAAATTGAATTAGTCTGAAGTATGAGATTGTAGGGAAAATGAAAGTCCACGAAGACTGACAGATGTAAGAATTAACTGTTACCACTTTAAAAGTTACCTGTAAAACAGAGACTCTAGCAGACATATTTGAATTTTGATCTCCTTTTGCTGTCTGATGCAGTGGATATCCTGTTCAGGGACACAGCTAAGAGAGATATACCACATTTTTCTTCTCAGTTTGTCTCAAGTTAGAAATGGAAGTTTTGGGATTTAAAAGAACCCATATAAGGTTGGGCCAATAGCCTTTTAGACATGTGGCTTTCCAGCCTCATTACAGACTTCAGAGTTGTAGGTCAGAAACATCAGAAAATTCAAATTGCTCAACAACCTATCTTCAAAGAATTTTCTTCCTTATCACCATTAATTATGAATTTCTGTATATCTTGAAGCATGAAAAATGATCTCCTTCCAAAAAGTCTCCATTCTTTCAAATCTATCAATATCTTCAAATTTAAATGAATGATTTTTTAATTCCATTTCCAAATATACTCTCCTCATACAGCCTGGGCTAAGATATGACAAAATTATTGGAGAGGCTGTTTTTGATATTTTCCCATGCAATGTGGTCAATAGGAAGCACTAGCATGAGTACTCTAGAAGGCCTTTTTGTAAATAATTTTTAGTCTACTTGAGGAGAATCAATAATTTTGAAAAAGGTTGTCCAAGGGATGTAAAGGCTATTCAAAATTATTTCAGGACCTGGAATGTTTGCTGGAATAAATGTTTCAAAATAAATAAATTATGAAATGTGCTGAACTAACACACCTACCGTTTTTAGTTGTTCTTTTCTCTAAAAGTTTAGACCTGATCTACTATGATTTCAGACACAGACACAGACACAGAATTTCTAGGTTGGAAGAGACCTCAAGATCATCAACTCCAACCTCTGACCTAACACTAACAGTCCCCACTAAACCATATCCCTAAGCTCTACATCTATTTATGTAGCTTCTCAGAGGAAAAAGGAAAAAAAAAAAGAAAGGAAAAAATAGAGAAAACAAAACAGATAAGCGACAAAGTTACAGAGACATTTACAGTTGTAAGTACTTTATTTTTTTTTTTTTTATTTTGGGAATTCTGAAGTCCCTCTCAAGTCATACTATTTAGATGCCAAAATATTCACAGGCTGAGAGTTAAAATTATTTTACAGATTAGAAATTGGTAAGGCAGTAAATAAATAAATAAATAAATAAAAGTGAAAATGGGGGAAAAGTGAAAGATGGCTATCTCAACTTTACAGCCAAGACTGCATTTTTGACCATTAGTCACCTGAAAAAAAAAAAAAAAAAAAAAAAAAAAAAAAAAGCAAGCTAAGCCAGTCACTTAGTCTGTCTTTACAGGGGCACTTACAAAGGCATTTCACATCTTATGTATGAAATGTGTTTTGAAATGTGCTTGTCACATCTTGTGGATGAAATGTTTCTCCAGAAGTACTTATCTGTTTACACGTCTATAGAAATAATTCAGGTAATCAGGCTCCTAACTTAAGACTTCCATCAATGCACAAGTTCTGGGGGATGACGTTAGGTTAAAATTATTTATCCGAACTAATCTACCACTCTAATTGGTCTAATCTTCCCCATCTCTTTGCTTTAGAACTATATTGAGAGTTTCATCAGGTGCAGAAACATAGAGTGTTATGCACTTTGTTTTCTCAAAAGACAGATAAGGAAAACATTAAAAATAATGATTTTTTTTTTTCTGGTATTTCTGTATGTTAGTATGAAGAAATCAGAATGACACTGCTAAAAGAACCTGAAAGAAATCAGAAAAAAAAAGGCATGTCTAGAATTTAACAATTTTGAAACCCTTTTTTTTTGAAGACAAATGGAAACCGTTTCATTGTGAACATGTCATACCTGTTCAACCCAAGACACTAGAGATCAGGATAGAGATAGATGATAAACGTAAGAATTAGTTTAGAAGTGAGTTCAGGAGCTCCTGATCTATGTAATATCAAGCAATGTTCTTCTGTGACATCTGAATTCCCACTCAAGTGCCACTTCAGCATCATTTACTAGGGAGGCACTTTGCTATGTCAGGATATGCATCTTTGAAGTGGTTGTGGGAGCACAGCATGTGAAATGTCTGTAATTTAATCTAGCTCCATAAACTGTCACTTCTGGACAACTAGAAGTTCTTAAAGAAGAAAGTTTCTTTAAGTATAGTGTCTAGCTCGTTTATGAGGTAAGAGCTTGGTAAATTCATCTCTGCATTCTCATCCGCCTTGTCTGGAGTTAAATGGAGGGAATTGTGCCTTCTGAAGTCAGATTTTAGAGATGTACATATATTCTTGTTTATATCTTGATTTTTTTGGATGCAGGTATACGTGCAAGTAGTTTTCTAGTTTGCAAGCAGTCAGCTTCACACAAGTTCATTCAAGAGCTGAATTCTGCTACTCATGAACTCATGACTGAGGTGTTGGGGAGAGGAGATCTCAAACCATGTGAAATAGCATGACAACTGAAACACAGCCTCTGATCTAAGATTTCTGTTCAGGTTCTGAGCTGCAAATAAGTGTACATACACAAAGACACAAGGACACAGAGCCGAATGTGCTTAACAGCAACAAAAGATGAAAGTCTGTAGGAGGAATATTGGTAGGCATGTTAAATAAATGTTTTGCTTAAATTCAAATGCAGACAAACAGGCTCTTCCTCTGGTGTCTTCAAATGCATTTACTTTTTCCTCTGACTTTCAAAGGTATGTAGGTTTCAGGAACAGTGACTCACTAGAGACCTAAAATGTACGTATTAATCTAAATTAAATGAACTATATCTCTACAAGCTTCCAAAGACCTAACTATATATAGCCTTCTGAAAAATCTAGAAGATGAAGCACCTGTCTGTGCTTCACAAACAACATACACAGAGGTGCAAGAATTGCTTCTGTTATATATAATTTCACACATTCCCTATATCTCATTTCATTTCTTACGATATAAAAAATTAAAAACATCATCTACTTCAGAAGTCTCCTCCTAAACTTACACTGTTCTGTCTCCTTTTCACCCTCCCCTCCTAACATGAGTATTTATTAGTGTAGAGCCCTCAGTCCCACCCTATTCCCCGTTCTCAGCAATGCTATCCCTCTCTGGCTGCTTACTTTCAATAACTGTCCCTTTTATGTGGCTTGAGTTGCACAAAAAGGACCAGATCTCAATAGAAAATTTGACTGCTTGTCTGCTTAGGTACCTCAAGTCTATGTACATGTTCAGAATTTTAATGTCTAGGAACATTTAATGGCTAGGGATATGTTTTTTTTTTTTTTTTTTTTTTTTTCCTCTTAGTCTAAATCTTAAAACACTGAAAATATCTTTAGAAATGTTTGCTATTTTACTTCTGGCTTGGAAATTATGCATTGCTTCGATTCGTGTACTGACATAATGAGGGAACATCACACAATATCTGATAACAATGACACTGAAGTAATGTGAGAAAGTCATTTATCTTTCTGTTTCATTCTACCTGTGAGAATCTGAATGTTGCTACCATTCCTATTTAAGTAAATATTTTGGTGAGAATTTTACATTCATTTGAATATGAAGTAATGAAGACTTCAGCTATTGAAAATACACATAGAAGTTAGATGGGTAAGAGATAGAGTACTGCTACCTCTCAGCAAAATAAACTGCATCTTTTTATTTTTTTTATTATTATTTTTTACTATTAAAATGCCTTCTGTCTATTGATTGTCTCTTTGCCAGACATATTTTGTAAGTCTATTGCTCAGAAATGGTATCTCTTATTTTCCCTGTCTCTCTCTTTTCCCTCTCTCCCTTCTAAATTTATTAGCAGCTTGGAGGAATCTGACAAAAATTTCATTAAAGGTTCAATATTTGCCTGTACAGGTATAACTAATTAAGTTTAAAAGAATTATTAGTAAAGTGCATTTTCCTTTTGTCCTTCCTAGTATTGATACAGGAATTACTAGTAATTGATTACAATCGGTACCCCACTTACACTGAAAAATTCTGAACTCCAGTAAAACATCTAACTCAAGCACTTCAAGAACGTTCTAAGGCTAAAGGACCTTTGGATCCCTTATGAAAGATCAGGTGATACAGGGAAAAAAAAATACACCTGTCCCTTATGGCTTTATGTGCTAATTAACAACGACCTAGATCCTGATGAATGCAGGATGATCACTGAATGCAATGATCATGTGGATGTTCATCTAGTATAGCAAGAAGATGGAGAAGAAAGCCGGAGTTCTTCCTGTCTTATATCAAGATTCCTTTATAGACTGGAGCCATTGTCCTCAGAAAAACGGATAACTTTCTGAAAATCTCTTCTGAACTGTTTCTAAAAACCAGGTTGATATCTGGAGACAACAATTTACTCTTCCTGCTGCTGCAAGGTGCAGTGCTGCCAATGGGCTCTGTTCCAGTTAAGTGAAACATTTGACTTGACCTTAACCTAAATTATGTTCATTTTCATTTCTGGAATTAGCAGCCAAAAATAGGATGCTCAACTTCCTCATCTTTCCCACCCTAATAAACAACATCATAGTTTCCTTCTCCTTTGCTGACACTTTTTAGTCTTGAAGATGAAGCATACATTATTTGGGAAAGTGAGGGGAACCTAAAAAAAAAACACATTAATATGTGGATTGAGAAGAGCCAGTGCAGGGGTGTATGCAACCAGATGTTTCAAATTTGATAGCCTAGGAAATGTGACTATAATACAGTTCTTTCCTGTCCTCCAGATTTCACAGGCTAAACATATTATCTTTAGTTGAGGTGAAATTTGACAAGAGAAACTTTACTGTGGTTATGTGGTTCCAACCTGCCAAAGCCATGACACAGTCTTATCTGATCTGACTTTGTAAAAGTAGTGCCACCAATTTGCTGTGGCAAGACAGTGCTACAAATCAAAAAAAAAAGGAAGTTGCCAATTCATCCTAGCAACCTCAGCTCTGCTAACAGAAAGAAAAAAACAAAACAAAACAAAACAAAAAAAAAACCTCTTATAGTTATCATGACTATATTGGTCTATAGATTCTTTTAAATGTGAAGCTTGACCTTTTTGCTTTGAAGTACTTCCTTCTCATGGATGGGTCAAGAAGATGCTGGACTGGGACAAAAAAAAAATAAATGAAATGGTGCTAGTGGTTCATTAGTGAATATTTTCCTCACTAAAACAGTACTTAGCTCAGCATGAAGTACTATGTTTTAGATGAAAGGTGAAATAGAAGTCCCCAACCATTTTGTTTCATTAACATCCAATGGTACTTTTAACCAGAACACAGAATGTTAATTTTGATGTTCTTACAAAATTCCTAGTTGGGTAATTACATTCTGCTCTGCCAAGCTCCCCCTAGAGAAAATTTAATTAAACTGAGTTGATATCTCTGGCACAGCATAGACAGGTATCTGTACTGCAAAAGCCACCAGCACAATTGACATAAATTGGTGCTCTCCTGTGAAAGAGAAAACAAGAAGTATTACTTCCTCCTCATCAGAATTGGACATCCTACTTCAGTCAATGGGTATATCCACATTGTGCCAGCAATAGGAACTGTTAATACGAACTGAAATCATAGCTCACAGCTCTTTTGGCTGTTAGCTAGGTTCTTAGTAGGTTTTATTAATGTTGTGAGTAGTGATTAAATAGATATACACAGGAGAGAAGAATGGGGAAGGCACTTCTATATGCAGCTAGGAAGCGGCTACACAGACACTACACGTTGCTATTCCTTTAATAATCACAGAACTACAGAATCACTGAGGATGGAAGGCACCTGTGGATGCTATACAGTCCAACATCTCTGCTCAGGGCAGGGTCAGATAGAGAAGGTTGCCCCCAAAATCACAGAATCACAGAATGGCTGAGGTTGGGGACCTCTGAATATCACCTAGTCTAACCCCCCTGCCAACCAGGATCACCTAGAGCACGTTGCACAGAATGGTATCCAGGTGGGTTTTGAGTATCTCCAGAGAAGGAGACTCCACAACCTCTCTGGGCAACCTATTCCAGTGCTCTGTCACCCTCACAGTAAAGAAGTGCCCTCGCATATTCAGCCAGAATCTCCTGTACTTCAGTTTGTGCACACTGATTCTTGTACTGTCACTGTGCACAACTGAAATGAGACTGTCGCCATCATCTTTACACCCTCCTCTCAGATATTTATATACATTAATGTATATATACGCTAATAATGTATACTCTCATACTTCTCTTTTCCAGGTTAAACAGACCCAGTTCTCTCAGCGTGTCCTGGTAAAAAAGGTGCTCCAGTCCTCCAACAATCATAGCCAATCATCTTCGTAGCCCTCCTCTGGACTAGCTCCAGCAGTTCTATATCCCTCTTGTACTGGGGAGCCCAGAACTGGATACAATGCTCCAATTGTGGCCTCAGTGTCCGGTCAATTTTGAATATCTCCAAGAATGGAAATACCATAACCTTCATGGGCAGCCTGTTACAGCGTTTGACCACTTTCATAGTAAAAAAAATAAATAAATAAAATATGTATTTTTACATATGAGTAAACAGAATTCCTTGTATTCATTTTGTGCTTACTGCTTCTTGCCCTTCCGGTCAGTACCACTGAGCCATCCTTTATCTTCTGTACCCTGCTCCCCAGGTATTTATCTACATTAATAAGGTCATTCTTGAGCCTTTGAGCCTCCTCTTTTCCTCTATGAAGAGTCTCAGCTTTTTTCTGTCAGATGTTGTAAGCCATTATTTATCATTGTGGCCATTTCCTGGACTTGCTCCAATAAGTCTTGTACTGGGGAGTTTAGAACTGGACCCAGAGCTTCAGATGGGTCTCACAAGCACTGAGTAGAAGCTGATTTAAATATCAATCTTCTTTTTCTCCTACTTAGCTAGATGACAATCCCCCATGTGCTGAACCTTTTAGCATCAGGTGATAGCAACTGAATCAGGTGATGGTGGGCTGACAGTGTCTTTTTGAAGGAAAATATTGAGAAACTCAAGGATCAGATCTGTGTATTATCTGAACCTTAAATCTCTTGCAAATAATGTGTTTTGGATCCACTTCTGTATGACTGTTACTCTTTATCAGTTCTTAGCAATAGCTTAGCCTTTTAAGTCTATAATTAAACTGTCTCACTAATGGACAGTTAACGATTTAAAAGGAAACAATTCACCAATGTCATGTCCCTGCATTATACTGTACACATTTTAATGGTTTGTACTGAATTGGTTGCTTATTAAGACCTTGAATATCTGAACAATCGTACTATATTTTCTCAAAATAACATAACATGATGTAATGTGGTTAAAGTAGAGTGACAGCCAGAGCTGTGGCTTGAATGTAAATGCTGCATTGTACCTTGGCAAAAAAAACATTCCACAAATCTAGTGAGTCAGATGTA
Source organism: Stictonetta naevosa (assembly GCA_011074415.1). Lineage (NCBI taxonomy): Eukaryota > Metazoa > Chordata > Aves > Anseriformes > Anatidae > Stictonetta > Stictonetta naevosa. The sequence continues at coordinate 108,866,660 of CM021699.1, read as the reverse complement.
GCCTTGAGTTTGGATGATATTCAGCATAATGACATGGCCCAGAACTAATTTCCAAACAGTCCTTCATCACTCACAGAGCCTACTTAGTCATCTAGAGCCTGTGCAAGCAAAACTCCTAGTGACTTCAACAAAATAATGCCTTAGAAATTAATGCAGCATAGTTTAGAAAAAAAAAAAAAAAGTCAGTCAAATAGAAAAACAATCACTTTAGAAGGTATATAACTTCCATCATCATAGCATCTCTGCACTTCACAATCTTTCCTCACAACACTATTAAAGACTTCTTAAGGTATGGATTTTATGGATGGGTATTTGATGAGTCCAACGTCATGGGAGAAAACTAGAAAACTGCAATAGCTCAATCCACCCTAGAAGAAAAAACAAACAACCAAACAAAAAAAAAACATTGTCTCAGGATAGAGAAGCTTCCACCAGTATTGTAGCTGTGTGGTACTGCCTAGGTGTGTTAACAGGCTGTTTTATTCATTTAATCTTTACCAGTAAAATCCATCATCAAAAGTACGAGGAGATGTTGACATTCAGACGGATTTCCTTATTAATAGTAAACTCCATCCTGAGATAAACATTTTCCTCATATGCACCTAAAATATGCCTCACTACATTCTGAAACCACTTGTTATTCTTTTCTTTTCTTAATTAGAATAATTGATCTAATAGATCCTATGCTTTTTTTCTGAAAATATTTGTGCAAAAATAACTCAATGATGAATAGCCAGAACTCTTCCAAACCAAAACTTATCAGTAGAAAATGATCAAGGAATAAATATAGATTTATGTATATGAATAAAAAGAAACATGACTCATGCTACATCCAAAGGCAAATTTGCCAGAGCCTGTTCTCAGGAAATGTGTTGTGGGCTAACCCGGGCTAGCAGCCACCACGCAGTCCACTTGCTTGCCTCCTGTTCCCTGAAGCAGGACAGACAGGGCAATATGAAGATCAAAACCAGAAAAACTCATAGGTTAAGATAGAGACAGTTCAATAAGCTAAGGAAAGAAATAGGAGAAAGAAAACAAACAAACAAACAAACAAGTTGAAAGAAAAAATCAAGCAATTCAAAAACATCTCTCTATGTCTCAAAATTAGAATGACGCCCATGCCAGCTTCTGAACAATGGATACTTTTCTCCACCAGAATTATTCCCTTAGAGTTTTATTGTTGAGCGGACTGTAGGAGATTGCTTAAATAGTTTGGCAGTATGGATGATCAAGTTAAGTTCCTGGACCTGTTCTGTGACCATATTCAACATCTTGGTGCATGAGCTTGTGAGTTGCATATGTGCCTTTACAAAGAAAAAGATAAATATGACGTAGTGAACAATCAGCAATGCTCACACTGGGGACTTTTGGTTTTATTTTTCTCTTGTCTTATGGATACAAACATACACATCTTAAGAAAAGTTTTAGTTATCTATTAAATGTTCCTTTTTTTTTTTTTTTCCCAATGGGGTATCTTTATTTCCTTTTAAATTCAGAAACTAGAACATTTGTTATCTAACATTTTCGTTTGATGGTTTTAAATTGCAGGAACAAAAAAAAAAAAAAAAAAAAAAAAAGTTAGGTACTTGCATTTTACCAAAATATAATAATAATATTTCACTACAAATTGCTGGGTTTTAATTTGATATTTTTTTCTGTTATAATAGGTTCTAAGTTTTATTATGGGGCTCAATTCACTTTAAGCTATTGCTGGAAAGGGACTTTTATTACAGGATGGTCACATCCCTTACTTTGTAAACAAATTGACTTTCTTCCTTTCTTCTGTTTTGTTTGGCAGAGTAATTGTCTGTTGCTGTCTTGCAGCAGTTCTCCTGGTTGCAAAGCCTTGTTGCACTATTTTAAATAAAATTGGTGGACTGACCTTTTTGTCTATGCTCACGTCTTTATTTCCTTTTAAATTGAGAGTGAACTCTCACATAACTAACAGTAATCAAGGAGCAGAGTTTTATTTATTAGCATTGATTCTACAAATCACCTGGTGCAGCAAACAAACTCTACAGGCAATACAGTAATTTAACAATTCTCTTGAACTGTAGAGTCTGTCTCCTAACTCTTGTCGGTGGTACAAGGAAAAGTGAGACAAAACAATGAGCAGCAATCACTGTTCTTCACCCCTTTGCTCCTTTATGGCTCACCACACAATAATGCAATTTACCACAAGCAGGGAGATCCTCAGGGAACCCTTTACAGAACAGGATCTGGCCTTAGGCATTTACTTTTTTTTTTTTTTTAAGAGCACTTTTTTATCAAGAAAAAAACTTGTATTTTCCCTTCCCCATCCCCTACACCAAAACCAAAGTGACAGGATGGCACATTAATCATAGCACTACTCTCACTTCACAGGCTGTGAGTAAATTGTAACAGAGACATTGGAAATCTGGTGTTAGGGCCGTTACAGTTTAAGATTGGTTCTAATCCTCATTTGCTTCTTTTCCAGGACATTGACCTATTGATTTGTTTGTTGGGTCACGTTCTATAGAACAAGAAGCTGGCCTCCTTAAATGTCTCCTTAGTCAGCTGAGAAAGATGAAATTATCCCAGAGGTTATTCAAAGTTCAAAAAAGGAAAGGACAGTGATAAGGTATAGCTTGATGGGACCAGAAGTACACATAAGTTCTGAAATTAACACTGAAACACACCTCAACTGCATTCTTCAGGCAGAGGAAGAAAAAAAAAAAAAAGTATTTCTGAAACACTAAACTGAGTATAGAAATATTTCTTATAAGACAAACTGGTGAGATACAAAAGGCATCTCATCCACTTAAGTAAGAAAAAGAGATGCAAGGAAAATTTTCCTCAAACATTAAAACTCAATTAAAAAAAAAAAAAAAAAGTCCAGTGCCTACAGCTCTGTAAGTCACTGAAGAGATGGAGGGACCATACAATTGGTCCAGCTGATGTTTGTAGTAAGACTGTAAAGAGGGTTTCAGAAAAGCTTTTCTTCCTAGGTGGTAACTTCAAAAAGCATCATTGTGGTGCAATGTTTTTGGCCCTTTGACTATGAGGCAGACAACATATTGAATATCTATCTGCTAACCTCACTTTGACAAGCTGTGTATGAGTTCTTAGTGGCAAGATATATGCAGGATATCTGATATTACACTGGATCCTGCCAGGCTGAATTGGATTAAGACAGGCACTTTAACACTCATTAGAAAGAAACACTTCAAAATAATGCTCCTGTATGTTTCCTGTGCAAGAGAGATATTCTAGAGGCAAGAAAAGTAGATAGGTAAACACATGGCAGTACTTATGATAATCATAACTAAAACTGAACAGCATTACTGGTAGATGAAGGGAAGGCAGTGGGTATAATATTTCTGGATTTTAGTAAGGTCTTTGACCTTTCAGTGTCCTCACAGCGTCCTTCCAGACAATTTGTCCAACTGTGAGATCAGCTGGCATGTACTGTGCTCACTGATGAACTGGCTGAACGGTAGAACTCAAAGGGTCACAGTGAACAGGCCTACATCTGGCTGGCAGCCACTCCCTAGGCCTCTTCCAGGGGCCAGTCCTGTTCAACATTTTTATCAATGATCTGGATGCTGGAGTTGAATGCCTCTTTAGCAAGGTTGCTGATGATACTAAACTGGGACATGCTGTTAACTCTCTATAAGAATGAGAGGCCTTGCAAAAGGATTATACACACGGGAGCATTGGGCATTCATCAACAGCATGAAGTTCAACATAGGTAACTGTTGGGTTCTGCACCTGAAATGGAGTAACACAAGACACAGGCCCTGACTGGGAGTTGAGTGGATGGAGAGCAGCCCTGAAGGAAGGGCCCTGGGGGTGCTGGCTGACAGCAGGCTCAACATGACCCTGGCAGCCAAGAGGGTAAAACTCTGGGTTGCATTAAACACATCATAGCCAGTCAGTGAAAAGAGGTGATTCTCACAATATGCATTGATGCAGCCTCATTTTGAATATTGTGTGTAGTTTTGCACTTGACAATATAAAAAGGATATAAACTTACTTGAAAGCATCCAAAGAAGGGCATCAAAGCTGGTATGAGACCTGGAAAGCATGTCTTATTTAGTAGAGGCTGAGGACACGGTGTGTCCAGCTTGGAGAAAAGAAGGCTGAGAGTGACCTCATTGCTCTCTACAACTTCCTGAGGAGGGGCAGTGGAGAGGGAGGTGCTGATCTCTTCTGTCTGGTAACCAATGATAGGACACACGTGAATGGCACAAAGATGTGCCAGGGGAGGTTCTGCCAAAATCAGGGAAGATTTTTTTTCCATGAGGGTATACAAACACTGGAACAGGTTTGCTAGGGAGGTGGTTTGTGCCCCTTACCTGTCAGTGTTCAAGAGATATTTGGCTAATACTCTCAATAACATGCTTGAACTCTTGGTTAGCCCTGAAGTGGTCAGGCAGTTCAACTCGATGATCTCTGTAGGAAAAACAAACAAGCAAGCAAAAAACCAAACCAACCAAAAAAACAAAAACAACAACCATCAGATCTGATTCAATCTGATTAAGAACAATGAAAGTGCCAAATATGAACCTGATATGAAGAACCAGAAACTGCACTAGAACTGGTGAATATTTTATTTAGCTGAAGATCAGAGTTGGTAGAATCCTCATTGTTTCTGTAAAGAGATATTATCAAGAGACAAAAGTGAATGTTACATTTAGGTGTCCTTAACCCTGAAAACAGAAGTGATGTACATCAAAGAAGAGAAATAACATGGAGTAGAATTCCTTTCAATTTCACAGAAGTTTTTTTGTTTTGTTTTGTTTTTAAAAGGCATTGCATGGATCAGGAATATGTTATAGAAAATAATAATAATAATAATAATAATAATAATAATAAAGAATTATTTATTGTTTCTGCCTAATATCAGTGTTGTAGTCAGTACATTATGGTTGCACTGACCATAACCAAAATTACATACTAAACAGTTACAGAGTCCTTTGGACAATCTTTTTGCCTTTTGACTAGGCTGGCAGAAAGATTTGAAGGAACAGAGACACTTCTTACCATAACATTTACCTGTCTGTAGAAATGAACTTGGACAACTTGTGAATGGAAAAGCAAAATTTAGAATAATAAGAATTTTAAAAAATACTTTAAAAATAAAAATTTTAAAAAAGTAAATTTAAAAATTTAAAAATTTGAAATGCTGGTATGGGACCCTTTTCTCTTTCCTATGAGAGATTTTTGAAATTAGAAGACGAGTTGACTATGAAGAGTTGTCTTGGTTCTGAAAGAAAATAAAAGCACATATTCTAAAATAGATTCTGAAGGTTAGAAAATGATGACCATTGTACTGTGGAAAAGACAGAAGAAAGAAAATTTGCTCACTGAACACATGACAAACACATGCAAATTAGAAATATTCAGACTTCTTTGTGCAAAGTCCCAGAGAGAGAACCACAAGAAATTTGAGTTATCATTCATGATGTGTCTTGCAAAACCTAGCAACAGGTTTTGTAACTGGGTTACAAAAAAGGCAAGCACAGTCATCAAAACATACCATGATTCTGTTTGTGGTGGCAAGAAGAAATATTCCTCCCTATTATGGGACAAGGCCCAAAGAAGACTGCAGAAGATCTGCAGCTGGGAAAAAAAAAAAAAAAAAAAAAAAAAAATAGCTCCTTACCCCTACAGAGGATAGAGATAGGGAAAAATCTGTGGAAAAAGCAGAAGATGGATCCAGGCTCTTCACAAAGGGACATGATATGAGGATGAGAGACAAATAAGCTGAAACAAGAGAAGTTCAAATTTGATATAAGGAAAAACTTTTCATCTTTTCCACCTACTATTTATTTATTTATTTTTGACAAGACTGTCAGACAGTGGAACAAGTTGCCCAGAGAGACCTACAGTCTGCATCCATGGGGGTTTCAATATAAAGCAAAAAAATATCTGCTCTGACCTTATTTCTGATACTCTTAGAGCAGGAGGTTGGACTAGAGACTCCTCAGTCTCTTTCAAGCTGGATTACACTGTGATTCACTGATTCTGGGACTGTGATATGTCTTCATACAGAAGCACTAATATTTATATGTGTATGTATATATATATATTCTTTACCAAAATAAATTATTTGATTAATGCAGAGTCAGTAGTTTATATATTCTTGCAACTATGCACTCAGCTGAGGTACAGAAAGCAAAACATTTCTGAAAAGTTTTCCTAATTAAAGCCTATTCCATATATGGTTTCCTGTACCAGGAACAGTATAAACCAAAGTGATGGAAGAGACTTTGCTCAGGTAGTTTAACTCACCCTGACCTGTTTGACACTAGCAAAACAGTGGATAGCAATGTCTTGATCCCAATGGATTTGCTGATGTAAAATCAGTCAAATCCTCTGCCGTGCTCTGAATGCCATGATAAATGCAGTAAATGAGAGGAAAATATAATGAGGAATTCTTTGGCGAAGCTTAGCAAAGATGTTATGTCGTCATTATACTTACTGCATTCTGAAATCACAGTTGTCTGTCTTCTACAGCTGCAATATCTTCTGGATTAGATAAAGAAAACTATAGACTATTCTGAAATAGCCTTCAGATTTTGTGACATACCTTATTCCCTGTCCTATTTCCTTAGTTAACAGAAGTACAGCTGGGGGAAGAGACATTTTTCTGGACAATTTGTCATTCTGGAAACATCAGGTTTGTGCCAGCTGAAATATCTGGCTAAAAATAAGGGCAGGATATGTAACAGTAAAGCTGAAAGACAAGTTTTAACCATGGAGTAAAAGAAATAAAAGAGTAGGAAAAAAAAAAAGGAAGGAATGGAAAAGGAGATCACAGGGAACTTGTGGGACTAAGGAAAAATGGAAAATAATTTAAAAGGAGGAAAGGGGGGAGTATACACAGTGAGTGATAGGGCTAAGTGCTGCCAAGTAAATAACAAATTACAATTCCAATTGGGTCCACAGAGCTTCCTGTATTGCACATGTGCAGAAAATGAGCATGACAGCAGGTATTTCTACTCTATGTAATTACTGTTTTAAGCCTACAGCATTATTATACAAAGGATAGAAGTTAAAAAATGCTCAAGCTAGCATTTTAGAAAACATTTTTAAGACACATTTCTAAGCAGTGCCACTAACCTGAGGGCAAGCTAAGTAATGCCAGACCAAAGTTGGCTTTTGATTCACTGCTGACTTAAATCTGGTAAAGTAGCATATTGAAGGCAGTCTAAAATATGGCCAGCCACAAGTATGTGGTTCAGCTAAAATGCAGTGCATGAAATAAGAGCCAGCCTAGTCAGTGTATAAAAGTATATTATAAACTTTTATGACTTAAAATTACTGGACCTGAGTATAACTCAAATGAGGAACCTCCAAGAGATTTTTCCTGCTCTGAGAAAAGTGACAGAAGCATGATGTTTGGGCTTCAGCTGCATTCTTCCTCCTGTTATTTTTAAAATGCAGAGACCTTAACTCTCAGATATTACTTTCTGACTGACAGTGAAGAAGATAGATCCATTCTCCTCCCCCAGCATCATTTATATTCATGTGTTGTTAGAGCCTCAGATCTCTCAGAGCAGGGATCTTCTATGCCGTGTTGCAAAGTGCTACACACAACACTGGTCCATATTTGTGATATATGGCACATTTGCCTTACATGCAAATACACCATTGGTACCAGTGAGCGTGGCTGAAACATGCCATCTTGAAGGAGTTTCAAACAAGGCCAGAAGGCCTTGTTCACCCACGGGTAGCTAAACCGCTGTTTAAAGCCTACATTAAAAAACAAAAAGAGCAGTGTTTATTATTCCAGGGAGAGCAAGAGAGGAGAAAGTATTTAAAGACTTTTAGACTTTTTTTTTTTTTTAATGCAGATATTTTTGTGATAAGGTTTGGGGATGGTATTAGTTATGAGGACAATTATTTATAAGGGCAAAAGGATAATTTCACATAAAGGTTGAACTTCAGCATACCAAGCAACAGGCTACGAGAAAAGAGAGACTGAAATGAAAACCACTTGTTCCATGAACTCCAATATTACAGTGCTCCAAAAAGAACTGAGATGCACCAATTGGCATATCATCAAAACTGGGAATAACATAAAACTGCCCACCCTTGAAGCACGATATAAGGAAATTTTACACTTATGGAATACTGAATATATTCCAACAAAAACAAATGTCAGGCAGCATTTCTCCATCTAGCTTCTATGCTCAGAATATTAATGGGAAGTGGAACATTAGCAAAAACTCTGGTTGGATACTTTGTTGCTGAAGGCTTCTTAAGCAATTGAAGATTAATCATCTTTCTAATCAGAAGAAGATTGAGGACTAAAGACTTATCACCAAACAACTTACTTGGGTAAATTACTAAAAGCACCTAATTAAATTGATACAGTGGCTTACCAGGATGTAAACTTTAAAGTCTGAAACCCTGTAAACATCACAAAGGTGTTTACCTATTATTCATGATTCATTTTTCTGTTGGTAGAATGGATAACAATAACTTTCTGATAGCACCATAAAAATTAAAGAGTAGCGTAGCCACATAAAGACCTTTTTCTTTCCCCCTTCACATCATAAATTGCTAGATAAGACACAGGGATTTTTATTAGATATGAAACAGTAAACTAAAAGCAATATTTACAGCATTGTACATCTTCTAAAAAAAAAAACATGCCTTGAGCTTTCTGAAGCTTTGTAATGCAGTTATTATTGTTTAAGAAATAATTGCTTCTCTTCAAAGTTTGCTTAGTTCCATTAAAAATAAGGAAAAAAAAAAAAAAAAAGTAGAACACGGTTAAGACCCTAGATGTGAATTCATCTCACATAACTTTATTCTCTTCACTGAGCTTCCTTTGTAGAAAAACTATGATGGCTTTCTCTGCTGCTAATGGAGAATGGCTGGTTCCAGACTGCTCTTAGCCCAGTGGAAAACGACTTAGGGAGTTAGGACTGTATCTCAGGCCTTGCAGTGAGCATGTAAATTTGGTTTAGGTCTTTGCTTATATCTTTTCTGGACATCCTAATTAGGGAATCTTAGGTTAGATGACAATACTTCCTATCTTGCTTTGAGAAGGAGAGAAACTGCATTACTTTTGTAGCCAAAGCAGATGTCTGGGACGTGTAGAAATTGTTAAGTGCACTAATCAGGATATAATCAATATTAGTTCGGTTTGAACTTCAAGATAAATTTACTAAAACTGTGTAACTAAAACCAGTATACAAGTATTTTATAGCATTGTGGTGGCATTGACAGACACAATATATAAATATTTTACATAATTATTTAAGCAGAATACTAATCAAAAGGGCAAAGAAAGATGAATGTACCTGCTGTCTCTGGTAGGAGACACCCAATTGATGAAAATTTGTTAGACAAAGGACAAGGAAGTGCTCAAGTAATTGCAAACAGAACATTATGACCAATACAGGGAAGACAGCTGGAACAAGATAAGCACTTACAGGAGCAGAAGAAGCAGATGAGACTACTCCTTCTGAGAGGTGGGCAATAACAGGAAGCGTCAGTAGAAGAAAGCAGATAAGCCTGACTAAGTTCTGACTTCTCTCATCAGTAATCTCTGAATCTTGCTTGATCTTGGCTACCAAGACCCTCAGGGGCCATCAGTATGAACTATATGGCTATAGTATTGTGCACTCATCTGTAACTCAGGTTATAAGAGGTAAAGACAGATAGTTTTGTAAATATAGTGTTAATGATTAATAAAGTGTAAGGACTAAAAGTGTGTGTGCTGTTAATGAATGAATTAATTCAGCAAGGCTTTGATTTAAACTGGACTGATTAATCAATCTTCTAAGAACTCACATCACAGACATCTCTGATTCCTTAACTGATACATATTTATATACATGCACTGCATCAGTCTCTTTCCTTGTCTTTCCCTACTGTCAGGTCTCCATTACTTCTCATTGCCATCCTATGCAGTAAAAGATATGACGACACTATGATTGTAAACAAAATCTGGGGCATTGTTTTACATCTTGTGGGTATGTCTTTTTTCCATCTCTGTGTATGACTTTTTTTTTTTTTTTTTTTTTTTTTTTTTTAAATGTGGTAGAATTGAAGGAAAAGATAGAGTCTAAGAACACAGACAGGGAAGAGTTCTCTGGATGTACATTTATTCATTTATTTTGGGATAGGAAAGACAAAAATAAAGTTCAGGAAGAACAGCTTTATGCTCCAGTCTAATAGATCAGTACCTCTCTGGATCATTAACTCCATCAAATAAATAAAAAAATAAATAAATAGATAAATAAATAAATAAGTCTGCAGTAGTTTCATACTGTTCTGTTTGTGACCTTGCACTCCGGTAGAGCTAATTGTCACCACGATATTTCAAATCAAACTCAAAAGAAACTGTTAAAATAAACGTGAGAAAACCTGAGAAAGAAAGGGCTAGGCTATGGAGGTGGAGTTTTTGTTGTTGTTGTTGTTTGGTTTTTTGTTTTGTTTTTTTGGGGGGTGTGGGGGGGCATTACCCTAAACTGCATTATTTTCAATCCAGAGAAAGTGAATTCTGTATGAACTGACATAATTTAATTTAGGGTTTGCTTAAAAGAGATGAAACATGATGAAAGTTGCATAAAATATACATGGAACTAAGGTGAAAACTGATCTACTTTTCAAGTTTTCTACATAAGGGAAGGAAATATTTTGATTTGTATTATTTTCTATGATGATGATATAATTAATAAATCCCTACCAATGCAAATAAGAACTTCTCTGAGTAGGGAGGTAATTGCACTTCTCATTCCATGCTGGTGTTCCATAAACGCACACACAAAAACAAAAAATCTCAACCAAACACAAAATGGTCTCATCTTTGATTACAATATTCCAGGATGCAAGGGAATAGACAGCGCAGCAAAGAAGGAAACAAGATGTAGCTTTTTAAAAACACTTGTAAATTACCTGCAACTAGTCTAACATTATAAAAGAGTTTGAACAAATTCTCTCACATTTGAAAATATACTGGGAAATGGATACATCTGATCTTCAGTGAGATTTTCTTTCCTGGTCTTGCTTGAAAACAAAAACAGCTAAATAATACTGTTTACAGTATTTAGAAGCCAGTTTATCATTTATTTTTTCAATATAATGACTGTAGATTCTCTGCCCACAAAAAAAAAAAAAAAAAAAAAGACTGTTTATTTTATTTTTTTATGATGATCTGTTACCCAGAAGAAACAAAGTGGCATTCTGTTGACACCATATGGTGGCTGAAAAATGGATTCCATAGTATTCTATTTGTTAGAGTATCTTCTGAGTTTTTGTATCCATAATTTATGTTGGGGCCTTATCTGATTGCCAAAATATTCAAACAGCTTTCTCTTTGCAGGGTAGCCTGCGTGGGGGGAAGAAGGTTTTGAAAACAGCAGGACCCAAACAATCTCCTACTGCTCAGAGGAGAAATCACTTCCAAGCTTCTGTCCTTCTGGCTGCTTTCATTGTAATAATAATTTACATCCTGTGCAAAGAGACTGTTTGCATTCAGAAGAAATCTGAAAAAATAAATAAAAAGAAGGGGGGTAGAGGGGTAGTTATGATCCTGCATGCTAATGCATGAATTTGTGAATATTAAGCATCAATTAAAAGTTGCATTGACTACTAGTTTCTGACGTAGGTAGATAGCTAAGGCTTTCATATCTTAATGGGAACTGATATGCAGAGGTTATTGAACAGTGTAGTTTCCAAGTGATTGCCTCTGCATCTGACTTACATAGAGAGATCTAGAGTGGTAATAGATGAGCTAAAATAATTAAGGCATATTTCTCCTCGTGTATACTTGGTTATTATTTACTTTTTAAGAGGCCTTATTATAGGCAAAGATTTAAGTGTGACTGTGATTTACAAACAGATAATTCATATGTTCTTAATATGCTATATGAGGTAACTTGCATTATGTAGCAGGGTAGGTCTTTTATAAGCAGCAGGGGTCCTGGAATCACATTAAATTACTGGGCCTGAGGGACAATATCCCTCCTTTCTCACCTCCCTCTTCTCCGATCTATCACAGCTTAATGCTTGCTGCTGTTTGACCAGTTCTGCTTCCCTCTTGCCTCTGGGATGTTGGCAGTAGCACATACGATGATGAATGACCTCCTGCATGTTGGGGGAACTAAGAAGACCAGCTGCAGCTGAGTTATTAATACTTAACAGAATAGGATTACAGGAATAGAAGCCCACCCATTGTGGGGATCTTCTTAAGAATTAGATTAGACCTATTTGACATGGAGATGTCCTGGTCTCAGAAGTTTATTTGTCCTCAGTAGTCAAATGGAGTTATACAGAGGGTCTATTATCATTCCTCAGCTTTGGAAAGCATTCCTTCCTTCTCAACTCTCCAACCATCCTGGGCACACATCTGAGTTACTCCAGCTGCTATCTGTAAAAGTAATTTAGCCAGTAGCAAACTTGGATCCCATGAAAATTATAGTTTTTATAAAGAAATAAAATGGAAGCCAGATATTCTAACATTACATCTGCAAAATTCTGCTGATAACTTTGCTTATTCTGAAGACATACCGTTTTAGAAAATGGGTTCACCCTAACAGTGAGTTAGTGAATACTTATTTCTTATGAGAATCTGATTAATGTTAGACACTTGAAAGTTTAGTCAGTGTTTAAATCTGGCATATTCTCCTCCAATACAAAAGAAAGAAAAATTATCTCATATATAAAATGAAAATATAAAACTTGTGACCAAATTAACTTATATTTTTGCAGATGATACTAAAACATTATAATTTGGGGAAATCTTGAAATTCTAAAAGCTACTGTATTTAATCTGAGAAAGAAACCTAACTGTTACTGTAGTCAGTCCAAGAAAATTTCATTAAAGTATTATTAGAATTATTTTCACTTGTGACAGTAGTACTAGTAGTACTAATAGTTCTTAAAAGCAAAAACAAGATGGACTAAAGTTCAAGCAACAGAAAAAATGGATCTACAAATTAATTTGTATCTTAAGTGAGATCTAACTCTAGAAAGATTTATTCTACTTCACAGATCATTTGAAAAACCTTTTACTTCTATGTAGAGTTTTTTTTATTTTATTGTTGTTTGTTTGTTTGCTTGCTTGCTTGTTTTTCAGGACAGAACCATGTGATTATGTGATCTAGCTATAAGCCTCTCCTATTTTGGTACCCATAACTTTCAAGGTCATATGTGTAAGTATTTAATTGCCATTGAAAGTGATGTGTGTTTGAGACAGAACTGTTCCTCTGCTCTCTACTCCTGAAAAATATGATTTCAGGTATTAAAGGACTGAGGAATTTAAGCATGCTTGATTAGGGATTATAGAGATGATAATGACAATACCCATGCAGCCTAACAATTCATGGTGATCTCAGTATATTGATAGGGGAAGACTTATGACTGAATTTACAAACTGCATATGGGAATGCTGGTATTATAATTTGGAAATAGTTTAAGACTCTAGAGTGATGAAGAGAAGAAATGTCTGTTCCTAACTACATTTTTATTTTTATTTTTTTTTTACTACCAAGCTGTGAAGCATAGAAGGAGGGCCAAGATAACACTGATTTATTGTTTTATTAAAACATTGATTCATGCTTTTACAGTGCTTTGAAAGTGAAATGCTTCTATTAGGTCAGATGATATAGGTGTGGAGAAAAGACCTATTCTTCTGTCTACAAAGCCTTTTTTCATTTGGCTCAGGGGATCTCATAGTCTGCTTCTCCCTTGGTTTGCAGATGTGTGCAACACCAGGCCATCCAAATCTGTTGGCTGGGTTAAGTTAACAATGGTGTTTGCCTCTCCAGCACATGGCTCTCCAGAAACATGCGTGTGGGAACCTGTAAAAGGAGATACATATTTTGGCTTTTCTTCTAAATGTAGTGATGACAACACTGAGAACAGAGTGGTGAATCAGTTAAGATGTTGTACAAGGAACTCCGGACCACAACGCTCACACTATTCTTTCCAGCCACAACAACTTTATATCAAGGATTACATCGCCCTACAACAATTGACGTGATTATGTCTGTAGACCATTATATCCAAAACAGCATAATGTTAGAAAATGTAAAGCATCTGCAAGTGCTACACTTTATTCTTGCGAGCAGATGACAATAAACAGTTTGATTCAGGGCAAATGGCACTGCTTAAAAGAAAAGACCTTGAGAAGATTATGAGGGTATTTGACAATTAAATCCTGAGCAAAACTAAAGAGGATGTCTATCATCAGGGGTGTCACTGGTAAAGCTGCACTATAATTAAAGTTCTGGGATATATATATATATATATATATTTTTTTTCTTCCAAAGGGCTTGATTCTGCATTTCACAACAGTATTTTAATACCAAGATACTTGTCTTTAATCCAGTGAAGATACACCAATGTAATGAAGAATGATTTCCAATATTATTAATTTCTCTTATCTATTCCTGTTTGCCATCTGGGAAGATTAGGAAACAAAATGATAATTAATTTGTAATAAAGTTGATCCAGTATACAAAGATTTGCCTGCAATATATTTTGTTATGTATTTTGAAAACAATCAGTTTAAGCCATTATTAAGAACTATAATTTGTATGTAAAAAAGACCGTTACCTGGGAAATCCTGCCCCCTGACAGCAAAATTGTCATTTACTTCAGCAGAAGCATAGTTTCTGGCATTGTCTTTAAAGTAGTTTTGCTTCATTATTTAAACAGAAATAAAATCTGTTCTGGAAAGACCAAACACTTTACCAGTGGAGAACACATGCTAAGGCCACCTTCTCCTTCTCTTAGGACAGAATTGATTTTACAGATTAAGGATATTTGAAGTTTGCCTAACATTTTCTGCTTAGATTTCACTTCAGGGTAATGCTGGACACAGCACAAAACATTTATACACCGCATAGTCTTCTCCAGAGTAGAGTGATGCTATAGACACTGCACCAATCCTCAGCTAGAGATGAATGGAGTTTGCATTGCTCTCTACATCTTTTATACTAGATTGAGTGCAAAAAATACTTGATATACTGCAAGAGAACATGATTATAAAACATTTATAGTTAAATGTTTCCATTTTAAAAATTTCATTCTTTGGATGAAATTCAAGTACATGTCCAAGCTTTAGGTAAGTATCCAAACCACCAAACTCATCTGTCACTCTGGCAAGCTATTATGGCTTCAAAAATAAATAAACTACATTCTCAGTATTAGTGTTTGCAGCAGAATGCTATACACACTAGATTTGACAGCATGTTTAATATGTTTTGCTTTGTAAAAAAGGTAAATATTATTATCTGCCATTACACAGAGACCAGAACAGTACCAATGACTTGTACATAGAAATGTAATATTTCATTCATAAACACACACTGATGTGCAGGTATAAACATATAAACTGAGTCCATCTACTTCTCTAAATAGGAAGGATTATACAGGAATCCTGTAGAATTATACAGGATTCCTGAAAGGATTACCTGTATAACTTAAGATGTGATTTTCTTCACCATCATAAGAATTACCCTTTTCTTTTTCAATCCCAATGCTTCTGTCCTTTAGTTTGTGAATGCAGAATCAATGTGCTCTGTGGACTGTGCACCAAAAGCCATAAAAATTTAGAACTGTTATTCTGGCGCCTAACCTCAAGGTTTAAATACACGAATTATTTCCCATACTCAATAGAGAGAGATGTAAGGAGGCAATTTCACTCATCTAAGGTCTATTCCAATTAATAAGGAAAAAAAAAAAGAAACAGGAAGTGATGCAAAAAGAGATGTGTTGATTTGTAAAGAACAATCTTGGCAGTTTTCTGAATTTCAGTGAGTGAATCAGGACTAAGAAGTAGAGTGTCACACAAAATATGTGTCTTAATTGATATCCACTAAAAGACAGGTGCTTTTACGTGAACTGTTTTTCTTTCACTACACTACATACACTCTGTAAAGCTTCTACATTCAGTGTCTCTTCAGTGGCTACCTTTTGGGGTAGGGGAGGAGTGGGGGTTACAAATATAAACTTTGTTAATGATTTAGCTTAATGCCAATAATTTTGTGTTGCTGTTGCCTTTTCCTTATCTGCTTTTCACACATTTCTTTCATTGATATTCCTGCATCATTCTGATTTTTTTTTCTTTTATTTATTCTTTAGGAAGCTCTTTAAAGTCTCTGATTTCTTTAATCACAGTTGCAATATCTCCTGCAACCACAGGAGTCAGAAGCCATTTCTCTTCCTAGCATTTTTCTTGTTTAGTTTGATTCAAAGAATCACAGAATCATAGAATGGGTTGGGTTGGAACGACCTTAAAGATCTTCTAATTCCAACCCCTCTGCCACGGATAGGGACAACTTTCACTAGAAGAGGTTGCTCAAAGCCCCATCCAACCTGGCCTTGAACACCTCCAGGGATGGGGTATCCACAGCTTACCTGGGCAACCTGTTCCTGTGCCTCAGTGCCTTCAGAGTAAAGAATTTCTTCCAAATATCTAATCTAGATCTACCCTTTTTAACTTAAAGCCATTAGTCCTTGTCCTATCACTACAACTCCTGACAAACACTCCCCAGCTTTCCTGTAGCTCACCTTTAGATACTGGAAGGCTGCTCCTTCTTGTTACTGTTGATGTCCCTGGCAAAATTTAATTTGAGTAGGTCTTTGGCTGTCCTTTGGCTTTTCTTTTTCCTTTGGATTCTTATTCCACTATTCTTCATGTTGTGCATATGCAGGTTGGTAGCCTAGACCTTTGTCACACCTAAAATTTAACTTCTTTGTAGTATTGTCAGGTATTCCATACCCCTGACATTAGTTTTCAATGGTGTAGAACTGAATGTTGATACTGCATAATGAAATGGGGGACAGGATTCTCCATTTATATATATATATATATATATTAGCTTAAAAAATAAAAAATAAAAATGTGGTGGGCACATCTTCAGCTGGTTAACAAACTCCCTTGAAGACAGTAGAATCTTCTGAGTTTACACTTGGTGAATATATGGTTTCAGGTCTGCACATACTCTACCAAGGACAGAGGCCAGAAAAGTGTTAAAGACTATGTGATCTTCCCATGATTCCAAAATAAAGTGTGTTGGAGAAGAGTCATAAAAACTGCAACATCTTTCCGACTGGGAATCCAATTTTTTGCATGGGGAGTGTTCACAGAATCACAGATTCACAGAATCATCTAGGTTGGAAGAGACCTCCAAGATGACCTAGTCCAACCTCTGACCTAACACTAAAAAGTCCTCCGTTAAACCATATCACTAAGCTAGATTGTTGATGCCACTTTTCTTGTTAGAGAAACAGTGGAAAAAAAAAAAAAAAAAAAAAAAAGAAAAAAGAAAAAATGCACTGCCAGTTTCAGATCTGTGATCCAGGGGTAGTATTAAACCTGATCTCTCAAGCCATAACTACATATACAAGTACCATGCTTATTATGATTAGAATCATAGCAATATGAAAATAGATGCTCGGGTTTTATTTCCAAAAGGAATAGATTGTCATTTGCTTTCTGGTTTGGTTTAAGTCAAACCCTTACAGATACATAACACAGGCTGTATTCAGTGTTTCACTTTCCTTTAGTCTGCTAGTCATGATGAATTTGTTTTCTACCTCATCATTCTAACTTGAGAGCAACATCAAATAGTTTAAAGACAAAACCAGTCTATTTAAAAGAATGTTAACTACTACACAGGTATGAAAACATAGTAATTTGGGAACAGAAATAGTCATAAATATACATTGCAAATTTTGATCCTAATCATAACAGAAAGCTAATCAAAATATATCCTCTGAATTAAAAGTAAAAATAATTATTGTATTTTTAAAAAATAATTTTCTGAGATGCCATATATGTTGACCATGTCATAATGGACAGTAAAACTGGGGAATAACTTATTATCCATTAGATGGCCAAATCTCCGTGTTACTAAGTAGCTTTAGAAGACTAATTTTTAATGATGTATTTAAGATCTAGAATAAACAGAGTTTTATTCCTTTTAATCACCATGCAATGTCTGGCATTGATTGTCAGTATAAAGATATGTCAGGCCTCAGGCCATCCTTGCACATCAGTCACCACGCATTCTGCTGAAGACATCAGTCATGAAACATTAACTTCTTAAGACAAAAATCAAACTTCACAGGCATCACAGCAGATGTGTGAACAAAGAAAATCAACAGTTGGGTTTGTTAAGGGAAAGCCATATGAATACATAGAGAGTACTGCCTCATTCTCTTCTTTTCTTTGATTATCCTTCTCCTTTTTACCCTCATATCCAGTTGTCTCTTTGGATGTGATCCTTGGAAGTTATACACACTCAAAGCATTTTTAGGTAAGAAAGCAAAAATACCTTTCACTGGAAGAAGCCATATAATTTCTGATCACCATAAAATGAAATACATTGTATTCATTAAATCAGACTCAAGGGAAGGCTGTAGAATACCCCTTCCTTTGGCTATTACTCCAGTGAGAGCATGAACCAGTGAGACTTTTTAGGTGAATTCACATGGTGAATTCCTCATACCTGCAAGATCCTTCCATCTCAGGTTATCCGCTGCAGGTTACATTCCCTGGAGGCCTACACCAAAAGTAAAGTCACCGTTCTTTACTAGAGCCATCCCCCTTACACACAAGAAAAGCTCTCCCTAGCTTTCCAGCTTCCAGACACTAATAATACCTGTGTTAGTATGCAGTGTCACCATAGGTGATCTGTCTAAATTTTGGTCTGGATTAAAGAAGTAAGGAGTAGATTGATGACTCTACTACTATCCTATTGATTTTAGCTGAAGTTGGTTGAGCTTGTTGCAATTCAGTATCAGACATGAATAGTGTACATGAATAGTGCCTTTCAAATATACCTTCAGTGTTGGTATACTTGTCTTATTCCAGGAGCTGTATAATAAAAATAAATTTCAAATACAAATATTTAATTCAAATATACATCAGCTTTACAGCTAAAGATTTGGATGTTCTTCTGAAATTTAGGTATTTAAATCACTCTGGGAGTCTTGTGATGGGAGGTGTTAAGAGATTTCCAGCGCAGAAGTTTTCAATGTTGGAAGAAGAATATTTCTGCCAAAAAGGTGGCATGTCAATAATAGTAATAATAATAACAACAACAACAAATACAAGTCATTTTTGAAAAAAGTAAGTATTATGTGGATATTTTGACATCTCAGATGAAGATGAACATCCATTTGAATTCAGCTCCAGCAGTGGACAGATTCCTACTTCCTTTAATGTATCCATGGGAAAACAAAAATCTTGGACATTATGGAAACAATGGGTTAAAGGAGCAATATTTGGACATCTGGTGGGGATACTTTTTTTTTTTTTTTTTTTTTTTTTTTTTTCAGGGCAAACTTGGTATGCCTTTTGGAACTGGCTTTGAAAGTATTGATATTAATTTAGCACAGGTGGTATTTGTCTGTTTCCTAAAGTGTTTACATTTACAAACAAATACATCTTGAAACATAGATATAAAGTCAGGTCTGATAGACAAACAGAATAGATAGATGATAATCAGAAATGGCTGGAATATTGGAATGTCCTACTGCAAGCCTATCATCTGGCTTGCAGTTTCTCTGCCTTCATGTTCTCTTTCCACATGTAAATTTTTGTTATGTTTTAGTTACCCAGAAAAACATCTAATTATCCAGGGAACCATTTCCAAACACATGAAAGACAAGAAAGTGACTGGGAGTAATCAACAAGTATTTATGATGGAGAAATCATGCCTGACCAACCTGTTAGTCATCTATGATGAGATGGCTGTCTTGGTTGATACATGAAAAGCAGTGGATGTGCTATTTTTGACCTTAGTAAGGCTCTCTTTAAAACATCCTTGTACACAAACTGATGAAATACAAGCCAGATAGTGGAAAGTGATATTGACTGAAAACTGGCTGAACTCTAGGCCCAAAGAATTGTGATCTGCAGTCAAAAGTGAAGTTGGAGATCAGTCACTAGTGGTGTACTAGGAGGTTGATAATGTAGCCAATCCTGTGCAATCTTATCATTAGTGACCTGGGTGATGGTGCAGAGTGCACTCTTCCCCAAAGGAAGGCTGAAAACATGGGCCAATACTTTCTTTCATGGAGTTCAACAAAGAGAAGTATAAAGCATAATTATCTTAGATTTTCATTAAACGTTGGCTTGTTTGTTTTTTTTTGGTTGTTTTTTTTTTTTTTTTGTTTTTAGAGTTAATATGCATTAGCTTTTATATGACGTATTAACCAGAAAAATTATTTGACTGCATGAGAATTTTGTTCCTTTATCAAAAATATTATTGTACTTCATTTACTTTTCTTTTGACTTCCAAATTTAACGCTGTTTACTGATATTGTTTTATAAAGTGTTGTTTAGCACTGCAGAAACACCACAGAAATATGAAATTATAGTCTTAAATGCATGGCTGAAGTTATGGGAGAAAGATGCAGATATATGGAACTTCCCTTTTTCTCCTGAACTTTTCACATCACTGATGACGTGGTTGGACTTCATGCTCTTAGAGGTCTTTTCCAGCCTAAGTGACTCTGTGATTCTTTGATTAATAGTTTTTAGTGAAGTTTCTATATAAACAGAAAATGGAGCCTGAGGAAACTTTGATTTCATAAATATCTTTGCAGGACAGAAGTTGGCTCAAAATATCCCCATGTATTAATACTGTCTGAGTTCTATATAGGTATCTTTTAGGAGAACTACTGAAATGTTTCTCACTTCAAAATGTGGCTATATATTAGGGACCAGAGAGATCCCAACAGTGACAGATTTTGTGGTGTATAGAAATATCTAAGCAGTATAGACCAAACCAAAACAGTAAATCAATATTTGAACTGTGGTTAAATCCCTCATTCTTCTATTTAAGGGAAAAGTATTTACAAAATAAAAAAATTAATAATAATATTGTCCTGCACTTACATCTCAGATTCATCATTCTTCCAGGTTTATAAAGGTTAGTTGTAGAGTTGACTCTCAGGCTGACTTCTGTTTCATGTGTTGGAAAAACACAAGCTTTCCCACAAACTCATCATCAGCCAGAGTATAACTGATAGTGTTGTCCTTTTCTTACTGTTTTGGTGGTATGCTAGAATGGAAGTTATCCATCAATCTCTCGTCCCTGCTTCCTGTAAATCAGGCTCTGATGTTATAAGCACACCTCTACAGAACCACTTGCATTGTCCATGAAAGCTTTTTTGCTGTATCTGTGTTTGTGTATCTACACTTTGTGACTCCAAAACTGTCAATCTCACACCATTCTCAAGTGTCAGTCTCACTTCAGTGTCAGGTAATTTTATGGAGAATATTATTCTGGGCGTTACTGAAAAACACCTGAAGGACAATGCAATCACTGGGCAGAGCCAACATGGGTTCACAAGAGGAAGGTCAGGTGTAACAAACTTGATTTCATTTTACGACATGATCATCCATCTTGTTGACCATAGGAAGCCAGCTGATATAATCTTTCTAAATTTCAGTAAAGCTTTCAATACTGTCTCTCACAGTATCCTTCTGGACAAGATCACCAGCATGCAGTTAGATTAAAAATATAATAAGACAGATGAACAGGCCCAAAGGGCTCTTGTAAATGGGGTTACATTGGAATGGTGACCTGTCACTAGTGGGGTTCCCAGGACTCCATTTTAGGAGCAGTCCTCCTCAATGTTTTCATAAACAATTTGCCTGTAGGAATTGAAGAGTTTCTGAGCAAGTTTGCAGATGATACAAAATTGGGTTGAGCTGTTGACTCTCTTGAGGATGGTGAGGCCTTGCAGAGAGGTCTGGACAAATTAGAGAGCTGGACAATCACCAACAATGTGAAGTTTAACAAGAGCAAATGCCAGATTATGCACCTGAGAAGGGGCAACTCTGGCTATATGTACAAACTGGGGGATGAGATGCTGGAGAGCAGCTCTGAAGAAAGGTATCTGGGGGTTTTGGTCAACAACAAGCTGAAAATGAGCCAGAAATGTGCCTTGGCAGCCAGGAGGACCAACTGTATCCTGGGTTGCATCAAGCACAACATTACTAACTGGTTGAGGGAATTAATTGTCCTGCTCTACTCTGTGCTGATGCAGCCTCACCTTTATTATTGTGTCCAGGTTTGGAAGCCACAGTATAAGAAACATGTAAAACTGATAGAGAATGTCCTAAGGAGGGTTACAAAGATGGTGAAGGGTCTGGAGTGGAAGATGTATGAAGAGCAGCTCAAGTCACTTGGTTTGTTCAGTCTAGAGAAGACTGAGGGGGGACCTCATCACAATCTACAGCTTCCTCGCAAGGGGGAGTGGACGGGCAGGTGCCGATTTCACTGGTGACCAACAATAGGACCTGAGGAAATGACTTGAAACTTGACAGGGTGTCCTGGTTTTAGTTAGGATAGAGTTAATTTTCCTCCTAGTAGCTGGAAGGGTGATATGTTTTGGGTTTAGGATGAGACTAATGTTGATAACACACTGATGTTTTAATTGTTGCAGAGCAGTGCTTACACTAAGCTAAGGACTTTTCAGCTTCTCGCTCTGTCCTGACAGCAGGCAGGCTGGGGGTGCAGCAGGAGCTGGGAGGGGACAGACCCAGGACAGCTGACCCAAACTGGCCGAAGGGTATTTATTCCATACCATCTGACGTCATGCTAAACAATATATAGGGGTGGCTAGCCGGGGCGGGGGGGGGCAGCTGCTTGGGGATAGGCTGGGCATCAGTCAGTGGGTGGTGAGAAATTGTATTGTGCATCACTTGTTTTGTACGTATTATTATTATTTTATTTTCCTATCTTAATAAATTGTCTCTATCTCAACCCACAGGCTTCAGTTTTTCTTGTTTCTCTCCGCCATCCCAGAGAGGGAGGGGGGAGAGTGAGCAAACGGCTGTGTGGTGTTTAGCTGCCGGCCGGGTTAAACCACAACACAGGGGCTGTTCAGGTTGGATATCAGTAAAAGCTTCTTCACTGGGAGGGTGTTTGGGCACTGGAAGTGGCTCCCCAGGGAAGTGGTAACAGCACTGAGCCTGTTGGAATTCAAGAAGTGTTTGGTCAATGCTTTTGGACAAATTGTCTGATTTTTTGGGTGGTTCTTTGGGGACGGAGGAGTTGGACTCAAAGATCCTTGTAAATCCCTCCCAACTTGGGGTATTTCACGATTCTCATACATTCAATGTGCTAAGGGAAAGTGCAAGGAAGTCTGCACAAATGTACACCTTTTTAACTGTAATGGCTTTCATGCTGAATAGAAACTCAAATCCCACAGCAATGGACAGTTGGGAAATGGCAGTGAACTTGTATCAAACTCTCATCCTCCAGACTGAGGGCTAAACATTTAGTATTTGTATTCTGGGCAGAGCTTTTCCCCTACCATGTTAAGTGATTAAAAACTGAAAAACATGGAGATTATCTCCTCAGCATCAATGCTGAGGCATTTTTCCATTACTGTTATTAGTTTAGTACTGTTTTCATCACTGCTGATCCCAAAGTTTCATCTTTAAAATCTTTAGCATGCTTCACATATTACTTAAGGGATTAACAAAGAGGTTTGTAATTGATTGTCTTTTCAGGAATACAAAACAGAAGAAAACTTCACACAAAATGCAAAAGTTTCCAGCATGTAAAGCTCTGTATCCACACTTATGTGTGAACATTCAGGTTTTAATGATTTCAGGATGGAGAACATTTGTTTTGCTCTTCTTATACAAAGCTTAGAACAATGTAGGCCTTTTCTATAACTTGAGATATGGAAAAGGTAATACTATCTTAATAACAAGCAAATAATAAGGGGAAAAAGTGTCAATTAGAAAGGCTAATCAAATATCTGTATCTGAAGAATATGTCATGTGTCCTTTGAGAGGGAAGTCTTTTTTTTCTTGGGGGTTGGGTCTTTTTTTCCCTTTTTAAATAAAGCCATTCTCTCACATTTGAGATCACATCCAATCTGGATTTCATATATATATTAATCTAGGATAATTGTTTTGTTTTTCACTTTGAAAAAAACAAGGAGAGATAACAATACAAAAGGATTACTTGAATCTAAGCAAGCAAAATGGGCTAATGAAACAGGGATGTCTATGTGCTGACAGACATAGGTCATACGCATCGATGTGTTCAAACATTGGCCTGTTTTCTCACAGCTGAATCAGCTGATCTAAGGAAAGACATTACTTACTTCCTTAGATGTAAGGCATCTGATATTACTTGCTTAGTAACATCACTGAAACACTATATGAAAAAAATGCTACTAACTTAACAGAATTTGTGATATAGTATCAGATCAGTGACAGGAAAACTGAATACAAAAATTCTTGGTTAACATCTTGACAGTGAGGCAATTAATCAAACAAGATGGACAAGGCTATGTGACAATGTCCTTTTCAATCCTGACTATAAATGCAAATACAATTACCATATGATGGTGAAAAAAAGGTAATTAAATGTAACTTTCTGTAGACTGGCAGTAAAGTTTGGTCTAAATTTTTTATGTCATCCTTGGTTATTTTTATTATTTAAAAAAATACATGTTTTTGTAAAAAAAATGAATACAAATACTTACAAGATGATTTATGTATAAAAGAGAGGATAGCTAATGTTTTCCTTATATTAAAAAAAATGTTTTCCTTATATTAAAAAAAATAATAATAAAAATCTAAGAACTAGAGCCTACTGTCTGGCCCTGTGGCCGCATGTGATGTTAAATGAGGTGAAGAGCTAAGACTGCAGCTGCCTTATCCAGACGCTCTGGCCGAGGACTGCTCCTGTCTAGCTGCTGAGACCCATCACTGTTCTTGACGCTACTGTTAACAGAGGCTGTCCTGGCCAAAAGCTGCTTCCAGCAACACTTACATACACAACTCCCATAAGATAAACAGCTGATACCCCTTCCTGTTCTCTTGCTAATAGAGACAGAAGTTCACTGGTGCAGGGACACACACACACACTTGTACATCCCTCAAATACCAGCACAAACTCTCTGTCCATCCAGCACAATTGCCCAGATCCCAAGCCCTCTTACCCACTTCATAGGTCACTTATTCTCCAGCTAGCCCAACTGCAGTTCACTACAAACACACAGCACTCACATATTTGTCTCTTATGTACACCACATCCTCAAGTCCCCCTGAGTGTATCTGTGCACACTGCCTGCCTACATGATACCCCAGATCTGAGGACCATGCTACTCACCAGGTAGTCTAGCTTAAAGTTTACTAATGAAAACACCGCCACCCCCCCTCCCCCCCAACAGGTTGGAGAAGATAGAGACACTTCCCCCTGGGCTATAACCCATGGACCTGCTCCAGCCACCAGTGCATAGCCCACACTCACTTCACTCACCAGTACACTCACTACATCCCCAGCCTGACTTTTATTTGCCCACACTCAGCTATTGCTAGTACCTGGCACATAGTCCTTGCAGCATACACACACACAGGGGAGAGCATACAAGTATACAGGCAAAGGGAGTTAAGAAAATTAAGAAAAGATTTAACGAAGAAATATAAGAACATAAGACTAACTGCAGCAATCTGGCACAAGACTTAGCCAGACAAGCACACTGACTGGCCCCATTTTACACATAATTAGCCCATTTATACCTATCCTTTTATAGTTCCTCCAGCTCCCGCTTGCACATCTCACACAGGTTTGCAGAACTCTACAGTTTCCTGCATCCTCCTAGTTAAGGGGCCCTTGGTTAAGTATTTAATCAGTTGCAAGGTTCATGCTTCCTGGAAGCAGCACCTGTAGCTTGTTAGCCCACAAGTTAGTGTGACTGGAAGGTTTGTTTCTGGTGTCTATCTCCCAGTATAGGAATCCTCAATCAGATAACCCTGCTGGAATAAGCATTCCTACATTTTCACCTGTTCTTCATAAATTAGTCTGACCATCCTTGGTTCCCATCACTGCACCCATTTCTTATTAATCTTTTGTTGCCTTGGAAAGGGTCATTGACCAGGTACCATTAAAGGAGCATACACTCTCCTTACATACCCTTACACATAGTAATACAAGCTCTTTCTCTCCAAAACAGAGTGGTATCATCCACACTGCCTTTTGATGCCAACACCTGGATTGTATTCATTTTAAAGCTACGGCCAAACACTGAGAAGAAGTTTTAGCTGGCAAATCTAGTACCAACCTGAATAATTTAACAACAAAAAAATCAAGCTCCTGAATGCCAGTCTGAGCCCTTACAGGTTTTAATTTCCTAACTCTATTGTAAACTAATGTGCTGTGTCTGTCTGAAATTGAGTTAATTTTCTTTATAGCAGCCTATACAGTGCTGTGTGTTGAATATGTGATGAAAACAGTTTTGATAACACACCAGTGTTTTGGTTATTGCTGAGAAACACTTGCACATTGCCAAGTTTTTCTCTTTTTCCTACTCTGCGCCATCTCCCCCAGCAAAGAAGTTGGGGGTGCGCAAGAGTTTGGGAGGAGACACAGCCAAGACAGCTGACCCCAACTGACCAAAGTGATATTTCATACCATATGACATGCTGAGCAATAAAAGTTCAGGGAAAGGAGGAAGAAGGGGTTTTGGGGAAGATTATGGTGCTTATTTTCCCAAATAACCATTACACCTCTGAGGCCCTGCTTTCCAGGAAGCATCTGGACCTCTCTCTGCTTGTTAAAGGGAAGTAGTCAACAACTCCTTATTTTGCTCTGCTTTCATGCTCAGTTTTGCTTCACTTACTAAACTATCTTGACCCTGACACATGAATTTTATCACTATTGCTTTTTCCAGTTTTCTCCCCTTCATTATGGGTGGAGTGTAAGTGAGCAACTGGGTGGGGGTTTAGCTGCCAGCTGGAGTCAACCCACCATACACAATGTTCTGAAAGCTTTCCTTCAAGTGGTCTTTAAATAGCAAAATTTTCAAGTCTTCCTCTTAAATATAGAAATAGAGAGAAATACAAACAATTCTGTATGAATTGGAGGACCCAGTCACAGAGCTTGATTATTCAGTTACTAAAGGAGTTGCAATGATACGACTATTGCTGTGGTGATTGTGATGAGAAAAAATATGAAAGGGAGATCTCCACTAGAGGGAATGAAATGTATGGAAATATAATATAAATGGAGGCCCTCATCCTTTCTGTCTCTGCACTGCTGTAATACCAGCTGTGGTCTATTCATTGGTTGTAAATATCTCTTACAGCCAAATCTCAGAATATGGCCAAACTCAAACAATCCAAACCCAGTGACTGTATTAAAAAATATATACATAATTGTGAAGAGAAAAGCTGGAAGAAAGAGCTAATTATGTCTTCAATGTGGCAAAAAAAGAAAGATAAGATAAACAAACAAAAACCCCAAACCACCAAATCACTCCCCCTACCCCTCTACCCCGCAATAAAAAAAGAACACCAAACTGAGTCCAATTCAAATCTTTGTTGAACTTATGGGTGACTTTCTGTCCAATATAGTCCCTTAAGCATTTTTCATGTTCTTTTTCCTCTGGAAAATAAAATCTTTACAAAGTGGTTTTGGTGAGCCCTTAACAGAAGAAATGTCTTTGTGTGTTAATTTGAATTTATCACTATAAGTGATTTCACTGAACAGAGTAAACCCAGCTTTATAATCCCCCACCAAGTGTCTTTGGCCACATTTCTATACACAGTGCAGAATCTAGCTGTGCTGAGCACAGTTCAGCAGTGTTCAAGGAGGGCCTGATGGAAAACCTGCATATGTCAGCTGAAGTCTTTCACTTGTCCCCAGCAAGATTTTATTAAGGCCTTTCTACTATGAGCCTTTCTGGAGTATGTATAACAATTAACCAAGTGCTTGAGAATAGGAAATAGCTTCTGGGGAAGGAAAATGCTGATGGTGATTTATAATGTGAATTTTCAATAAATACAGTATGTGAATTTGAAGTGTACTTCAGGCTTGTTTGGGGTGGAAAATCTGTCAAGCTGAAAGTCATTTATTTAAGTTTATCTCCCTCTAACTTACTCTGGGACCTTAGAAATGTTGCTAAATAAGTAAAGCTATTCACAAAGCGAACCCTGGCACCTGCAGCGAAGTTAGGGAGAGAACAGATACTTCAGAATTCAATTTACTTTGTATTAACTTGAGAGCTGATACTCATCATCTGCTTTAACTGCTTGTTTTATCTAAAATGCTAGAGTCACATGAATGGGAAAGAAAATTAAGAGATTTCAAATTTGTTGCTCTAAGCAAAATGACTTCCTTATCTAATCTAATAAGAGGCTGGATGAGTTTCCTTGTTTTAATAATCACTGTGTTCCAAATTTCCCTTCCATTAAAAAAAATTAACATAAATTGTCTGGAGAATTTATCTTACTATAATCAAGAAAGTTTTCTTCAATACCACCCTAAAACATAAACATGATAGTAGGCTGACAAACTTTTGCTAGAGGCTTTTCCTACCACAGTAGAATCTTAATGATGCATTTGAGATTTTAGAACAACAAAAAATAAAATAAAATAAAATAAATACTTATGAAGACCAGAAGGATATAGGCATCTCAATGCCAGTAACTGATGTGAAGTTGGGTGTGATTAGTATAGTACAAAGGCAGGAATCTTTTAAAGAAGGTCTACAAGAAGAGGCGTTGATTTACAAGGTGGTATTTGACTATTAACTACAAGTAGTATGATGTAGCACTGAGATATAAAAAGTGTTTAATGTTTTGGTGCTCCATATTATTATCCCGCATTTAAAAGTCTGAATCCAAAACAACAAAATTTGATTTCAGTGCTTATCTTCGACTCTCTGAAATTTTAAACCTGGTTGTCAATCTTGTTGAGATTTAATCAGCTGTGTGTTGTTTTTTTTTAATGTTAACAACAGTTTATCACTAACAGAAGAGGACTTGTATGAAAGATGATTAGTGGTAGGGAGGTCACTTCCTTAGATGGAGGTGGAAACTGTACATCTTATGTACTTCTAACCTGATTATTTTGTTGGTACTCAATTCTTTTTGGCCTGGATGTGTGCCTAAGGAAGTTACATAATCTTCATAGAATCCCAGAATCATAGAATGGGTTGGGTTGGAAGGGACCAAAAGATCATCTAGATTCAACCCCACTGCCATGGGCAGGGACACTTCCCACTAGATTAGGCTGCCCAAAGTCCCATCTAACCTGGCCTTGAACACTTCCTGGGATGGGGCATCCACAGCTTCTTTAGGCAGCCTGTTCCAGTGTCTCACTACCCTCAGAGTAAAGAATTTCTTCCTAATATCTAATCTAAACCTACACTCTTTTAGCTTAAAGCCACTACCTGCCGTCCTGTCCTTCTTTACTCTGAGGGTGGTGAGGCACTGTAAGAAGTGTCCCAGAGAAGTTGTAGATGCCCCATCCCTGGAAGTGTTTAAGGCCAGGTTGGATTGGGCTTTGAAGAAGCTGATCTAGTGGGAGGTGTCCCTGCCCACCACAGGGGAGATAGAAATAGATGATCTTTGGGTCCGTTCCAACACAAACCATTCTATGATTCTAATACCCCTTCCCTTGCTGTCCTAAGGGTCATGCAACATTGCTAAGTCCTGTACAGTGATCAGCAATTACAAGTTTTTCTTCTAATGAGAATCCTGTCTGTGATTTCTGGTCACACAAAGGCTAGATTATACATCTGTGGCCGTTTAAAAGGGTCTGAAACTGAAAATAAAATGAAGTCGTGTGCACCAAATGGTCTGTCAGACTGACTTGAAATGTAAAATGGCTTCTGTGTAACTGAGAAAGGGGCCTCTGTTGATTTTTAGTGATGAAAAATACTGTATAATTGTAAGATAATGTATTATTTTAGGAAAGCATACACTGCAGACACAGTATTGAAAATTTACAAGTTCAGAACTGATTAGTTAATTATAAAATGTAAGCACACACAGAGATATATATGTATACAATTTCACATATGTATCCTAAACCTGTTGAAAGTCACCTACTAATTACATTTTTGTTGAAGTTTAACCCAGCAGACAGCTAAACACCATACAGCTGTCTGCTCTCTCCCCACCCACCACCCCCAGCCTGAGTGGGATGGGAGAGAGATCTGAAAGGAAAAAAAAAACAAAACTTGTGGGTTGAGATAAAGAGTTTAATATGATAGAAACTGAAGAGAAAATAATAATAATGATAATTATATATATATAAAACAAGTAATGCACAATGCAATTGCTCACCACCCACAAGCCAATGCCCACCCAGTCCCCAAACAGCAGTCCCCCTTCCCCTCAACAGCCCTCCCTGTTTTTATTGTCCCACATGATGCTGTATAGTATGGGACATCCCTTTGGACAGTTTGTTTCGGCTATCCTGGCTGTGTCCCCTCCCAGCTTCTTATGCACCCCCCAGCCTCCTCACTGGCAGAGCAGTGTGAGAAGCCGATAAGTCCTTGGCTTAGTGTAAGCACTGCTCTGCAATAACTAAAACATTGGTGTGTTGTCAGCATTATTTTTTCCTAAGTCTGAAACATGGAATATGCCATCCACTATGCAGAAAATTAAATCTATCCCAGCCAAAACTAGGACATATTTTCAAGATAAACTACAAAATTGAGGCTACAAAATTCACTTAAGTAAAGTGTATTCAGCTGTATCATATTATTGTTTGTCTCCAGAATATCTTTAAAGTCATTACCAACAATTGTGAGACTTGTGAGAAAACTACACTAATTAGCAATGTTGATTCGTACTTATAAGAAGGTGGACTCGACTCACCAGAGCCTTTTGAACCTAAAGCAAACATTTAGAGAGGTATCTTGGTGTGGTTTCAAGGAAAATACCTTCAGGAATTGAATATTTCTGTTAAGTAACTGCCTGGATCAGATCCAAATTTGCTTTGAAAATTAAATAAAAAGCTTTGGATACTTCTGAAGCAATGACTGCAGAGTAATTTGAATGTCTGCTGGAGACACTTTAAGGAAAGAAAAAGAATCCAACATCATACAGCTTTGTGTTTAAAATGAATAAAAAATCTAATGAATATAACCAACCTAAACTTGTGCTATCTTTCATTTCTCATCTTCTCATGGCTTCAGGATTTATAAACTAATTTTCAGGGTAAGAGGCTCCCTAATGCTCTACCTGTCCAACAAAGGGTCACAAAGGTGATGGAGAGACTGGAGCACCTCTCCTATGAGGAAGGGGTGAGAGAGTTGGGACTGTTCAGCCTAGTGAAGAGGAGGCTCGGAGGGAGGGGATCTTATCAATGTCTATAAATACCTGAAGGGATGGTGCAAAAAGGATGGAGCCAGGCTCTTTTCAGTGGTGCCCAGTGTGAGGACAAGAGGGAAGGGGCACAAACTGTAAAACATGAAGTTCCTTCTGAACATCAGAAAATGCTTCTTTACTGTGCAGGTGGCTGAACTCTGGTGTAGATTATCCAGAGAGATTGTGGAGTCTGCCTCCTTGGGGATCTTCAAAAGCTACATGGACATTGCTCTGGGTGTCCCTCCTTGAGCAGCGGCTTTGGAACAGATATCCTCCAGAGGTTCCTTCTAACCTAAATCATTCTGTGATTCTGTAATCTTTGGATCCAAAATTCAAGTACACATTTTGATCAAGTTGTAGTTTGATGCAAAATATTTCAGGCTATTAAATCACAACACAAATTATATCCAAAGCCAGCCCCTGGAAGGATCCACATTGCACATATGTCTATATATGTCAATACATTTTCCACAAATGGCCTTTCAGCCTGATGAGATAGAGAGAACATCATGAGGCTGTTGGTGCTTTTGGTTCTACCAAGAATGTTCTTTGTGTTTCTGTCTGTGCTGATCTGTGTGGCTGACTATATATCTTTAGGTGTGTTGTCTACTTGTGTCTGTTTGTGTGCCTGTGCGGAGTACTTGCCCAGCTTTGCTAGGGGCTGGCCATCGGCACATGGAGTTGTAGCAGGCTCACCTCTACTAGGCTATCAGACTCAGTGACCCCTACAGAACCACAGGATAATTCAGGCAGAAAAGGACCTCTGGAGGTACCTAGTTCAAACTGCTGCTCAAACCATGGTCAGCTAGAGGTCAGACCAGGTTGTTCAGAGCTTTCTCTACTTGGGTCCTGAAAAAGTCTCTGGACAACTTGTTCCAAACCTTGACTGTCCTCATGGTGAAAAAGATTTTAATTACAACAAGTCAGAGACATGTTCCTCCCTACATCTTCCAAGCAAAACCGAATGTTCTCCTTAGAAGATTAAGTTTCAATTTTCGTTCCAAAGTTAGAATAGCTTGAAGTACTTTTCAACAGATGATTACCCTGACATGTGGCCTGGACCTACTGTTTGGCTATGTTAAGGATAACTAGCTAGCAAATGATATGCTGTCTGTTAGTCTTGCAGGGTTTCATATATGGTTTGAGATTTAGTGGATTAAGCGATGACAGCCAACATTTGCGAGTTACACTGAACATTCAAAACTCTTTCATGTATTTGGAATATCAGGTAAATAACAACTCACATTCTTTACAGCTTACACAGACATTGACTTCCTTGACAGTTTCAACATACATTCTTTCTGACAAAAGTGTGGTATATTTTTATAAATTCACATTGAGATTCCATCCATCTGCCTTTGAGGTTTGGAGAAAAAGAATGGAATGACCATACTCTTTTATTTAGTAACTGGTGGAAAATGAACACAGGGAAGAACTCTGTCATATGAGTCCTTGACATGCTATACCTATTATTTTCCAGTAATTCTCTTTCGTAAGCAAAAATAGAAGCTATTAATGCTGTTTGAAAGTAAATCTTCCACCAGCAATTTCTAAAAGTCCTGATCTAAAGAAATTATATTTATGAGGTGAATGATGAACTATTGCTAGCAATTGTTCTTTCAGATTTCTCAAGGTAGCAGGCAACCTACATTTATACAATAAAAATACAAAAGCAGACATCCAATCCATTCCTCTTCACAGCTTTTTCTCAGTCACCCAACAAGTTACTTCACTGTTGGTCCCAATACCTGTATGACTCCACCTATTCTTCATTACTGATGAATGAAAATATAAAATTACATGAAATTACTCAAGTTTAAATTTTGAACAATCTTACTTGTCTAATTTCTAGCTAAAACAAATAAAATAAATAAATTATGTATATATATATTGTGTGATTTACAAGCAATCCTACACTACAGTTTAAAGGAATTAGAGCATTTTCCAAATAAGAGTAGAGGATGCTGAGAAAAAAAAAAAAAAAAAAAAAAAAAAAAAAAAAAAAAAATTTTTTGACAGTCTGGTGTTGTCAGGCTATTTTGGCATTCTATTTCTGTGCTTTATTTTGTGAGCTTTTTGATCACTGTCTGAGTGTGAAGCCTTTGTTTTCCTGAAAAAATTGTCACATAAATATAGGTATTACAGATGAAATAAGCCTATTAGATCATCTCATCCCTTTCTTTGTCAGGGAAAGATCATTTCCTATGGTAAATTATCTAGTGCAGGCCTAAATAGAAAACAACTCAATTTTATAAAAACAAACAAATGAACAACAACAACAACAAACATAACAAACAAAACATCATCAACAAAAGCAAAAACACCAGAGATTTCAGCATTTATTTTCATTCTCAATCAAAAGACCATCTGAATCTCATGAGAGAACAAGGTAAAGAGAGATGAACACCAAAAAATGCTCTACCAATGTTACAATTAACTGGCAATTTGGAAAGCTTGAGTTCCTATTTCTTATGCTGTAAATATTTTAATGTAACTTTCTCCCATTCTGGCCAAATAAGAAAGCTGTTAGATATTCTGAAGAACCATGTCTCTCTTAGAAGACTTCTACACTTGAAAAGAATGTACAGTTTTCAATGTTTGTTTCATTTCTGGTATTATTTCACCAATGTTAATTTGAAGTGCATCTTATTTACACTTTCTTATACACTAAAACCACCTTAAATAATTTCTCTCTATCTTTGATGTTTATAGCCTTCAAATATATGTAGGTAACTAATGTGTACCTCCCTTCTCCCCCTCCCCTCCCAGACATTGCTTAGCAACTTATACATACTTATTTCTTTTAATCTTTCACTGTAAGTCAATCCTTTCAGCCCCTTAATAATTCATGTTGCTTTTCCTTGAATTTTCTCCAATGTGTCATTTTTTTTTCTAATACTATGAGGCCCTACATACTTTATTCTAGACACATGCTCAAAAGTTGACATGGGGAGAGATAGAAGGGGAGTATCAGTAGCTTATGTTTGCTTCTTTTGTTATTTTGCATGCCTGAAATTGTTTTGTTTTCTTTTTTGTTGTTTTTGTTTGTTTCATAATACCTGAAGAAAATCTTGTTATTTTGCTACTTAAAGTGAATGTACATACTATATATATGTCCACATACACAAGTTGGAAAAATAAACAGGATTTAATGTGTTTCCCTCCTGAAAGATCACATAATGTTAAAAGACTGATAAACAAATCAAAAAACAATACAGTTAGATATCTGGCAGCTGTAGAATCTCTGAATTTGTAGATCTTTTCATATTGGTAATCTTACAATCATTTAAACCTGTCCTCAAGTGAATATGTCACTACTTTCCAGTATGGTAAATTCATATGCATACATAGCTATCTGAGATATGTAACAAAATGAAATGTTCTCTATAGTAGCTGGATCTTGTGAGTGACTAAAGATAGTACTTAATTTCACAAGGCAGTTTTGCAGGTTGACACCAGTACTGATGGAAATGAAGTCCCTTACATCTAGACCAGCCAGCTCTTTGGAAGGTTTACCATGTGAGTCTGGGATCAATAACAAGAACAACTTCTTCACCAGACAAATGTTTAGAGCTGACCACAGTGATGGAGAAGTGTGGTATTTGGTCCTTGTCAGTGATTGTTTATCATTGTCTGGGGAGATGTCTCTAGAGGTCCTCAATCTGTTCTCAGGTGGCACGATGTAGGGACCACTGAAGAAACATTGCAGTGTATTGGATACTGAGGCCAACCAAGGAGCTAGTGATTGGGTATAACTGAGTGTGCTGTTTGATGTGTTCACACTGTCAGTACAAACATCACCTCAAATATTAGCTATATATATTTACGTGTATATATATATAATATATATATTATATATAATTTTTCCTCTGTACTCAGGTCTGGTGAGGCCACACCTCGAGTACTGTGTTCAGTTTTGGGCCCCTTGCTTCAAGAAAGACAGTGAGGCCCTGGAGGTTCCAGAGAAGGGCTACGAAGCTGGTGAAGGGCCTGAAACACAAGTCCTATGAGGAGTGGCTGAGGGAACTGGGGTTGCTTCGTCTGGAGAAGAGGAGATTCAGGGGAGACCATATTGCTCTTTACAGCTACCTGAAAGGAATGTGTGGGGAGCTGGTGGTCAGCCTCTTCTCACAGGTAACTACTGATAGGACCAGAGGGAATGGCCTCAAGTTGTGCCAGGGGAGGTTCAGGTATGAAATTAGGAGACATTTCTTCTCAGAAAGAGCAGTCAGGCATTGGAACGGATTGCCCAGGGAAGTGGGGGTGTCACTGTCATTGGGGGTGTTCAAGGAAAGGTTGGACCTTGTGCTTAGGGATATGGTTTAGTGGGTGACATTGGTAGATGGGTGATGTTTGGACCACATGATCTTGAAGGTCTTTTCCAACCCTAACGATTCTATGGTTCTATAATTAGAAATCAAAGTTGCGCAAAGCTGTGAAAGGATGGACCTGAAGAATGGCAGATTTGTTCACAGTCAATGTCTTCATAGGTGACATTGGTCATAAGAGTCATTTAGAGGTATGTGTTCTTACATTAAGTGAATTGCATGATAAAAGAGACTTACTATAAATACATTATCTTCTCAGCTAATGAACATCACTTAGTCCCTAATAATATTATCATTCTCAACTGCAAGAGACTTGCAATGACAAAGTGCTTATTTTCTCACTGCTAAGTGACATTAAAATACAAGTATCTCAGGTGGTTTGGGAAAAAAATAAAAAATAAATCTGTCATAAAACTTCATTTCAGCTATTTTGAGAAGTTTTTCTGTTTGATATTTCCATTTGAAAATATGTATAGACATAAATTAGCTGACCTTTCAAACCATAAAGGACTTTTATATTGGAGAATTGTACATTTCTAAATTCCTGTGAGTAAATTGATTTTTTAATTCAAAAATAAATTTTTAAAAATATGTTTTCACTCAATCTATTACAATTACAGACTTTTTTTTTTCCCAAATAATTTAATATTATATTTTTTCCATTATGTTGGGCAATAAAGAAAGGATATCCTCAGTAACAATTATAATAATTTTACACCCATCAATGCAAAAAAATAAAATAAAGTAAAATAATTTGCTGTGATGAGGAAGCCTTTATTTATCTATTTATTTATTTATCTTGTAATAATCCATAAATTGTCTGAATTTTCTTTCTTTCCTGCTATATGAAATCTTCAATGTACACATCATTTTCCTTTGGTGAAATGTTTACTATCTCATTTTTTTTTTCAGTCTCAAGATTTATCTACTTGATTGTTTTGTTTGGTTTGTGTATGTATATTTTTCTAAAGATTAAGATTTAGTGTTTTGTTTCCCAGAGTTCAGTGATTCTTTTCTTTTTCAGCAGTTTGTAGCATATGACCATGAGATGCTTTTCTTTATTTGCTATCTGCCCCTTCATTCATTATGTTTTGATTTTAGCAAGCTGCTGCACCTCAGTACTTTACCTTTCTGTTTTTCAAATAGGTTCAAAATCTTCTTCCACAAGCAACTGTTCTTCCTGTTTAATGCCACCACTTTTAATTCAGTTCAATAATATTTTTGTGTATTACTGTCTCATCATCCTCCCAAGGCACTTTGATAGATCTACATGGTATGTAACATGTATAGGACATAAATATGCCTAATATTGATAGCTGTGATGCTCCACCAGTCAATCCCATCTATAGCCCAGTTTCCTCCTTGCAGTTACATCTAACCTTGCTCTTTTTCACTCTCTGAATTTGTTCAGTTATGCATTTAATCTTTTCCTCTAGCAGATTTATTGACTAGAGAAATTTGTCATTTATGCATGAAATTCTCTCCTTAAACAATGTATCATACTTAAAGAACACTACATTTTCAGAGAAGTTTACAAATGTTAACTAATTAATCAAAGATACCTACATAGAAAAGAAAATAAAACTTTACTATCTCAATTTTCAGACATCAAACTGAACAGAGACATTTAGGTAAGTTGCTCAAGGCAATACTGAAAATTGGTGGCACACTTAAAATGAAAATTCAGTATTTCATGGGCAACATTTTTGTGCTTTTGGGATTTTATTTATTTATTTATTTATTTATCACTGTGCTTCAATCTCAAAACCTATGAGAGCTTTCTGATAACTTATCACATGGTTCTAAAGCAGATACAATTATTTTGCTATTTGTCATATTATTTTAGCATTTCTAATTGACAGAAATCAAAGCTTTATATTGTTGAAAAAGAACTTACAGATTTCCTAATGTATTTGATTTAAAATGTTTAACATACATGTCATTAATTACATTTATTTTCTCTCTCAGAATTCATGTTTTTGTGCACACGGATTTCTGAGGATGTGAAAATATAAGTAAACCATTAAAAATAAACAACAATAACAACAACAACAAAAAAACACTTTCCAAAAACATGCCTGATAAATGTGATGTTCTTCAGAACACACAGATGCAGGTCCATGATTTGTAAGCAAGGTCAATATATCCACATGTCAGTAATAACATTAACATATAAGAAAGACAGAATCATAGAACAGCCCAGGTTTGAAGGGACTTTGAAAAATCATCTGGCCCAACCTTTCATGAGAAAGAGAGTCTGATGAGATTATCTAGAACCTTGTCTTAGTATCTTGATGGGGATTCTACCACATGCCTGGGGAGGTTGTTCCACTGGTTCACTGTTCTCACTGCAAAAATATTTCTTACTTATATCAAGCCAAAAACTTTCCCAGTACCCATTAACCCTTGTCTAGTTCATGTGGCAAATTGGGAAGACAAAACCTTCATCCTCTTTGCAGTTGCCCCTGAAGTACTGAAATACATTGATGACTTATCTCCTGAGCTTTCTTTTTCCCAGGGGGAGAAGACCTAACTCCTTCAGTTTTTCCTCATAATGTAAGTTGTTAAGGTCATTGATCATATTTGTGGCCCTCCTTTGGACTCTCTCCAGTCTCTCCACATCTTACTCGAATTGTGGGGACCAAAATTGGACACAGCGCAGCCTGACAAGTGCTCAGAATAGTGGGATGATCACATTTCTATCTCTGCTAGTAATGCTCCTGTGGATGCAGCTCAGGATCTGGTCTGCCTTCACTACTGCAGCAGTACACTGCTGACTCACATTCAGCTGGTTGTCCACCAAGACCCCCAGGTCCCTTTCCAGCTATTCCTTCCCCTTCCCAGACACACAGATCTAAGCCTATACTGATCTCTGGTTATGTTGTCCAAAGTAAAATACCCTGAACTTTTATTTCATTTTCTGTCCTTTTTCTCTCAAGAACTGCAGCGCCCTGGTGATTATGCTTCCTACCAGCTAGTGGAGCACAAGAACGTAGGATACCTTGCTTAATCCAATATTCTTTCTCTAGCAGAGACCAGCTAAGAAACTTAGGAAAATATGTTAGAGACTGTCCCCAGGAAGGCTTCATTCTGATAAGATTGCATTGATCTCTCAGGAGTGAGGATTATAACTGCTCTCAAAGCAATTTTTAGCATTAAGCATAATAACTGTGGCTCCTCTTTTTATCAATACAAGCAAGCAATTCTTCTTTTTCTAAAGCCTAATCTACGTTTAAAAACATTTTCAGAGAGGACTGTGACTATCCTAAAAAAAAAAAAAAAAAAAAAAAAAACTAAGGAAAAAAGAAAAATCCTAAGAAAATTAATCCCATTTTAACTTGTTTTGTTTGGTGTATTGAGGAAGGAAACTCTTGGATAAAAGTGCTTTCTTGCTGGTGCAACTTGCTTATCTACTACTGGACTCAAATACTGCATTAACACTGAAGAGCAGAATTGCAATGGTAGACTGAAACTGGACATATACAATGGATAATTCTTCTAATACCACATTGGGTGTGTTGGTTGATGAGAAGTTCAACATGAGCTGGAAACGTGCCCTTTCAACCCAGAAAGCCAGCTGTATCCTGGGCCGCATCAAAAGAAGTCTGACCAGAAGGGCAAGGGAGGTGATTCTCCTCCTCTGCTCTGCTCTTGTGAGACACCATCTAGAGTACTGCATTCAGCTCTTGCAAGACAGTTTTGCTAAAAGTTTTATGATTAGAGGCAACCAATGACAAACCTTCAAACTCAGTGGTAAAAAGTCCAACTGGTATCAAGCTAATAGTTCCTCATGGATTGGTACTGGATTCAATACTGTTTGGTGCCTTTGCTGATGATTTCATGGAGTGCATTAACATGGAGAAATGAAAGCTATGGAGAAGATTATGACTTAAATTCTTACTGTGGTCTTCCATGGTGAATTACAAAGGATAGAGAGACAGACTTTCCTCACATCTGCATAGTGAAAGGACAAGTTGGGCGCACATTGCAACAAGAGAAGCAGTTCTCAGTGGGGTGGTTAAGAATTAAAACAATGTGCCCACAAAGGCTGTTCCACCTCCATTCCTGGAAATTTTGAAAACCTGAGTGGACAAGGTTCTGATCAATGAAATCCAACCTGAAGATTCACCCTCTTTTCAATGGAGTGTTGGACTAAATGACATCCAGAGGTCCCTTTCTGTATGTTTTCTATAATTATATGGTTTTATATTTTGTATGTATCCTTCATCTAAGTGTCTGTTTTCTAATTTTAACTTTTCCTTTTTGTCCTCTGTCTTGTGACCCATCCCTGTGTAAGATGCAATGCTTACTTTATGTTTTGTCTGAAATATTTCTCTGATTGATACGAATGTGTGCAATCCACAGAAGTAGGAACTTGTTCCATCTTGTAATCTGAAGTAATTCTCTGTACCTGGTACCTGTACATTCTCTGTACCTCATCTTTGTGAAATCAGTCCCAATCTCTGCCTCAAAGCCAACTTTCTGTCTCTTTGCCATTCAAATACCTCTGTGGGACATCATCTCCTCTACTCATTGTGGTTATGGAGACTCCACTCTCCAGTCTCATTTGCTGAACATTTACAGTTGAATTATTTGGAAAAAAAAATGCTACAGTGGGCATACAGTGAGGATATAATATCTCTTATACTCTGCATTAACTATGTATACGTTAAGTATCAAAAATCTTACTACACTTCAAAAGCTTGACAAGGAATTAGGAAAGACTTAATATCTATTCTCTACCACAAATGAATCACAGCCATGCCATAATTAGGTGCTGAGGTGGGCAACAAGCAACAAATTTATGCCTTAGAAAAGCCAAAAAGCTGTAAAAGGTTGTTCTCTCTCCCAGTGTTGCCTCTGCGGCACAGTATCCCTTGGGGCATTCTAATCAAGCCTGTGGAAAAAAGCCATCTGTATGACTTTAAAACTGTGAAGGAAATCACTATGTGATCTGATACCTCATAATCTCATCATGGAGAGGGCTTTATTAATGAATGTATTACATTTTTATCACATGCTGAATGTTTTCAGGAAATTAACCACGTGGGGGGGGGGGGGGGAATTAAAAGCAATTGCCTTATTTTTGTTTGAATATGATTAACTGAAAAGACCACATAATATGCAGTATATTAAATATATATATATCCTATGAATATTTACCATGCATTCTTAATCAACTGAGAATGCATGGAAGTCAGTGAATCACTGTTTTCCTGAAACCTTAGGTACTCCTACAATGATATGCTGAAGCAGACTAAGCTATTGAAATGTTCTGACAGGTCAACTACGAATTTATCACAAAATGCTAAGATCTACATATGCACAATAGACAGTGAACTTGAAAACAAGATTTACAGTTGACTGAGTACATAAAACACATGAAACCTTTATAGATACCATGGACAATACAGCGTGCCTTACAGCCTGGAATATAACACACACACACATACATGAATCCCAAATACCAATTCGGATACTAAATTATATCATAGATATGATACTAGATGATATACTAAATAATAGATTAGATACTAGACACCTCATGGCTGTGGTCTACTACAGGCCACCTGATCAAGGGGAGCCTGTAGACAAGGCCTTCCTGCTTCAGCTACAATAAGAGCACTTCCATGCTCTTATCCTGGAGAATGCCCTTCAATGAAAAAATATGTCCTATTTCTCCTATGAAGAAAAGCTGAGACAGCTGTCAATGTTCAACTTGAAGAGATGGCTCCAAGGAAACCGCATTGTAGCCTTTCAATACTTAAAGGGGACTTATGAAAAAGGTGGAGAGCAACTTTTAAAATGGGCACATAGTGATAGGACAAGGGGGACTGGTTTTAAACTAAGAAGGGAGATTTAGATTAGATATTAGGAAGAAATTATTTACTCTGAGGGTGGCGAGGCACTGGAAGAGGTTGCCTAGAGAAGTTGTGGTTGCTCCAACCCTGGAGGTGTTCAAGGCCAGGTTAGATGGGGCCCTGTGCAACCTGGTCTGGTGGGAGGTGTCCCTGCCTGTGGCAAGGGGGTTGGAACTAGGTCTGTTCCAATCTAAGATATGCTTCTATGATCATCCTGTTTTCCAAAAAGCCTCTATGACCTAATGGATATTTAACACTTCCCAGTTACATATCAACATTTACCACATAAAATTTTGGAGATGTTATATGAACTTTTCCAAACTCTGTTTTTATCACTGAGATAAATACATTGTTTCAGGAATTCAATTGATATTAAAGCTTAAATGTCAGCACATTTGAATACAGTTCAGTGAAAGGAAAGTAAATGTGAGTAAAGATGGAGAACATTTTGCCTCATAAGTGTATGCTGAAGCATCAGATGAAGCTCTTTAGAAGTTAGCACAATGCTCAGGTGTTCAAATATATTCTAGCTTTTAATGCCAATTATAGGTAATTATATTATGACAACATGGAGGATTTGCTTAGTCTTGGACTTTAACATTTACCACAGGCTGGGGATTGGTTACTATCATAAGGAAAGGTCCAGCCGTAACAACTTTGGATAAGCAAGGATTCTTCCATCTTAACAAATCTGACTTCCTGATGGAGATGGCTTACAAATTTTTTTGAATCACTGAATCCATTTTTTAACAGAGGAGAATTTTGGGTTAGAATTTTGTCTTATGTTCCTTAGTTTCCTCACTTACACTAACAGCAATACATATATCTTTCTAACACTGCTATATAATATTATGACTGATGGGATATAGATTAAGTTTATTAAACTGAGAGATAAAAGAGTTGCCCCAGTAAGTACTTGCCTGGAGCAACGATAAAAGTTAATGTCTTTCAGTCACGATGTTGATATATACTTATGCACACTTAAATGTTTTCATCATAAATACCCTTCAGTCCCGCTTTATGGCCGTGAATTTCAAAACTGTAACTGTTTTCCTTTAGAACTAACATTCTAAACTGGAGTTGAAGTAAAAGGCTGAGAAAAGAAAGGGGAAAAAACAAAACAAAACAAAAAAAAGCATTATTCTCTTTTGATGAGCTAGCTAAGAAGCAAAGAGCTACAT
Organism: Stictonetta naevosa; assembly: GCA_011074415.1. Lineage (NCBI taxonomy): Eukaryota > Metazoa > Chordata > Aves > Anseriformes > Anatidae > Stictonetta > Stictonetta naevosa. The sequence continues at coordinate 108,824,212 of CM021699.1, read as the reverse complement.
GAATTATCAGATTGTATCATCACAGGTGCATAACAATTTTCATTGAATTCAGCTGCAAGCATTGAGAATGTATTCAGTTCATACATGAGCTCAAAAGTGAACTCTTTGCCAGATAGCAGTAGTGTTCTTCTGTGCTGAGGTAAACAATGAAACAGTCAATCAAAAAAACACACACACAAAAGGAAATGAAATAAGAGCCTACATAGAAAAACATATCAATTACAGTACTTGCAGTCAGGTGCACTTTTTTCAATTACTACAGATAATTAAATCGGTAGCTAATACCTAGTACCAGATACTGTAACCCTAATTCTGAATTTCAGAATCACCTTTCCTAATTCTCACTTGCCTCAGAATATTTTGTTTCTACCGCATGTCTAGTTACAGATATCTCACAGGAAAATCAGTGATATTGGTTGAAATCCTTTGATTAAAGTGTATTTGCAGAAAAAGAAGATTAGGAGATAGTTAAATTCTCATGGGAACTTCAGAATTAGGTTTATGAATTCAGAAATAGAATTAAATTTAATGAGACTTAGATGCTGAAAAAGTAGGTAGCAATAAAGTGCCATTATCTTTAGGAAAGCTTTCCCAAGTCATGGAATCGTTTTAAAAAAAAAAAAAAAAAAAAAAAAAGAATTATCCAGGGAAGAGGGGAAAGAGAGGAAGAGATTTTCTTTTTGATATGTGCTTTCTGGCTTCCTGTAACAAACACTTAATGATCTAAATACCACATATTCCTGAGGCAATCAATATTAATATTGTAATGTTTTTTTCCAGTTAACCAGTCTGAATTTTTTCCGTACTCTTTGTCTTACCTTACCTAGATATCAAGCACAAAGCTGACTGTAATATATTTATTTCACACTCTTCTTTTTCTGTAGATTAAACAAACATAGGTTATTGGTGGTGGTGCTGGTGGTTTGGTTTTGTTATTTGTTTTCCTGTTTTCTTCGTCATGTTTTCTAGATCTGGCTTTGATTTTTCTTCAATTAGAACAACTTATTGAACTGCAATTCTGGAAAGCAGATAGTGGTCAGACTGAAGTATTCTCAGTGCTTAGTGGGGTTGAAAAACACTACATTCTAACTCTTGATCTATATAGATATAGCTATACTATTCAGCTATACTGCATTTTATAAATGCTCATAGAGCATCTGCAACCATAGTATGTCCACTCTTCACTTCTAGTCCTCAGATGTTTTTTGAAGAAATGCTATCTAATTAACCATTCCCTATCTTCTATTTCTCCTCCTTTTCTGCACTAGAAATACACTAGAATATAACAATGTTAAAATCTCCACCACCACTCCCACCCCATTTTTTTCAGGTTATTTCTGCAAATTGAAAAGATAATTTGCCACTGTAATTTTATCTAAAACATAATCAGAGTCCCTCACATTTTTTTACATCTGCATTCTCAGTAAGCAGGCTAGTTGTTTTAAATACATGTTGTTAATTCTGATGCTGAGCACTACAACATTTAGAACAGATCCCTGAAAAATCCAGTCAGACTGATGTTAAGCCTCATATTTCCTGACTTATTCCATTTGTCCTGCATGGCCTCTGAAAGAGAGCGAGACCCTAGAACCCAACCTGCTGGTTCAAGACACCACTCCTCCTTGAGCTGACTTTACAAATTTCTTTCACAGCATAGTGATGTGGATGGATGCACTCACCAGCTGCTTTCATTTGTTGATCAAAGTTCTCTGCTCTACTACAGACCTCTTCTATTTAATCAACTTCCCATTTCCCAGAGGTAATGAACTCAGAACATGTGTTTCTTTTAAAGTAATGAGTAGAATATCATAACCTTTTTTGTTGTTGTTTGTTTTCTTTCTTATACATGGACACTTTTTGACCAAGGTGCTGAGTGGTCTGTAGACATCCCAGATGTTCCAGTGGACTGGCATTTCTGGAAATGAGGCTGTTTCCTTTTGTAAGGACACAAGATATATTGTATTTGCTTCTTAATTTTATATAATTTGTTGATGATCTGGATGAGGGCATCGAGGGCACTCTCAGTTTGCAGATGACACCAAGTTAGGTGCATGTGTAAATCTGCTCAAGGGTAGGAAGGCTCTGCAGGAGGATCTGGATGGGCTGGACCGATGGGCCGAGGCCAACTGTATGAAGTTCAACAAGGCCAAGTGCCAGGTCCTGCACCTGAGGCACAACAACCCGAAACAGAGCTACAGGCTGGGAGATGAGTGGTTAGAAAGCTGCCTGGCAGAGAAGGACCTGGGAGTATTGGTTGATAGTCGGCTGAATATGAGCCAGCAGTGTGCTCAGGTGGCCAAGAAGGCCAACAACATCCTGGCTTGTATAAGAAACAGCATGGCCAGCAGGTCCAGGGAAGTGATTGTCTCCCTGTACTGAGCTCTGGTGAGGCCGCACCTCGAGTACTGTGTTCAGTTTTGGGCCCCTCACTACAAGAGG
>CM021699.1:108705363-108821673 GCA_011074415.1 Stictonetta naevosa | reverse complement strand
GAGCCAGCAGTGTGCTCAGGTGGCCAAGAAGGCCAACAACATCCTGGCTTGTATAAGAAACAGCATGGCCAGCAGGTCCAGGGAAGTGATTGTCTCCCTGTACTGAGCTCTGGTGAGGCCGCACCTCGAGTACTGTGTTCAGTTTTGGGCCCCTCACTACAAGAAGGACATGGAGGTGCTCGAGCGAGTCCAGAGAAGGGCTACGAAGCTGGTGCAAGGTCTGGAGAACAAGCCTTATGAGGAGCGGCTGAGGGAGCTGGGACTGTTCAGTCTGGAGAAGAGGAGGCTCAGGGGCGACCTTATTGCACTCTACAGGTACCTTAAAGGAGACTGTAGTGAGGCAGTGGTTGGTCTATTCTCCTACGTGCCTGGTGACAGGACGAGGGGGAATGGACTAAAATTGTGCCAGGGGAGATTTAGGTTGGATGTTAGGAAAAACTTCTTTACTGAAAGGGTTGTTAGTCACTGGAATATGCTGCCCAGGGAAGTGATTGAGTCACCATCCCTGGATGTCTTTAAAAGATGTTTAGATGTAGAGCTTAGGGATATGGTTTACTGGAGGACTTGTTAGTGTTAGGTCAGAGGTTGGACTCGGTGATCTTGGAGGTCTCTTCCAGCCTAGATGATTCTGTGATTCTGTGATTCAGGGAGTGTTATTATCTTTCAAATTAATGCCCTCAAAAACATATTATTATTATTGTAATTTAATATCTGTCCCTCCCTGTCTTGACCTCTGAATGCCATATTGTATCTCTAGTCACCATTTCTGCCAGGGTCAAGTGAAATTAAGACACAATCAATTGGGAATATTTTCATCATTTTAAAATACACATACAGGGTGACAGAATTTAAAGGATGCTATTTTAAATTCTGAAGAACTGTTTCATTTAATACAGTGAAAAACTGTGCCATCTGGCAATTATAACCCCTATTGGCAGTAATGGTGCAAATGTTTATTTTCAGGAGATGAAGACATTTTCTTTGGACTGTACTTTTGTTTCTGTCCTCAGAAAGATGTTAGCTTAGGTGTTCTTCAAATTATTTTTCTTTGAGCAGAGACAGAGATAGTTATATCTGGCTAAAAGTGGTACTAAATTTTATTTTGATAAGTTTTATTTGGCTATTTATTAAATATAAGGACCTTTTAAGATAGAAAGATGTCCATTCTGTTCTACTTATTTTAATTCTGGAAATATTAACTTTCTGGGTCAAAAGGAAGAAAGGAAGAAGATATTTAGATTCAAATATATAAGGAATTACTTTTTTTTTTTTTTCTATATTTGCTTCCTAAGAATAAAACATTTTTAATATTGTAGCTTTCTCAAAGTCAAATATTGTTATGAAAACAGAAGGTGCTCAATAATGATTTCAAAGTTCCACTGAAAAACAAGTGGAATATTTTTTCTCATTTAAGGTTAGATTATTATTATTATTATGTTACTTTTATTTGTTTATATTATTATTATTTTGTTAGTTAAAGAAGTTGAGAAAGTTGAGTTAAATAGAGAAAACCAAGGAAACTAGCAGTGGATGAGCTGAAACAGATTTTGATAATGCTGAGTCTGGTAAGTCCTTCAAAAAGGCCTCAAAATCATAAGGAGGGGTAATTAATTTCAGATGGTAAGAAAGAAGACAGAATAAAAGTGGGAACTGAAGGAAAGGTAATTACTGTAAAGAGAAGAGACAAAGGATGTTGAATAAACAGAGTATATACATATTAAGAAGAAAACATGCTATGAGCTGGGGAGATCCCGGCCATTCAAGAAAGATTTGATATATGTCAAAGAAAGTCAGGGATCAATGGATAAATCAGGGCAGAGGATGATAAGGTCTCTGACGTATAAGTAAGCCAAATTATTTTGATTTGTCATGCTTTTACATTGTATACTTAAACTTCCGAACATTCCAAGAGTCTTAAACTGTAGATTAGAAATCCAGGTAGGCTGGTGTTGTGGGACTATCTTGAACTGGGCAATCCTGTTGGGAATGGTGTCTGGCTAGGGCTAGCTTCCAGGTCATTCATGAGGATTGCCTAAGACAGTGTTAGCCTGGATCACAGCTGCTCTAGTGTTTGTGCCAACAATATTTGAGGACCACATTTTCAAGCTATTCCTGCTATGACTCTGTGATTAGTTTACTGAGATATTTCTAAACACATTTGTGTACTCACCCCTTAGAAGTGGAGTCATTGAAAAGGGAAACTTGTACAAACACATATTTTTCTGAATCATTATTATTTCCCTTGGAAAAATCTGTTAGTGTTTCTTTCACAGGAATGGATGAAATTCAGTTGGAAACCATGTCATCAGAACCCAAACTGAAGGAAATATCACAGCCACTGAGACCCTCCAATAGAATGACTCGAAATTCTCCATACCGTGACTTTACACAGTTTCTCTGACAAGTGGCAACCAGAATCTGGTGTGTTGGACTCAAAAAGCAACATTCATATTTGTAATGAGAAGTGCCAAGGAATGAGGCAGGCATTAGAAACTGATTTTTCATAATACTAAACAGGTCCTTAATTTATTTTGCTCTGAACTAGCTGCCTCTCTGCAGAAAAACTGCTGGGCACATCTCAGAAGCTAGCATAGCAAGGGGTTGTACCTGACAGGCAGCTTTTATGAGTTCTTTCTGTTTTGAAAGGAGATTAACAGTACACAGAGGCTGGACAATGTCATTGGGAACCTGGTCCAGGAAGCAGTTCTTGACATAGTTTAATTTACTAACACAGATGTAGCTAGAGAGTCTGTGAATTGCATCTCTCCATAGGGGCAGCACTGCCAATTAATAGGCTTTTCCATCTTTGTATCTTCTTATTTGGAGGAAATGTATGAGATAAGACTTACAGTTTTCATTATTTATTATTCCAGTAAGTCTCCAGTAGCTTAAGAGAAAAGTTTGGATATTATGCTGTGCTGTGAATGTTCAAAAAATCAGAAATAAATAACTTTTTTTTTTTTTTTTTTTTTTTTCTTCAGAAGCTCAGCTAATGATTTCTTTGGACCCTGTGCAAGACTTTAGCATATTCAAGGCTGGCAAGTCTGTTGGCAGCTTATCAGCAATTTGGGCACCACGATATTACTACAATATTTATTTCCTTGGAATCAACATTATTTTAGCCAGGAAACTGAGGAATAGTGCTAAATAAATTGAAGGTGATGTGCCCTCTTTAGGTATTGGGGGTGGGGTGGGAGGGGGGGAGAGGGGTGTTTTTGCTCTTTTTCCATCATATGAGGGAACATAAATTAAAACTCCCAAATTCTTAAGAAGAATTGCAAAGGGCAAAGGTAGGGAATATTAAACTTTATTAAATTCATTCACCGTTCCAAAACTAAGAACTGCATAGAAAGACTAATGTTACATTAATTTCCCGCTGTTATTTTTAATCTTACAGAGTGGATTTTGTCTCACTCCACTGGTTGTTTCAAGTATACTACTAATTTATGTATACAACTTCGTAATATTATATTTCAAACATTTCAAATCCGGAAATGCCAGTTTCAGCCACTGTAGGTAGAGATGTTGATTGACTGTATTCCTAACAGCATCTTCTATGACAATTACAGGTATTGAGGTTAAAATCATAAGTTTTAAAATTTGGGAAGAGTGTTGATGTTCAGATGTTCAACCTGTCAACACACATATATATTTTTTTCTCTTATCTATACATATACTTTTACTCGAGATGGATGAAGAACAACACTATTGATTTTTATATTTTTAATGTTATTTTTTATTAAGCTAATCTTTTTTATTTTTTTTTCTTTAAATTTTATTATTTTTATCAAATAGTCTTACAGGTTCAATAGATAAGATGAGGTGTCTTATTTTGAATTGTTGTTAAAGAAGAAGCTCTTGTTACTTATGTCTTTTCAAGGGTTCTGAGAAATTAATAAGAAATCAGGTTTTAACTTCATTGTTTTGTCACAATTCCAGTTGCTTACATTCCAGTGAAAAAAAATAATTTTGGAAAGCACGTTTCTGAATCACATGATCACACATTTGTGTATCAAAAGAGCATTCATGGAATGCCATTCACTTCAAGTTGATTGGTGAAAGGAAAAGTACGCAGGTCTTATAGCTGTGCAGCAAATGGCATTATTTCAAGCAAGATTTAGTTTAGAGCAGACAGTGAAACCAAATTTTCTCAAATATAAAGGTGATTCTGCCGTCCTTCAAGGGAAGTCATTAGAAAGTCAATGAAATTACTCATTTTGTAGAAAAATGGATACATTTTTCCTCCCTCCCCCAAAAAAAGTCAAGAACAATGAAGGTAGTGAGTGATGAAAGAGCACACCAAATAGCATTAAACTTCATGCTAATAAAAATAAATAAATAAATAAACAAATAATTCATCTTCCATTAGTGTCTTAATTTCTGTTCTCTTTTAAAGATGTATTGGTAATCAATTGAATCACTTCTACCACTTCATTAGGACTAGTGATTTGCATGGAGAATTTGTATTAAACAATACACAACTTTAGATTAGATAAACCACTGAATGTAAATCAGCTATGGAGTGCTGAACCAAGCAACTATTTGAATCTCTAAGATCACCAGTCTATTAGACTTATATAATGCAATTTAGTCATATATAACTACATAATTTATAAGCTTTAAATTAGATCAACCATCTATTAGGCTTTGTAAAAATTAAAACTTATTGCTAAGATTAAAAAGATATGAAAAAATAAATTAGCCAAATCTGGAACTTACCATCCTACTAAAGAAAGCAATTATGATTTGAGACTTTCAAGAACAATGGTTTTAGCTGGTATTATCTCCTTTGTTTTTTTACAGTTGGAAGAGTTGTCCTTTTTAAATTCTTAGATCGAGTTCTAATCTCAGTTATAGTGGTATAAATCATGTATATAAAGTATAACTTTGGTTCATTTGAGTTGCTTCTGATTTGCATATATATAAGCAACAGCCAAAACAGCCATGAAAATCTTTTCACACACAAAATCAGTATAAGAATTCCAGCACATACCTTATAGTGTAACATATGTAGGTCCATACATAAAAACTCTGAATCCAAATTTGACTTTTAGGAAGAAAACACTTTTTACTTTGGTCAAGTTAAAATCCAAAATTTCCAGTCATTTATCAGCTTTACTTTTTGAAACACAATTTGAGCTGCCACATACTCAAATATAAAGGTGGATTTAAAGATATCTGCAAAGCAGGAACTGTCTCAGAGAATGACTGAATGAATTTGGCTGATGTAATCTGGATAATTTAATTTCTATATTTCTGCTGAGATGTTATTTTTTAAAAATCATCATAATTTGTATATTGACCTATCATCTCAGATATCTCAAAATACCCAGCTGATGATCTGTGGATTCATAGAATTTTTAAACCTCTGCTTATTGACATGGGGAAATTTTCTTTTACACAAAGACAGTATAACTGGACTCTGCTTTCTCTTGACTGTTTTATGCTGATTCCTCTATATGAAAAGAGTTTCTATTCTAGACCTCTCCTCAGAAATTGAAAGAACAGGATGAATCATAACTTGTGAATGCAACAGCTATCATGGAGCTGGGAAACTCCTTGTTTTGACATCAGCATTATACATCTAATATTTGACATTTGTACACAACTAAATCTCCCTGAGCCACAGAATACACACACACATGCACATAAACTCTCCTTCTTCTACAAATATTCCACATGTTGCCCAAAAAAAATCCTGAGGGAGGTGTACACTCCCCATCCTTGGAGGTATTCAGGACACTACGGCAGAAAGTTCTGAGAAACCCAGTGTGATCTCACAGATGAACCTAGTTTGAACATGTTGCACTAGAATACTCCTAAGGTCCCTTCCAATCTAAATTGTGTGATTCTGTGTCCTCCAAATAATGCCTATGTTCTATCATGGAGAAAACACATTGGACGAAAGAGAAATTTCATATTTCTGATCTTCCATATTTTATTTTCTTCCTTTCTCAAAGTGTAGTGAAAAAAATGCCTGAAAATAGACTTGGCCATATCACTTTTTTTTTTTTTTTTTTTTTTTTTAGGAATATATTACCACACTATGTTCATTACACCCTATATTTTATATATTAGAAAATGCTTATGATTAAAATAAACAGCTAAAAATAGTTGTTCATTAAGGAAGATAGCCTTTATCAAAGCTCCTGGATGCTTTTACCCAACAGTTAGAATGGAGTTAATCTATTTCTCTTTGATGACTAAAATGTAACTATCTGTTATAAACTAGTTATTCTATTATAAACAGATTTTATAATATTCTAAAACATTATTATAAAATACTAACTTTCCCTAGTAGTAATGTGAAAGGAACTGGCACCTTCAGATGCCAATTCATCCCATCCTGAGGTAAATATCTATGATAAATGAGTATAAAGCACTTTGGAAAGGCCTATGTTTCTTTCTTTTGAGATATTCCTTATGGAAGCTCTGAAACTGGAGAACATACTTCAAATAGACAACAAATTTTTGCATGACACAATATGGTAATGTATTTTATAGATTATTTTATACATTCAACCCTGCTTCACTTTCATTGCTCTTCTCTTTATTATTCTCTTCTATGTTTGCTTTTGCTTCTTTCTGCCTGATACCAATTGTGAATCAGCTGTGTTTTATTACTGTTTTTTCAAGTCTGTTCTGTCTTCTTAGTACCTCTGTGGTATATATAGTGATGGGATTATTATGGTAATGTTGTGGTACTTACAATTTGTCTTTGTCCTTCTATTTGTTCCACACTTTTTTTTTTTTTTTTAAATGCACATTTTCCTTTTCTATACCTCTTCCCTACACTGGTTTCAAATATTGTTATACAACCTCATTTTTTGGCATTTTAAATGATGACTTTTTAAAGTTACAGACTCTTGATCTAATGACCATAATCTATCAAAATACCAAGATAATCCAGTTATTGTAAGCATTAGAATTGACAGCTTAAGTGCTGTCAGGGGTATCAAAAGTTACCATTCAGGGAACTGATGGTGCTCTTTGGTTTCAGCTTTTACTTTTCCATTCCACTTTTTTTTTTTTTTGTTTTGAATTTGATAGATCAATCCATGTGGACCCAAAATGCTCATTACCACATTTTATAGTTTTCCCATATAGTTTGAAATCATAACCTTTTATTTTAATATATATATATAATTAGCAATATTTTGTGTATTTTCATGCTATTTGCAGATTCTGATAGCATTTACTTTATACTTGTTCACTTTTCTACTTGTTATTCCAATAGGTCTTTAAAGATAACAGTAATGAAAGGGAAAAGAAAAATAAAAGCTCATTATCTTCACAGATTGCTAATACTCAGAAAACTGAAAAAAAAAAAAAAAAAAAAAAAAAAAATTTGTCAGGTACAAATCCTTTTCACTTTTCCCTTAACAACTATGTTATTGAAGAAAAGACCCATGTCCACAGTGTAGACATCTATGTTTTAACTAGCCAGTCCAGGGTCATTTTATAATCAACAGAGAAAAATGGGCATTTCTAAGCAATGATTTGTCTTGATCTAGTTTAGATATAAGAAGGAGGAGGATACAAATTATATTCTAGTTGTGTCCATTTCTCTCCCCAGACTACAAAGAAAATCTAGAGAACTAATTCAGTGTACAGATATCTACAATAGAGATATAACAATTCAGTGAGATGAATCCCACTTACTGTAACAAATGGCAAAATTCTAACATATAAACTTAAAACATTTGAAATAAATTTATTGAATATGCAGAACTCTGTACCATTACAAAGGATATTTTTCAAGAACAAAAGGGGTGTTTTCCCAGTTCTTCCTGAGTTCACTCTTGGTCTGTTTAAAGAGGTGTATGCCATTATCTCATTCTTACGAGTAAGACGAAATAACCAGAGAGGAAATGGGCTCTTGCATTTCTCTTATCATTGAAGGAATTGAACTCAAGGTAACATCTGGGATAGTGAAATGTCTAACAGCAAAATTCCACTTCCTTTCATAAGCAAAGGTGAAGTAGGAAAGAGATTCCCAGGGTGGTGTTTTTAAAAGGTTGCTTGTGGAAAAATACGTTTTGTTCACCATTCTTTATGGTCAATGACAAAAAAATTTTTTTTTCTTCTATGTCTTCTTAGCAATTGGACAGAATGCATAAGAAATGATAAGGAGATAGATTTGTTTTTGTTCATACTAGCTAGAGGTAGGTAATTGGGAGACTTTGTTCTTTGATCTCACTAATAGAAATGGAGGGTGCACCCTCAGCAAGTTTGCTAACACAAAGCTCAGAGGAGTGGCTGGTAGCCCAGAGGGCTCTGATGTCATTCAGAGGGACCTCAACAGGCTGGAGGGTTGGGCCGAGAGGTTCAACCAGGGCAAGTGCAGGGTCCTGCACCTAGGGAGGAATAACCCCATGCACCAGTACAGGCAGGGGAGTGACCTGCTGGAGAGCAGCTCTGCAGAGAGGGACCTGGGAGTCCTGGTGGACAGCAGGCTGACCATGAGCAAGCCATGTGCCCTTGTGGACAAGAAGTCCAATGGTATCTGGGGCTGCATTCGGAAGAGCATTGCCAGCAGGTCAAGGGAGGTGATCTTGCCCCTCTGCTCAGCCCTGGTGAAGCCACACTTGGAGTAGTGTGTCCAGTTCTGGGCTCCCCAGTACAAGAGGGACATGAAGCTCCTGGAGCAAGTCCAGAGGAAGACTACAGAGATGATTAGAGGACTTGAGCACCTGTTGCACGAGGACAGTCTGAGAGAACTGGGTCTTGTTTAGTCTGGAGATCTGAAGCAGCATTGTAATTAATAATTCTTAAAATTTTAAAATAAATAGTTATTAATCACCAATGCTTCTGTATGATGCAAATTATACCTGCTTCCAAAATGGGAGCAGTAATATCTATGTCTATAAAGAATTCTCAAAAAGCTATTAAGATATTTCTAATGGGAAGACAATAATGCACAGTATATTCACGAGAAGTTTTATAAATACATAAATACATATACATCTCTCTCTCTCTCTCTCTACATATATATATATACACACACAAAATCTAAGTACTTTTGGAAGTGAGTCTGTTCAGTGTGTACTGTGGTTAAGTTCTGGTCCATTAATGGCTCTGCTAGTACAAATAAATGATAATGAAAATACATTACTGTTTGCTGTCAGTCTTGAACTGCTGCACAACAGTAAGAATATTAATAATTAGTTTTGTGTGAACCTAACCTTTTGTTTTATGTACAAATGTATGTATTAAAATGGGTTTTATAAAATGTTCTTAAGGATTCAATAAGTGTTATACCTGTCATTTGAAAGCAATTCAAACTATTACCTGATTCATTTAGTTGTATGAGTAAGAAAATGTTTGACTTCTAGTTTGCCATGAGGGAAAAAAAAAAAAAAAAAAAAAAAAGAGAGAGAGAAGGAAGTAGCAGCATTTTGTGAAACTGAATGCTTCCTTGAAATAATAGGCATGTAGGCATGTCAAACTGCCGTTTCCAGTGAGGCAAGTTACAGATAAAAAAACATCCCGTTATATGTCATTGATAGTCTTGGCACATCATCCTGGAACCCTGATTCATTTATGTGTGTGCATATACTTATATATATATATAAAATTTGTATGTTAAAAAGCAAAAGCTTGATTTTGTTTTTACTTAGCTGTTTTCGTTGGTATTACTTTTAGTTTTCACTGCCTGAAAGAAAAACTGATTGACCATTATGGTATTGCTAACAGTGCTTGAAGTGGTTTCAGGTATGAATGATTTGACATAGATTTTTCCACAACTCTGGTCTGCACAAAATACTGTTTTTTGTTCCCTGCATTTTGGCAATACTAGGGTCTCTAAAGATATTGTGATTTTCTCAGCTATGTGTATTATTGAAAACTCTTTGCCAAACAAATTCTGCAAAATATATATATATAAAGTTAATACAGGTGTTTTCTTGTAAATATACTGTCTATGAATTATGATTTTAATTTGATTACTTTTGATTCTTCTGACAAATGATGTGATGATTTTTATCTTATTTTTTTCTGATGTCTTAGTGAATGAAATATAACTTAGTGTCTGATTAGAAATCCCTTATGCTGGAAAATAAGTTTAACCTAATATTGTTCTTTGGAAACTCTTTCTATCAACTATACTTCTGATAAGCACATTTACTAGATTATTTTATCTACATTGGGTAGCCCTTTACACTGTACCAACTGCCTCCATGGGAATGCATGTGGAATGAAAAACTAGTCAAAACAAATAAGTGTATTCCAGCCCTTAACAGCTGAAACCTGTAATCATGGCATTTTCTAGCCTGAATAAACACTCTGGGAGCCCAGCTCTCTGAGGTCATATAATCAGAGAATTGGAAAGATGGCATTTGTGGCATAGCAGTCAGTATTGTGGATACTGTAGTAAGATGCTGAGGACAAAGCATGTGATTTTATTATTATTATTACTATTAATAATAATAATAATAATTACAAATAACACAAACTCCCTTAGCATTTAAAACAAACAAAACTAGCCTCATGGATACATATATTCATATACATTTATACATCTTATTCATACGGACACATGAACTTGAAAGAACCGGTATGCTGATAATCTTTGTGCTACTCATTCCACTCATAAAGAATCCTAAGTATTGAAATAAGATTCAAAGTTCAAATCAGATTCACAATAGTTCTATTTTATCTTTACTGACCTATAATAAAAAGGCAGAAGGGACAAATAACATAATATGTAAAAATGTTTCTGGACTTAGTAGTAACCATATTGATTTAATTCATCTCACTGGGGTGCTACTATAACGCCACAAAAAAAAGTGTTGGAAAGTTCAGAGGCATTAATCTTATCTGTACACTGAAACTCACTCTGAAAAGATAGATGAAAGAGGGCTGATGAATGCTGCTTCATTAGGAGAATTTTAAAATGCAATTTGTCTTCATGAAAACCAGAGATTACACATTTCCAGCTTTCTCTTGGGCCTGCTGGAAATATTTTTAAGCAATAACCTCTGATGCAGCATAGTTTTTATAGGATGGCAGTAATTATAGAAGAGAGGTATATCCTCTTCAATTTGCTCATGAATCACAGCAGTGGAAAATCTCAAAACTGCAGATTCAAATTTCCTACATATGATTATGTGGTATCGGGGGAAAAAAAATAAAATAAAATAAAAAAAAAGTCCTTTTAACTAATTTGGTTCTATGATCAGTAGATTATGCAGAAGATTTTCATAGAGCTTAAGGCTAATGGTGCAGGTGATGAGCTAAAACTTGATTAATCCTCAAAATTTGCAGGAATCAAAAAGCTTTTTCCTAATAGAATATTGGATGTTAAAATAACATTCTAATAGACTAATGGATACTCTTGCTATTACTCACACCTTAATTCCAGACTGCCTTGTATTGCCTAGGAGTTTTATGACAGAACTGCAATATGTGGAAGAAAAAAGAAACTAGAGAGGTGCAAACGTTACACTTGGAAACAAAGACCAAGACCTGTCTAGGCAAACACAATCTTGCTGAGATGGGGTTTCAAAAAATCCCATTGCCTGATTGCTCATTCTGTCTCATCACATAGAATCCTTACAGAATCCATACAGTGATCTGAAACCAAAGCCAGTGAAGCCAAAGGGGAGATCCTCATTAATGTTGAATCATCATCTAGGTTGGAAAAGACCTTCAAGATCCCCTAAATACCTCCATGAATGGGGACTGCACAACTTGTCTGGGTAGTCCATTCCGATGTTTGACCACCCTTTCTGAGAATAAATTATTCATAATGTCCAATATAAACCTTCCCTGGCACAACCTGAGGCCCTTTTCTTTTATCCTGTCACCTGAGAAAAGAGATCAAGTTTTCACTAAATGCATAAAGGACAGAAAACTCACAACCATGTTGCAGCACTAGATAAAAACTTATAGCATTTCAGAGGAAGAGTACTGCCCATGTTTGACACAGTGAAAGCTCCCCATTTTCCCTTTTCCCTACACTTATTTGTCTTTTCACCCTTCTATGCAGAGGCACCCTTTGAACATTACTCTGTCTGATCCTACCTGCAGCTTTATTATAGAGTCGCAGTGGGAGGGAATGTCAAAACAGAGGGCACTAATCCAACTCTTTTACTAGAATGGACTTTTAGACCCCTTTTCTGCTGCCTATCCTTTTTTTTTTCACCTCTTGTATACTCACTTTTTGTAATATCTATTTTTTCGCCTCGTTTTACTCACTTCTGGTAAAATTCTCAGTCCATTTGCAAAACAGTATTTTTTATTCCTAAAAATAAAAGAAAAAAAAAACCAGACACACATAAAATAAAATAAAATAAAATAAAATAAAATAAATAAACAAAAAGACCACGCCAGTTCTCCTTGCTGCCTTCACTATTCCTGGTGCCTTCCCAGAGTATTCTGCATAGCTATTCCCTGAACAAGTTGAAGACTCCCTCCTGACAGTCCTAACCCTGCTGCCTAAACTCCAGGCTTCCTCTTGACTATCAAATCAGTTTGAAGCTGTTTTCCATGATCACTGTCAACATCATTCTTCCACACCCTCACGGAAAATATTTTTTTTTCTTAAATCTAGTCTGAACCTCCCCTGGCACATCTCTGTGCCATTCCTGTGTACCCTATCTTTGTTTATCATGGAGAATAGACTGACACCTCACTCTCCATTGCCTCTCCTCAGGAAGTTTTAGAGAGCAATGAGATTGCATTCTAGCCTCCTTTTTTCCAAACTAGAAAACCAACGTGTCCTCAGCCTCTCATCATAGGACATGCCTTCCAGCTCTCTTACTAGTTTTGTTGCCTTCCTCCGGATACTTTCAAATTTTTTAATATCCTTTTTATATTGTCGAGCCCAGAACTGCATACATTATTCAAGGTAAGTGTTCACCAATGCCAAATATAGTGGAAGAACCACTTCTTTTGAGCAGGTGGCTATACTGTGTTTAATGCAACCCAAAACACTGTTTGCTGTCTTCACTGCCAAAGCACTGCTGATTTGTGCTGAGACTACTGCCAACCAGCAGCCCCCAGGTCCCTTTCTGCTGAGCCGTTCTCTAGGCACTTGTCTCTCAGTCTGTACCTGTGTCTGGAGTTACTCCCTTCCAGTTGAAAAACTTACAATTAACCCTTCTTGAAATTCATGGTGTTGATGGTTGCCCAATGCTCCAATGTATCTAAATCCTTCTGCAAGGTCTCTCGTCCCTCTAGAGAGTCAACAGCACCTCCCATTTTAGTATCATCAGCAAACTTGCTAAGGATGCATTCAGCTCCTACATCCAGATCACTGTTAAAAATGTTGAACAGAACTGTCCCTGAAACTGAGGCCTGGGGAACATTGGAACAGGTTGCCCAGGGAAGTGGTGGAGTCACCATCCCTGGGGGTGTTCAAGGAAAGGTTGGACATAGTGCTTAGGGACATAGTTTAGTGGGTGACGTTGGTAGTAGGCTGATGGTTGGACCAGATGATCTTAAAGTCTTTTCTAACCTTAATGATTCTATAACCACCAGTGAGTGGCTGCCAGCCAGATGTAGTCCCATTCACTGTGACCTGTTGAGCTCTATTGTTCAGCCAGTTCATTACCAAGCACACTGTGTACCTGTTCCTCTCACAGTTGGACAATTTGTCCAGAAGGACACTGAGAGGGACAGTATCAAAGGCCTTACTAAAATCCAGACATTACATCCACCACCTTCCCTTACTCAGCAGGTGACCTTATGATAGAAGGAGACCAAATTCCTAAGGCAGACTTACTCTTCATTAATCCATATTAACTATGCTTGATAATAGCTTTGTTCTTTAACTGCCTTTCAATATTCTCCAGGAATATGAGCCTGTCAAGATCTTATGGGTAAGAGCTGGAGGACAGACTAATGAAGCTGACATAATTGAGGGTGTTTACTACAGGCTACCTGATCGGGAGAAGTAGACAAGGCCTTTTACAGAGAAGCTGGAAGTAGCCTCACAATCACAGACCCTGATTGTCATGGGGGACTTCAAAGACCATGACAACTACTGAAGGGCAAGCAAGGCACAAATAATCCAGGAGATTCCTGGAAAGAATTTATAATAACTTTCTGACACAGGTGATGGAGGAGCCAACAAAGAAGGAGTGATGTTGGACCTTGTGCTATCAACCAAGGCAGGACTGATTGGAGATGTGATGGCTGAGGGCAGCCTTACCAATAGTGACCACGAGATCATGGAATTCAGAATTCTGTGAGGAGGAAGTAGGGCAATAAATAAGATTGCTACCCTGGGTTTCTGAAGAGCTAACTTTGGCCTCTTTGGGGAACATCTTGGAAGAATCCTATGGGAGTGGGTCCTGGAGAGAGGAGGGGTCAAGGAGAGCTCATTAATATTCAAGGACCACTCCCTCCAAGCTCAAAAAAAATCAAACACAAGCAACAGGTGTACAGGAGATGGAAGCAGGGACAGACCACTTGTGATTAATATAGGGACACTGTCAGAGTATGTATGCAGAAACAAGATGAGGAAGGCCAAGACCTATTTGGAATTAAATCTGGCTGGGTATGTCAAGGACAACAAGAAAGGCTTCTTCAAATATGTCTATAACAAAAAGAAAACTAGAGAAAATGTGGGTCTGGTACTGAATGTGGCAGGGACCCAGGTTACAGAGGATGCAGAGAAGGCAGAAATAATGAATGACTTCTTTGCTTCAGTCCTCACTGCTAAGGATAGCCTTCAGGAATCCCTGAAACAGGAGACCAGGAAGAAATTCTGGAGAAAGGAATACCTTCCCTTGGCTGAAGAGGATCAGTTAGAAATCATTTAGGCAATCTTGATATCCACAAGCCCATGGGTGGCACCCATGATTGCTGAGGGAGATGGTGAACACCATTGCTAGGCCACTCTTGATGATCTTCAAATGTCATGGCAATTAGGAGAGGTGCCTGAGGACTGGAGGAAAGCAAACATCACCCCAGTCTTCAAAAAGGACAAGAAGGAGGACCCAGGAAACTACAAACCTGTCATTCTCACCTCTGTCCCTGGAAAGGTGGTGGAACAGCTCATCCTGGAGGCCATTTCTAAGCATGTGTAAGACTAGAAGGTTATTAGGAGAAGTCAGCATAGATTCACCAAAGGGAAATCATGCTTAACCAACATGATTGCATGCTACAATGGGACAATTGGCTGGATAGATGAAGGGAAAACAGTGGATGTTGTTGTCTACCTGGACTGCAGCAAGGTTTTCAACACTGTCTCCCATGATAGCCTCATAGGCAAGATCAGGAAGTGCAGGCTGAATGGAAAGTCTCAGAGGTCTGTTAACAGTGGCACAATCTAGTTGGAAGCCTGTAGCTAGTGATGTCCTGCAGGGGTCAGTACAGGGCCCAGTATTGTGTAGTTTATTCATCAGCAAGTTAGATGAAGGAATAAAGTGCCTTCTCAGCAAGCTTGCTGATGATACAAAATTATGAGGAGTGGCTGATACCCCAGAATACTGTGCTGCCATTCAGAAGTATCTTGATAGGCTGGAGAGATGAGCAGAGAGGAACCTCTTGAAATTCAACAACGGCAAATGCAAAGTTCTGCACATGGGGAGGAATAAACTCATGTACCAGTACAGGCTAGGGGCTGACCTACTGGAATGTAATTATGTGGAGAAGGACTGGGGTGTCCTGGTGGACAACAAGTTGACCATGAGCCAGCAATGTGCTCTTGTGGCCAAAGAAGGCCAACAGTATCTTGGGCTGTATTAGGAAGAGCATTGTCAGCAGGTCAAGGGAGCTGATCCTTCCCCTCTACTCAGACCTAGCGAGGTCTCTTGTGGAGTACTGTGCCCAGTTCTGGTCCCCCTGTACAAGAGACGTGGAAAAAATTTTATAGTTGTTTCAATTTTGGTGACCACAAATGGAAAATCACTGGTCTCCCAATCATGGTCCTCTAACTCAGAGGACTGGGCAGCCCATGATCTATAATTACTATTAAAAACTGCGAAATAATAATAATAATAATAATAATAATAATAATAATAATAAAGACCTCTGCCTTTTCCTCATTCCTGCTTGTTAGGTGAATAGAATATCTTCATCAAGTGTCAGTCCAACTTTTTTTGTTTGTTTGCTTGTTTGTTTGTTTTTATACTTTCTTTCGATGTTGACATACTTTAAAAGAGCTTTTTTTTGTTGTTTGACATCACAATGGACAGTGTGAACTCAACTTGAGTTTTGGCTCTTCTTGTTTTCTCCCTGCTAATGTGAAGTACAGCTGTGTAATCTCCCTGTGAATCCTGATCTTGCTTCCAGAGACCACATATTTTCTTTTTCTGCACAAATTCCAGGAGGACTTCCTTGTTCATCCATACCTGTCTTCTGCCCCACATATTCACATTGCTTTTTCACTTTATTCCCTTCAGTAAATTCTTCCCCTCCAACCTGAACTCCTAGTACCACTCCTCCAGTGTTTAAGCCTAGGCAATGTTTGAAAGGAGGTGGGAATATACTGCAAAAATAATTCAAAATTTTATATATGTAAAATGGAATATAGCATTGAATTGAAAAAAAAGTATTTCAGGCCTGGAAAGAAAGAATCTGAAAACAAGACTTAAGCAGCCATGCATATAATGTCTGAGACCACAGAGGAAATAGCTGACAAGATGAGTGGTAACAAGGTGAGCAACATATCAAAAAGAAAAAAAAAATCCCCCTAGAGGGGACAAGATGGATGAAGAAAGCAAACTACTGTGTGTGTGAGAGTGTGTTTAATATACTCAGCTGTGTAAGACCTTCAGGGAAAAGGTCACTGAAGCTAACAGAAAATACACTGTCATTATGGACTAATGCTACTCTCAGACAAAGGACAATAGTGAAATTACAGATGTATGTGCTCCCTTCCCACACTGTCGGTAAAGTCTCCCCATAATATAGATCAGCAGAATCCTGCAGGTCTAGAATCATCCAGCAACGTAATGAAAATACAGAAGCTGATGATCCGCCTATGGAAATGCTATAAATATGTGCTGGAGATGGTGGGGACCATCTGTGTGCTGTTTTGCAAGGTCAAAGACAGGAGACAAACAAAAGTAGTAACACTTTCACAAAGTGAAAGCAGGAAGCTAGATGAAGGACAGATCTCTGCTCTTCTTTATACCATGAGTCTGTCCTACTTTTTAGTCTAAAGCCATCTTGTGCACATTGTCTGAAGTTTATGACATTTCTGGGGTAGGTATGCTCAACAATACACTGCATAATATCTTCCTGTAAGATTGTCTTCCTGTCTGGATTTCAGCTTCAGAAACTGTGAAGACCATGGCAATGGCCCAAAGTCAGTATAAGCACTTTGTGATGTTTGCTTTACATCAAATTGTGTATGTCTCATTTAGTTTGATTAGAGGCTGTTTCAAAGCTCCTGAAGTTTGACTGTTTGTAAATCCACAGCTCTGAAATGAGGTAACAATTTAATGAAGACAAATATGTACTCCTTACTAATTAAAAATAAAATCCAGGGCCTTATTAATTGTAGGCTTCTCTTATTCTCATAATTTAAAAGTGTTGATTTAGAAATAAATCAGGGAACGAAACATCTTACCTTAATCTTAGCTATTTTGAACACTTCTGATTCTCATCTACTCAGGTAATATTCAAGGAGTTATTTTACTTTTAAAACAGGAAGCTGTGGTAGTTGATAGGTTAAATTAACTACTCTCCAGAAATGATAATTCCTCTCTTCATTACAAAGTAGTTCTAGATGATGAGGTCCTAGTGTAAGGATCTCAAATAATATTATAGCAATTGTGAATGCCTAGCATGGAATTAAATGCAATGTAATGTCTTGATGTCCAGGTGGAGACCAGTGATGAGTAGTATCCCTCTGGGGTCTGCATTGGGACCAGTATTATTCAACATATTTGTCGGCAACATGGAGTCAGATTGAGTGCAGACGACACTAAGCTGCAAGGTGTGGTAGACATGCTGGAGGGATGGGATGTCCCATCTAGAGGGACTTTGACAGGCTCAAGAGGTGGACCTGTGCGAACCTCATGCATTTCAACAAGGCCTAGTGCAAGGTCCTGTACCTGGGTTGGGGCAATCACAAACATGAATACAGGGCAGACAATGAGAGAATTGAGAACAGCCCTGAGCCCTGACTTGAGGATATTGATTGATGAATAACTCAACATGAGCTGGCAATGGGTGTTTCCAACCCAAAAAGCCAACCGTATCCTTGGCTGCAACAAAAGAATCATAACCAGCAGGTCGAGGGAGGTGATTCTCCTCCACTACTCCACTCTCATGAGACCCCACCCAGAGTACTGGATTCAGCTCTGGGACCCCCATGTCCCCAAGGACATGGATCTGTTGAAGTTAGTCCAGAGGAGGGCCACAAGGATGATCGGAGGGCTGGAGAACCTCCCCAGGCTAAGATTTGTATCTGCTTAGACAAGAGAAGAAAAGGCTCCTGGGAGACCTTATAGAGGCCTTCCAGTACCTAAAGGGGGCCTACAATTCTTTGTCAGGGAATGTAGCAATAAGACAAGGGTTAATAGCTTTAAACTGAAAGAGGAGAGATTTAGATTACATGTTAGGAGGAAATTCTTTACTGTCAGGGTAGAGAGGCACTGGAATGGGTTGAACAGAGAAGTTGTGGATGGCCCCTACCTGGAAGTGTTCAAGGCCAGGTAGGATAAGGCTTTGGCCAACCTGGTCTAGTGGAAGGTGATCTTGTGGTCTCAGCAATGAGACTGCCAGAGTTCAAGAAGCATTTGGACAATGCTCCCAGACATATGATCTTATTATTTATTTATTTATGGGGGTAGTACATTTGGGACCCAGGAGTTAGTCTTGATGATCCTTGTGGGTCCCTTCTAACTTGGATATTCTATGATTCTGTGTTTCTGTGATTCTAAGATGAATCCTGCCCTTAATGTCCATGTAGAAATCTACATACAGACATTTTAAAATAAGCATTTTAATCTCTGAGTAAATCCTCCCTTCCTTGCTTAAATTAAGGAGACAAATTTAGCTTTAAATCACCAAAATTAATCTTGATTCTAGCCTCTGGTATATATGTTCCTATGTGAATTTGCTAACAGTACAGCATATTCCCTATAAATTTAGTTTTGGATATAGACTGAAAGCAAAAATAAATTATAGTTGTATGTAAACCAGATTTTAAATCCAAAGGAATGGCCCAGAAATCTCATCAAAATTGTTAGTCTCTTGACATCTGAGCTCACAGCCACCACCCAAAAAATATACTGCTAATGACAGTCACTCTCTGAGACACAGCAACTGTCCTAATGTCACAAAACAACAGAACAGAACAACTTCCAATCGAACTTAATGGCAATGGTGTACTCTCAATCTTTGGTGTGACAATCTACTTCTACAGAGTATATAGCATTCAGAATACTATCCAAGGAAATGTAGCTGGAAGGCGAGTGAACAAGATGGAGAGTCATCTGCCTAAAAATGCTTTTAGATATCATTGATGATTTTTTTGTACCTGCTCTGGAGTGGCAGGCACTCCATGGTCTACATGTTGCTTACCTTCTGTCTATATGGTTGTCTGTGGACAGCTTGAAGATTGTCTGTGGAGAGCTTGTCCAAATATGCCTGGTGGTATGTTTATGAAGGTGTGCGCTCTGTGGTACAGAGTCAGAGAATCATATAATAACCTGAGTTGGAAGGGGGGCACAAGGATCATTGAGTTCAACTCCTGACTCTACACAGGACAACATAAAAATCAAAGTACATGTCTGAATGCCATAAGCTTATTGAACTCTTCTGAATGCATTATCCATAGGCTTATTGAAACTCTAACAAGCTTGTTGTTGTCACAACTTACCTGGGTAATCTGTTCCAGCACCCAACCACTCTCTCGGTGGGAAGCCTTTTCATTATATCCAATCTGAACTTCTCTTGACTGCTCCTTCAGGTCCTACTGTGGTCACCAGAAGAAGAGATTAGTTCCTCCCTCTCCACTCCACTTCCCCTCATGAGGAAGCTGTGGGCCACAATGAGGTCACTCCTCAGTTTCCTGTTCTGTAAGCTAAACAAACCAAGTAACCCCAGATACTCCTCCCATGTCTTGCACTCTAGACCCTTCACCATCTTTGTTGCTCTCCTTTAGACTTTCTTATGTTCTTATATTGCAATACTCCAAACTGCATGTGAGGTGAGACCTTACTAGTGCTGAATAGAGTGGAACTATCACTTGCCTTGACAAGCTAGCTTTGCTGTGCTGGATGCACCCCAGGATATGCTTGGTTCTTTTGGGTGCCAGGGCACACTGCTGACTTGCCATTGACCAGAAGCCCCAGATCCCTTTCCGTGGGGCTGCTCCCCAGCCTCTTATCCCTAGTCTGTACACATGTCCAATGTTGTCCTGTCCCAGGCGCAGAATCCACCAATTGCTATTGTTGAACATCGTATAATCAGTGATTGACCTATATCTAATTTGTCAAAGTGTCTCTGCAAGGCCTCTTTACCCTCAGAACAGTCAACAGCTCTTCCTAATTTAGTATCATCTCCAAACTTACTTAGTATGCATTTGAATCCTGCATCCAGATCATTTATGAAAATAACCAAGAGAACTGATCCTAAAATGGATCCCCGTTGGAACTCCACTAGTGACCTCAGTAGGTCACCAGCCTGATTTAACCCCATTTACTTTAGACCTTTGAGCCAATTGTTCACCCATTGTATTATGTATTTGTCTAGCTGTATGCTGAACATTTTGTCCAGAAGAATACTGTGAGAAACAGTATTGAAATTCTTGCTGGAATCTGAAAAGATTATATCGATTGGCTTTCCTTGGTCAACTAGATGGGTAATTTTGTCATTAAAGGAAATTAAATTAGATAAGCAGCACTTTTCCCTTATGAACCTGTTATGACCAATGACTACATTGTCTTTCAATTGTTTTTCAAAATCTCAGAGAATAATCTCTATAATTGGAGAAGGATAGAGTATGTGCTCCCTTGCTCTGTGGAGGAATCTGGAGCTTGCTTCAGGTCTTTTCAGACTTGTTCCTTAGAGAGAAGATGAATCCACTCTTCAAAGATAGCCCCAGGGCCACTATTAAGTAGCAGCATAGTCATTAATGTCATTTAAGATGCCCTGGAGGATCCCAGATATCTACACAGGGTCCGCACATATGATGTAAAACCTACAAGAACTCATATTATTCCAGACCTGCATCTGCAGAAAAACAGGGAATCACACTTGAAAGGGAGCAATAGATACCTCTGTTCAGGTAACTGTTTCTCAAATTACCTCAACATTTAGAAGAGATGGTGTGTATAAAACAAACACATTTGTTTAAAGTCACTTTAACAAGAAGACAACAACATTTTTTGACACAATTCCTCTGTCTCTCTTGCCTCATATGTAAAATGGTGGATTTAACATATTTGCTGTCATCCCTGAGAGAACATAACAAGTTCTACTTAGGTTTTTGGGGAGAGAGACTGATGAAATAAAACAGTAACTTTAAAGCTTATGTCACCACTAGCCTTAAATATGATATGGAAGTCCTATTCTGGAATACTTGTAAGGCAAAATGAGAGATGTGGCCAGATCCCAGTATGTTTGAAAATGCAAATATAACTACAATTTAATATAGAAAATATATGAAAATTGGAATAATTTAATTGAAATGTAATGTAGCTATCATAAATTAAGAAATAGCACAGCTGGAGGATTTTTAAAGTGATTTGGAAGAAAAATCCTCTCGTTGAATTAGAGAATAAAAATTCACTTAGGGACCTTGTAGCATAGTAAAGCTGGTAGAGCTTCTATAGCTAAGGGCCTGTCAGAATTTCCATTACAAACCAGTACTTTCTGGGGATTATATTTCATCTAGAAGAATCTGATGTGAGATGAACTTGGGATAAAATGTCTCAAATTTTCAGTAATATAATGGTAACTTTATTATAGTAAAAATCTTTATTCAGTTCATATCTGTTGAGTCTGCTGCATGCCTACATTACACATTTTAATATAAAGATACCTGAGCTAGTGCTGACCCAAGGTGCTATCCCCACATAATATAGTTCAGGTAAAGTTTTTAAGGCAAAATAATTCTGTTAGTATCATGCTATACCCAAGTCACTCAGACAAAACTCTCAGTCTGGTATATTTTCTCAGGTGAGTTTTATCACCATAAGATATTTCCATTACCTTAAGAATTCTCTTAATCCATCTCTGCCTCTCAGAACTGCTGATGAGATAAAAGGAACAAAAAGTAGCAGGTATGTGAAAAAGCATATTCTGGTCTGTCACAGGTCTTGTTTGGGCAAAAAAAAAAAAAAAAAAAAAAAAAAAAAAAAAAATATAAAAAATTTTTGTTAATTACAATTGAAGGTTAATATATTTTTTTTTTTTTTTTTTTTTTTTTTTTTTTTTTTTTTTCCCAAGGAATTAATAAATGTAAAAAACAGTATTCTTCTATTCTGAATTATGTTGCAGTGACTGTTATGGTGCAGACATAAAGGCTAATTGCCAGTGGTTCTTTGTGCATAACCAATCAAATAACTTGGACAGTTGAGGAAAAACCTTCCACCCTTCCTGTCTTTGGGACAATTCAGTCATGGAGCTTCAAAGCAGGGTTTCAAATGTCAATTAATGACAAGAACATGCAACGCATTTAAATATGTGTCTGGGGAAGTAGACATAGAATATGGAACAGGGAGGGAATCAGGGATCTTAGCTACATATAAGAGTTTATGGCTCTACTCTCTCATTTTTTTAATGAACCCTTTGTCTTCTAAATGTTGCAACTCTAAAATTTAAATTTATATATATATTTATAAATCAATTTAAGAAGAAATTTGAAAATGGGAATAAAGAAGGATGTATTAAAAAGAGTAGGAAGACCTAAATGCTGAAAACAAGGAACTTCTACTAATGAGGTAAGCAGATGGATGGGAAGATGAATGTGATAACATTATTACATTTCTTTTTGGGGAACAAAGTAGCTTGCTGCAGATGCATGACCTAACAGTCAGAGAAGTGTTTTTTTGTTTGTTTGTTTTTTTAATTTATTTTTTTTCTGACTAATATTCTACAGACTAACACAGAAGTAAATGGCTTTATCTCTTTATTCAGTTTATTTACATGAAATACAAAATCTAATTTTATGGTAACTCATTTGTTTTCTGTTGGTTGTCTACATGATTTTTTCATATACTTTCTTTTCTAGTAGGTATCTTCACCTTTTGAGTGTATATGAAATATTTCTAGCTAATTGTTACACTTTCCAGTGTAGAAAAAGAACTGTTCATCAAGGTTGTCACAAATTTTACAGTGAACATTTAAAAATAATTAACATTTTTCGATTCCAAACAAAATCATAGAGAACAGGTCTCTAAGGTCTATGATTGTTTGGTGTCCTTACAATCTTTCTGAGGTTGACAAAGTAGCAGTAATCTAGACAGTATCAGCCATTACGAGGTCTCACCTCTAACTTCAGATTTCACCAGGCTCACATCTGTGAATCCTAACAGCTTCTTCATCCATGACTGATATTATCAACTTCTTGGTTTGTTCAAGGTCTCTAGAAATGTTTAGTCTTCCTTGGAAACAAAGCTACAATTTTTCAATTTTTGCTAGACTGGTACACAACCCACATTCTTTCATTCATTCTTTCTTTCTTTCTTTCTTTATTTTTTCTCTTTAAGAAAGTCTTGAAAAGGATTTTTTATTTTTTTATTTTTATTTTTATTTTTATTTTTTTTCTGGCAGAAGTGCTTGTTAAGGGACTACAATGGCTTCAGAGAATGGCTTGAATTTAAAAAAATAAAAAATAAAAAAAATCAATGTTCTTCCCACTGTAAGGAAGAACTAACCTTTTCTTGCTAACCTTTCTCTATTTTGAAGGTTAGTGCCTGGATAAAATGTCTTGCAAGGGAGTGAAAGTTGGATTCCTCAATGACCTCATGGAAAGAACATGCACTACACACATAATAATTACTTAGGTTTAAAGGTAAATTTCAGAGCACCCAAGTTTCCAAGTCATGGATCAATCATGTGAATTGACACTTTCTATCCTTTCCATACAATTTTTAATATGGAAAATAAAAACATGATTTATTATTAGATTCAGCAAAACAATTTATATTTTTTCCCCCCACACTGGCAGTTCAGAAAGATAGAATAATTTTGCCTTTTGGTTACACAATGCACTAATTAATGATACCATAAAATTGCTCAGCTTTTGTATTTATCCTTATGAAGTAGAACAACTTCCACTGGAGAAAGAAAATGTACCATCTACTTACATGCATTCTTATTGTTGGGCTGTGTTCCCAGCTGGAAGAGTTTTAAGAAGGGAAAGCTCAAATACTTTCATGCTGAAAGCACTTAAAGACTGTATTTACTGTATACTGAATGGGTGCTCTAAGTGTGAAAATATTGTGCACTGTTGGAAATTCATGGCTGAATTACTTTGTTTAGCACTGGGAAGTTACTTGCTTAGGACATTGCTTTCTCCCTTTAGAAACACAGAATTCCTCCTATTTGCTGTAGAGACAGTGCAAGCACTTAACATGCTGCCCAGACAGTGCTTTTGGGATGAGGAGCCCTGACTCAGTACAAATTGAACACATACACAATGTTACAGTGCCTAGAAGACCAAAAACAAATTCAGGTTATAAATAAAGTCTATGTATTTAACAAACAGAAAAAAATAACATGGGAAGGGCTACTGTAGATTTTCCATCAATAGAAATTTTAAAATCAATAGTGGCTCTGTTCCTAAGACATAGCCTGTACTTCAAACAAGCACTAATTCACAGTCTTTATAACAGCCTGTATCATACAGAAGCATAGACAAGACAATCCCTTCTAGTTTTACTGTCTGAATCTTTGAAGACAGCTACTTCCATTAACTGGAAAAGTAGAGAGGAAGTTTTTGTCAATAATAGCAGTGATATATGAAAGCAGAGGTTAAAATAGGCATAAATGGAAAACTTCATATGCTGCTTCTTCTGTACTAAAAATAAGAAGACTCTCATGCTCCTTCCATGGTGCATCTGTTGTTTACTCATCATATTATATTCATGATAAGGGGACACACACTCAACACCACTGTTTGTGGATAGAAGAAAGTCTATAGCTCTACCCCAGATATTGCAAAGTAAGCCCTTCTTCTGTTTCTATCCTAAATGTTTTTTGAGGCACCACACACACACACACACACACACAAAAGAGAAGAAGATTATTGAAAAGTATGGGGAAAAAGGGGATAAAAAAATTATTTCAATATGCTATGCACAATTATACCAATTCACAGGATGAAATAATAAATAATGTAAAGTTGCCTGGGGGTGTGTGGGGGAGAGAGAGAGAGAGACAGGATAGAGAAAGAGGAACAAAAAATAAGGAAAGCAGCCTTGCATCGATAATAAACTAACATGAGGTTTTGCTAATTTCTGGATGCCCTTAGCAAGATGCCAGTTGACAAAATACATACGTAATTTACTTATCATCTATCATTAGCTGGATGAGCACAGCAATGGAATCACCAGAATTTTAGCCTCCAGATTACAGAAGTGACAAGCATCCAGAAGACCAGTTAAATTAAAACACTCCTTGACAAATTAGATACTTAGTCTTGTAGGTATCACAGAGGTTTTTCTGTTCATTTATAAAAGGCTGTGTAGCGATATGCTAGTTTACAATTACCTAGTGAGAAATTCAGAATTTTATAGATGATAAAGACAATATACTTTTATTTACCACATAGCAGAAACAAATATTTAAAGAACCTATTTCCTGAAAAAAAAAAAAAGAAAGAAAGAAAAAGAAAGAAAAAGAAAGAAAGAAAGAAAGAAAATAAAATATATGATTATACCTTCTAAAAAAGCAATAAGGTGCCAGGCCTGGTTTAGAATAAAACAGACATGATGGCATTAGAGAATAATTATTAATCCATGTGGAGAATATCATTAGGTATATATTAAGTTCAAGATTCCAGTGAGAGACAAATTCCTTAGCTTCAGTTTAAAATCCTTGTTTGTACTATGTTCCTAAATAGGTCTGGGAAGAAATTTTCCAATTAAATTATTTCTAATGGAAAACTAAGCTTACATTAAAAAAACAAAACAAACAAACAAAAAAAAAAACATTACAAAATTTGAACTATGTTCCATTCAATTAAGAGTGAATTCAGGAAATTCAATGATGTATGATATAAATGAGGCCAATGACTAGGCATTGGTAGGTAACTATTGAAGGTAACATCTAAACTGATAGTCTGTGAGGAACTTAATTTTACATTCATAAAATTAGTTTTTCAAAATCAAATTCATTTGATGTTAAACCAAAGTATTTGAGTTTCTAGACAAAGTATTTTTAAAAATCATCCCCAAATTGTCTGTTTTTTTTGTTGTTGTTGTTGTTTGTTTGTTTATTCTTTTCTTAAATTGCACATTACCTTGCAAAAGTATACTTTTTTTTTTTTTTTTTTTTTTTTTTAATTTAATTTTTGCTTTAAAAAATTTTTTTTTTTTTTTTTTTTTTTTTTTTTTCAGTTAATTTGAGAGGAAATGGTTTCTTGAGTTTTCCCTGGTATAGAAAGATAGGAAGAAAAGAAGATACCCTGTTCTGAGTACATGATTTGAATACTCCTGGAGTCCAGAGTTTGAAAAATTCTGTCCTCTGTTTCAACTTGGTTTAGGATATGTACATATATATATATATATATGTTATACAGGTTAGTTGACATAGGGGAAATAGCAAGAATGTTATTCCTCTGGTTGACTGAATACAATAGGCACACTCTCCTTCTCTGTGTCTGTGTATGTGGCTCTTCAGTCCCTCAAAAAACACATTTCTACTTCACTGAGAAAGCAACTATACTCTTCTCTGCAAGAAGAAAAAGTGGGGCAGGAGGAAGGTTACACTTCAGGGGAGGAAAAGTCTCTTCACACACTTGAATTTGTTTTCCAAAACCAGCTGACAGTTATTCATAATACATCTCTGTTAAGTGACTTTGACTTCCTTTCTGAATGCAGCTATTGGAGATGAAGGAGAGCAGCATATTGCTATGAAAAAAGGCAAGCAAGACCCACTCTGTATGGGGCATACTAAACATTATCTTTATTAAATATTGATTTTAACATCTTTACGTCTCTAAAAGCTTGGAGACTGATTAAATTACTTGTTAATCTAGAAGAAACTGGTTTTGTTGTAAACAGAATCAACTGAAATAATCTCAAGAGGTTTCTTATATTATGGGTAAACAACTTTTAGGCTCATACTGAAAAAGCTCTGGAACTGGTAAACATAATATTTGAATAAATTCTCATTTCATATGAATTGCTATCTGAGTTTATGTAATAACTATACACCATTATAGCTTTATCTCTCTGGTAGATTTGATTTGAGTAAAGACAAATTTTATCATTGAAAATTAAACACAATTGCCATTGCTTTCAATAAAACACCCTTAAAGAAATTTCCGGATCATTTTTTGTTCATATGTTCTGAGACAAGCTTTGGGGCATGCTACTCACTATGTTTCTGCAGAGGCTCACAGTAAGCCTTCCCTTCCCCAGCATGATCTCTTCCATTCTAGGAGTACCATAGTTAAGTGCTTTGTACCTGGCAACAGTCCATCATGGGAGATGCAGTTTGGCTAAGATATTAAAGAACTGGATGTTATGTTCAGGAGGACTGTCTAAAAATCTTAACTAGCTTCCTTATATCTCTTATTCATAGAATCATAGGATGGTTTGGGTTGGAAGGGACCTTAAAGATCATCTAACTCCAACCCCCCTGCCATGGGCAGGAACACCTCCCACCAGATTGCTTAGAAGCTATATCCAACCTGGCCTTGAACACCTCCAAGGATGGGGCATTCACAGCTTCTCTGGGCAGCCTGCTCCAGTGTCTCACCAACGTCTGAGTAAAGAATTTATTATTTTGAATTTATTCCTCTGGATGCATTCTAATACTTCCACATCCTTCTTCTGCTGGGGGACCCAGAGCTGAACACAATATTCCAGATGGCATCTCATGACAACAGAGTAAAGGGGAAGAATCACCTCCTTCGCCCTGCTGGCCACGCTTCTTTGGATGCAGCCCAGGATATGGCTAGCTTTCTGGGCTGCAAGTGCACATTGCCAGCTCATGTTAAGCTTCTCATCAATCAACATCCTCAGGTCTTTCTCCTAAGGGCTGCTCTCAATCCATTCTTCACCCAGCCTGTATTTGTGCTTGGGAGCATGCTGGCCCAGGTTCAGGACCTTGCGCTTGGCTTTTGTTGAACCTCATGAGATTTGCACAAGCCCACCTCTCAAGCCTGTCAAGGTACCTTTGGATGACATCCCTTCCCTCCAGTATGTTAACCACACTACATGGCTTGGTGTCACCAGCAAATTTGCTGAAGGTGCACTCAATCTCACTGTCACTTACTCAATTTTAGAACTTTAAAGATTTGTGAAATAAAGGTTCCATCAATTCTTGTAGTTTTGCTATTTGTCATGTCCACTACCACAGTTGTTTTTTTCAGAGCTGGTTTCCAGTTAAGGTACCGGAAAACTACATTACTTGAAGAGTATAATATGAACAACTAAAACAGTTTGACATCACTAACGAGAAGTTTATACATGGTGGTTAAAAATTAAGTTAGTCAGAAGTTAGGGAATGGAATTTAAAGCCAAAACTCCATATTCTCCATGCCCTGGGCTTTCTGACTCTGCAGCTGTTGGGTATCCCATGTGAAGTATGTTCCAGTTTCAGGGGAAGTTGACCCTTTTCCATGTATATAAGGTACAAAAAGAACAGGCTTTTGTAAGTCTTGTGGAGAGATCTGTCATATGGGAAGGATCTCAAGAGTTTTTTGAATCATCTTTCACATTAATCCAGTTCCAATAAAAAATAGTAAAGATACAGAATTTCAAACATTAACTTTCCCTGTTATCTGACTTAGGTATTCCTGCATTCATCTAGTTTACTTAGCTGGTTCAACCTTTTGTTAGCTGCTCTAATCAGTACTTTCTCTCACATATATTTTCACAATGGCTTCCTATATCATTCTTCACCAGTGAGAGATGGTAATACTCAAGAATAGTTTCCAGTCTATAGCATACATATGTAAAAAACATTTCAAGCAAGGATAAATTCAGTTAGGATTCTGAATATGTATTTTGACTTCTTAAGAGTAGAATAATGCTGTGTATCTGCAGGTCCTAATGAATGCAGAATATCATGTAGCTCATGATCTTTGAATGTCAGAACATTCTTATGCAGGAGAAATTAAGAAAAATAAAAATAATAAAAAAGTCCTAATAATTTAACAACATAACACAATTTTTGCATGTGTTGATTTAAAGAAAAAAAAAAAAAAAAAAAAAAAAAAAAAGTGTATTTATTTTAGCCAAAAGCTTCATCTTAACCTACCTGACTAGCAATTAAGATAGATATCTCTAACATGTTACAGAATCACCAAATCACAGAATGGCTGAGGTTGGAAGGGATCTCTGAAGATCACCTAGTCCAACTCCTCTGCCAAGCAGTATCACCTAGAGCACATTGCACAGGAAGCACATCTCCAGAGAAAGAGACTCCACAACCTCTCTGGGCAACCTATTCCAGTGCTCTGTCACGCTCACAGTAAAGAAGTGCTCCCTCATATTCATCTGGAACATCCTGTGCTTCAGTTCGTGCCTGTTGCCTCTCATCCTGTTGTTGGGCACAACTGAAAACTGTTTAAGAACACAGTTGTTCCTAGACAACTATGGAACAACATTTTGCTTTTAAGACAATGTGGTAATTTGATGTACTCGCTAAAAGACATGCCAATGTAAAATCACTTAAAGCCAAGAAATCCTGTTAGAAGATTTTTAAAACATTTTATCTAGTTCAGTGAAAAGTCGTAAGTCAAATTCATGATTTTTTTTTTTAAATCTATAACTTATTTTATATAGAACATGAGAATCATCTGTACCAAAATATCTATGAAGTCATTGACTCCAAAGTTAAATACGTGCTCACTGCTTTGCTCTGCTAAAGTCAAAGGCATTTGGATCTTCCCATATAAAAACTATATATTATTGTTATTTCTTCCTATTACCTGAGATCAATGGGAACATAACTGCTAATGTATCTCTAACTTAGGCTGTCATAAGCAAATTCAGAATTTTATCACCTTCTTCAGTACTGCAAGTATTCCCATCAAGGTTACTTTCTGACATGTCAATATTCAGTGTGACTATATTCACTGCATGCAGTACTGCTGTGATAATGTATCATGAGATTCTATTACACAGTAAATAATTGGTTTTATGCTTATACTTTTCATACCCCACAGTTTCTTCAGTTCCTGCCAGACCCTACTTGCCAATTTTATTTATTTTTTAATAAAATTAATTATATGACAGCATATTAAATAGGGAGGCACTGTTTTCCTCTCTTTTATATAGGCCACATATTTGCTGTTCTTCAATGCATTTCATGAACATCAGTGATTTTCAGAAGTCTAATAACATCTTTAAATCTTTCTTCTCTACTACTGTTTCACTTCTGACAGTATGGGATCTGTTCTGTTTGGAGCCCATAATTTCTGCAAAGCTCCTAGCACTTAAAACTGCCAATTCTTATTTTATGTTCATCTCTAGTGAATCTAGTACATCCACTTACACAAGATGAATAGTGTCTAGTTTCTGGCCACGTATCATACAGTCTAGATTTACCTTTTTCTCTACTGTCTCTCTTCTTTTTATTTTCTGGGCAAAACCCAGTTCCATTGCAACTTGAAATATATTAAGGTATAAATGTTTCTGTAGGCTAATTTGGGCTTAACTCAACTGCATACAAACTCCTCCATAGTTTTAATGTGTAATCTCATGCATAATATTACGTACCGCTTGTTTCTGCTTTGATTGCTCCTTGTCTATTAGAAAATCAAAGTATGGCTCAGATTCTTCCAAATAAATTCCATTGTTGTGATCTACATTTCATTTATTGATTTACCCACTGACTTGTCTTTCAACTATTTTAACCATTGGATCTTCTGACTAATTGTCATCACCTAATTATTCACTTATTCATTTATTCTGTCAGAAGTTTATTTTATTATCTCTTAGAATTTTCCATTCTCTCTTTTCACTGTAATATTGATTTTGAAGAGTTTTCACTTGTGCTTTCCTCCTAACTAGATTTTTTTTTTTTTTTTTTTTTTAATGCTCTTTTATGGTATGGCCGGGGCTTTACCCAGTAGTCACATCATTTTTTTTTTTTTTTCTTTTCTTTCCTAACTCATTTTGTGAGAAGTATGCCATCTTTTACAAGAACCTGAGCTAGTCAAACAACCACTGGCACTACTGCTACTACTATTAGTATCCCCTGTCTCTGAGGCACTTGCATGTTGCACTCCCCAGCACTTCATTTCAGCTGCTTCAGTAGAATATATATGTTGAAGTCTATGCAGTCTCTGTCAACAGTTCAGAATCTACAGTGTACTCAGAGAACAATAATGCCCGGTTAGTAGAAGCAGATCAAATGTTACATATTTTATCAATATTTGCTGGGCTATGTTGATATCTGGTCATTCTACATGCAATTCACAGAAGTCTGAAACCTTCATAAATGTTCATTTGAGCATCTATTTAAATATTAACTTCAAAAGTTTTTTATCCCTTTCCTCTGATGAACTGACTTGGGTGTCTTCATTGACCTCTATGTTGTTGCTTAGTGGTGGCTTTCTGAGCCTGACATGGTCTGATGTACTTGTCTGCTGCATGTCTAGAGGCAGAGGACAAATTCAGGGAATCCAAATTCATAGGCAATGATTAAACTCAGGTTTTGGCATTAATGTATCAAAGGTCTTTCTACTCCAGAACCAGGTAATATTATTTATTGATCTAGAGGATGGCCTCTTCTGGGCACTGGTTGTAGTCTATGACATTAACTTGAAAAGTTCTTACTTCACACAGCAGAAAAGAAGAGATGGCTCATAATTGCTCCAGGCTGTGATTGCACATATTGCTAAACACACCTATTTCATGGCTTGGTGCTGGTTCCTAAATTGCCAAATTAGACTGTAATTGCAGAGATTTGAGAGAAAGACCCTCAAAGGATTAAAGGAGTGACCTAATTTATGTGACATGTGCAAGCTGTACAAGCTGTTGTCCAGGTTGTTGTAAGAACAATTTAGCTTGTAATACTGGTTGGTATATAGATTCAAGGGAAATATCCTCTCTAAAGCTCTGGTTCTCTACCTGCTGTGCTACTTAATGCTGACAAAGCAGTAAGTTCTTAATTAGACCATAAATTATTTGCAGTAGAAGCTGTGGATGAGATTCTCAGCTTGTACAAAATAAATATAACTCCATTGGCATCATTAGGACAATTTTTTATTATTATTATTATTTTTTATTTTTTTTCCGGTGCTGTCAAATTTTACAGTTTTATAGCCAGCCTCACCATTTGTGATGCTTTTCTTAAAACCTTGACTGCAGGAGGTTTAGGTGAGTATCTCCTATTTTTAAAATTTACATCTCAAATTTACAGAGATGCAGAGCTTGAAAACCTGTCTTCAGTAAACTGTCAAAGCTTCAAATCCACAGGCTGCATAGACCCCATTACATATGTTATATATTTGTGTAAATCCTCAAATGCCACTCTCATAATTTCATTTGGTGAAGCCAGAAGGGGGTGCAGGAAGAAGATCCAACTTTATAACAAAGAATTTGGAACAGTATTGGCTTTGATGTATTTTTGTTGGGTGTCTAATAGATGTTGGGGCACTGTGAATTTGCTAACACTAGCAACACTTCTACTGTTCTTAATATTTTTCTTGTTACTGATGGTATATATACATTTGTTATTACTACTACTGCCAATGGCATCCTGTGAAGCATGGAAACACATTTAATCTGTTTTAATAGCAATATTGCAGCTAAGCAGGAGAGTTAGAATATCTTTCTCAGAGATCTAAGGATGGAGCATTTAATGCTTTCCCCCCACCTCCCTGTCCTGGAGCTTGGTGTTGGAATTTTAGTGACTCGTGCTGTACTGTGTTCTTTGAGAAAGAAGACTGGTGGCATATTTGACTGTACTATCAGAACATCTACGCCTCTGAACTTGAAAGCCATAAACAATGGAAATAAGACAATGTGTTGTCTGCTGTCATTAAATCCAGATTTTTCATCCTGTCACCCTTGGCAGAGCTCTCTCTGACTCACCTGAGAGGACAGGTGTTTCTTCTGTGTCTTCTTTAATGAGGGTGAGTGTGAGAGGGAGCTTGTTTTCACTGTATTTTTATCAAGGGAGGAAGAAAATGCTGGCTGTTACATTTTATCTGAAAAGTGTATTTAAAAAGGAAAATAACAAACTCATAAAAACTGTTTTCTTAAGTGGAGAGGTAAAGGACTAGAACACGGCAATTATATTAAATCAGGTTTCATTTTAAACTGCTTTGTGCTCTCACAGGAGAGACAGGGTTTTATACTGAGTTCTGTAAATGGGTATTCTGAAACAGAAGACTTTTAAAAACTGTCATGCTTAATGATACCTACAACAGAATGCCAAGAAGAAGATAAAAGATCAACTCTGTTATTCCCACTTTGGCTCTCAGGAAGAGGTCTGCAAAGTATCCTTCAATCTTTTAGAAATCTGTGAAAACTAGCACTAGCTGAAAGGTTTTCCACATTTAATAATGTGAAATAGCTTTTCAGTTAAACTAAAATGTTCCTGAAAAATTGTCCACTTTCATGAAGAACATCTGGTTGGGTTTTCACGAAAATACACAACGCTGTAAATGGAACTTATTGTTAGTGGAAAAAGAATGCATAACAATTATTAAAAAGGAATAAAAACATAAATAAATAAATAAATAAAACCCACAGAATCTCTCTCAATAGACTGTGCACACAAAAGAAAGTTATCTGACCTGTTCTAGAAATTCTATAACATTGTCAGAACTGTATGTTGTTATTTTAAAAGTGAACTGTTCCAGAATAATGCAGTAAATTAATTAGAGCAATGGTGAGGTAATTCTACACCAAATATTGGTGAGTCCTGTCAAAATCTCATGAAAGATTATAGAAATACTTGCGTTTAATTATGGTGGTATTTGGTAAACTGCATTTTATCTTTATAACAGAGAATTAGCCAAAGGGCTTATTAAGGATAGAGCAACAGAATATTAGCTGCACAATAAATTTTATTTTAAAGGGGGCGGGGGGGGTGGAGGAGCGAGAGGTGTGGTATTTATCCTTCATTTTACTGACAATAGCTATGAACATTACCATAGACACCTTGTTCCTGTTGGTTTTATCAACATCTGGGGATTTAAATAACTTTGAAGTTCTTGACCTAGGACTTTAGATGGCAAAAGCTGTGACAGAGTCAGAACTGGTATTCCTGAGATAAAAACTCAAGATCACACTTTCTTTGGAAAGAAGCATTTGAATAATTTTTCATTTAATATCAGAGATTAGGTGACAACAATCAGACAAGATTTATGTTTCTAAGTCGATTTCACATTGTACTTGGCAAAATAAAATATTTGGTTCTCAGTGACAATGCCAGGGCAGACCAAATATTACAGAGCACATTTGAATGAAAATAATGAATTAATTTGATGGCCTTTCTGTTGTTTTTGACATTTAAATATTTTAAAAGTCTACCCATTGGACTGCTCGTGGAAACAGACACTACAGTTCTTCTGATCTGGACCTGAAGAAGCTTGAGAAGTGGGCCCACATCAACCTAATAAGGTTCAACAAGTCTAAGTGCAAGGTGCTGCACCTGGGCCAGGGCAGTCCTGGACATGAGTATAGACTTGGTGAAGTCTCTTTGAGAGCAGCCCTTCAGAGAAGGACTTAAACCAGAAGTTTCTGTGAATGTTATCCTTAAAATGAAACGTTATATAGTGTCTATGAAATAATTTCAAATAACCACACATCTAGTAAGAACCAAATACCATTGATGGATGTAGAATTTACAACAATGGAAAGATTACATTTAACGATTGCATTGTTAAATGGTAATTTTTCACTCACTTCTACCCAGAGTATAAAAGTAAAGTTGGGATTAGCAAAGGCATATTATTTTGATTTATTGGCTCACTGAGTTTATTCATTATTTGTGAATAATTAGTTTTTGCTGCTATATAGGTCTAATTAATTGTTAGGGTGCTAGGAAGGTTTTTGCATGAACATTTTTATCATTCGGTGTCACAAGAAATGAGTTAGAAAATAAAATATTAACAAATGTTTTTTATTTTTATTTCAGGGGCAACCTTGATGGAGGCAAGTTTGTTTGTTTGTTTGTTAGTTTTTTACTTCTAGTTTGGCAATACATCTTCTGTCAGTCAAAACTTTATTTCTGTCACTCTGTTGTGTATCCTGACTGATGGGGATTTTAGTGCCATTATGGACTTTTCTGCAACAAAGAGACTCTTCCATATGAAAGTGAATCTTCCATTTGAAACATAGAATCTCATTTAGCTGTCAGTCGTGTCAGGCCTATGTCTGTCAGTCTCTCTGTCTATGACAGAGTGTTGAAAATGTTTGCCTGGTGGGTGGTAGAAGTGTGTATCATTGCTATTCTGTTCTAGTAATATGTACCACCTGTGGACAAAAGCACTTGAAACTACAAAGTTATCTTTCCAATTCCTGGAAGGTGATGAAACAAATCATCCTGGAAACCATTTCCAAATACAAGATGATCAGTAGAAGTTGTCATGAATTTGAGAAGGGATAATCATACATGATAGCCTTCTGGCCCATAGGTGGTTGGGCAAGGGAAGGATGTTGGTTATTATGAATTAAGCAAGGCTTTTCACACACTCTGAGAGTATTTTATGGGCCTTAGTGGCACTGACCAGCTCCACTGGAGCCTGCAACCACATACTTTTCGTCTCAGCCCCAGGATCTTCTTTTCCTTTCTGAGCTATGTTGAAGCAATATCTATAGCTCTGTCACAGCTGTGTCCTGCTGGGCCACAGGCTCTGGGATGACATCCTAGAATTGGTCCATCCCTGTTACTATGGCCTGGCTCATTTATTCTGGGGATATGAGCTGTGGATTGAATTCTTGGCTTGATGTTGAACTTGCTTCATTACCATAAACTCTCATTATTATCAGGACAGAGGGTTGCACCTGGTCATAATCTCTGGGTCTGCTCTGCTCACATTTTAAAGGGCTGCCATCCCAGCTGGTAAGACCCCTGATCTTCTGGTTGCCTTATCACATTCAGTTTCTGGCTCCATGTCCTGTAGGGAGTAGCTGGTCCTCAATACTGTATAATACTACCTCTCATAACATCCACATAGACAAGATAATGAAGTACAGGATAGACAAGTGGACAGTGAGCTGCACTGGAAATTCACTGAATTTCCAGGCTCAAAACATTGTGATCATCAGGATGAGTTCCAGCTGGAGAATTGTGGCTATTTGTGTGCTTGGGCGTCGGTACTGCATCCATTCCTATGTAACCTCTTCATTATTGACCTGGAAAATCATAGAGTGTACTTTCAGCAAGTTTGCAGATAATACAAAGTTGGAGGAGTGTCTGGTAGAGGAGCCACTGGGAAAGAACAGCCCCCCTTACCTATGCAGGATGAGGACCTACCTTCTGGAAAGCATCTCTGGAAAGAAGGAGCTGGGGGGGTCCTGGTGGACAACACGCTGCCATGTGACATCAGTGTGCCCTTGTGACAAAGAAGGCCAACAGCCTAATGGGCTACATTTGATGAAGTATTGATAACAACTCAAGGGAGTTGGTCTTTCCCATCTATTGAATCTTGGTGAAACCCCTCTGGAATGCTGTGCTCCCCAGTACAATACAGACATGGACACACAGAACTGAGTCCAGCTATGAAGATGATTAAGGGACTGGAACTTCTGACCTACAACAAAAACCTAAGAGAGCCTGGAGAACAAAATTCATCAGTGTGAATAAAAGTCTCATTGGAAAGAATAAAGTAATA
Organism: Stictonetta naevosa; assembly: GCA_011074415.1. Taxonomy (NCBI): domain Eukaryota; kingdom Metazoa; phylum Chordata; class Aves; order Anseriformes; family Anatidae; genus Stictonetta; species Stictonetta naevosa. The sequence continues at coordinate 108,784,793 of CM021699.1, read as the reverse complement.
ATAGGCAACCTCTTAATAGTATCTAGTGGGAAGAGAAGAGGAATAAGCAAAAACTGAAATACAGGCAATTCAGTTTAAATATAAGAGAAAGCTTTTCACTGTGAGGGTGGTCAGACACTGGAACAGGTGGACAAGAGAAGATACAGAGTCTCCATCTGTGGAGATATTCAAAACCTGACAGGAACCAGCCCTGGGCAACCCAATCAAGATGACCCTGTTCTGAGCAGTGGGGTTGGTTGGACTAAGTGTTCTGCAGAGGCCCCTTCCAAACTCTACTGATTCTGTATTATATTGTTTCTCCAAATAAGTTAGAAGGTATGAGCTACGACAGAGTACAAAAATAAGAAAGGAAGATGTGGGGGAAGAATGTAGCAAAAGTTGAAAAAATGATCCATATTCCCTGGTTTATTTAAGTTACCTAAAGCTGTATCTCCTGGGGTATTCAACCTATCTGATTGAAATAAGTGGTAATTTGATATCTTAACTCTGTTAAGGTTCTGACAAAGCAATCACTGCAAGATTAGTTAATGTCAATTTCTTTAATTTCATGTCACTATTTCTATTGCTTGTTAAGATATCTGTATTTTTATTAATTACTAAAAGCAGTGCACCTCACCTTCCATCTTTCCTGACCCAGTAGAGATATCTTGGTGCTATTATTTACTGAGACAGAAGGGAATATATCATCATATCAAAATATATTCTTACTCTGTAATTATAAATTTTCCTACTGGTGAAAAGAGGGTGGAGATGAGTTAAGTATGGCTAGTTATGTAAAAGGGTGCTTATCCTGAACATGTCTCTGTAATTTAGAGGATGCCAATAAGTTAGTCTTATCTGTTGCTGTTGGATTGCCTGCTATAAGGGAAACAGTGATTCTATTTTACTACTTTGGCTAAACAGTGAAAAATTTAAATATTGCATCCCACATATCTCAGAATGTAGAGATTTGCTATTCCAGAAATGAAGAATACTGTGAAGATATTTAAAATTAGTCCTTAGGAGAGTCATCAGATATTCAACAAACTAGAAGAAAGTTTGGTTTTGGAGGACATAGATCAACTTAGTTGTTGGTATTAATGGAAGCTAATCCTTTTTATCATGTTATTATCAAGCAATCTTATAGTTGTTTTCTGTAAGACTAGAAGGAAAATCTTGTTCTGTGCATGAGTGAATATTTATTTGCAAGGTTCATTTCCACAATGCTGCATATGCTCTACTTCAGTAAAATGTACTGCTATGACTCTACAGCAAATCCACAACTCTTGCAAACAACAAAACATGCTATTCTATTAAAGTATCAAATGCTTTATAATTCACTGACATAAATCAGTAGATAACACAGTGGAAGTGCTGTACATCACCTTGTGACATGGTTAGACTATGCACTGAATAGCAGTACTATAATGTTTTTGAAAAGCTAATTTACCCAGACATGGCATGCTACAAACCAACAGAATGATATTGAATATAAAAGGGTAATTTGTATGTGGATTCAAGGCTAGAAACCAGCCTTGTGATACCATTCTGTATGTCTCAGCTGATAAAATACCAAGGCTTTGCCATTCACCTTTCCTCAGTTCCTAGCTTTCCCTCATTTAAAGGGCTAGTATTTTATGCTTTTACATTTTTCCTCAAAATTAAACATAATTTCTTATTATTAACACCCTCAGTTTTTAACAGCTTGCTCTTTATCTATTATAAAATGCAGTTCTCTTCCATATAATAAGATGGTGAGCTGCTATAACCTCCAGTCTTGTAGGTTACAGCACTAACTTTGTAACGAAAGAGCTGTAATTCACACATGAATACAAATTATTTCACAATAATTCTGTTTCTGTTATGTCAGACAGTGCCATTTCATTTTCAATTTTTGTCTTTCTAAACATGATTTCCTTAATTTCCTTGATTTGTCATACTATAGGTAGGTCTCCACTACCTTTTAAGGAAGTGAGTTCCCTTTCAGTTAATCCTTCTGGTTTTCACAGGTACAATTTATGCCTAGGTGATAGCCTTGCTAACCCATGGTAGTGCCTTTATGGCACAATGTGTATCCACAGGTCCCTATGGACACAGGGAGTCCCCAGCACAAGAAAGATGTGGACCTGTTAAAGCAAGTCCAGAGGAGGGCTACAAAGATGATCAGAGGGCTGGAACACCTCTGCTATGAAGAAAGGCTGAGAGAGCTGGGGATGTTCAGCCTAGAGAAGAGAAGGCTCCGGGGGGATCTCATTATGGTTGCCATCTTTCAATACTTAAAGGGGCCTTATAAAAAGGATGGAGAAGACTCTTGGGTAGATAATGATACGACAAAGGGGAATGGTCTTCAGCTAAAAGAGGATAGATTTAGATTAGACATTAGGAGAAAATTCTTCACTGTAAAGGTGGTGAGGCACTGGAACAGGCTGCCCAGAGAAGCTGTGGATGCCCCATCCCTGGAGGTATTCAAAGCCATTCTGGATGGGGCCTTGGCCAATCTGTTCTAGTGGGTGGCATCCCTGTCTATGGCAGGGGGGTTGGAATTAGATGACCTTTTAGATCCCTTCCAACACAAACCATTCTATGATTCTATGACACCTGAGCATCGAATTCCTGGCACAAGAGTGAAGGAAGACAACTCTGTGGCTGATTTTTTTAGACACTATCATCAGAGCACTTGGTCATGTTCCTGTAGATGGAACAGCAGTTCCACTGTAAGGGAAATGCTACAAACCACAGGAAGGTTTCAACCACTTACATGTGATCCAGAAGAACTGTATAGTCAGAAAAAAAAAATAAAAAATGGGATTGAATGGAGACAAAGAAATCATCTCATCTGTTCAGCTACCCACAGGATTAACTGTTTCTCAGATGTTCTGTTTAAAACACAGCCTCTCTAAATGTGGTGACAGGACTCATAGATTTTCTTTCCTTATAGTTGAAGCTAAATCTCTATTGAACCAACTTAAACCCATTACCCCTGCTGTAACCACAGGGGACATGAACAGCCTGCTTCTTTACTTTCTACAGCTACTTTTCACATTATTATGTCTCCTCTCAGTCTTCTGTTCTATAAACTAAACTACTCCAATTGTTTCAAACTCTCTTGCTTTCTAGATCTCTGATAATTCCCAGTTGGTCTCCTTTAGATTCTTCTGAAACTGGTCCACACTGCATTTCTGAAATGCAATTCAGAAAATGAAACACTGTGCTTACTGAGACTGAGAACAGTATGCAGTGCTAAGGAAAATGAAAGAAATATTTCACATCATACAAATGATATTGCACACTTTAGTAAGTCATACATCTTTTTTTTCAACTTTATTTTAGACCACTGCTCCAACTTTTCAAGAAAATCCTAATCTGGTTCTTTAGTATGTAAAACAGGAAAGGAACTTACTGAGTTAGAACCATTTCTTTAGGAAGAGATTTAAGGCCACTTAGTGGATCACAAGCTGTACATGAGCCAGTGGTGTCACATAGTGTCCATATACATTATAAACATACTCTCTATTCTATCACCCCGTCACAGCTGAAAACACCAAACAGCAGCAGACCCAGTAAAGGCCCCATCAGAATTCTGCTTGATATATCCTTCCTGTTTAATAGAAGTGATGATGGTGGTTTTACACACACTGTACTATACACATGTGTAAGGTTCTGATGTATTAGCTATAGTTCACTGCCCCCAGATGTATTCTGGACAGTGCGCAGCAAAGCTTTTTTTTTTTTGCCTACACAGCACTGAAACTACTTTCATTTATTATCTAAGTATTTCAAGGTAAATATTTCATTGGCCTAATCCAAATGAAAATTTCATTCTCTATTTCTCTAACCTAATTCAATTCTGGCAAAAAAAATGGTCTAGGTCTCCTTTCAATTGCAAGACAGAGAAGATAGTCGCATTGATTCCTCTTTGCATTGATACCAACATAATAGACATCTTCCAGCTTTTTTTTTTTTTTTTTTTTTTTTTCCAGTATGACAAATATGAGAAAATGTACTCTTACTTTTCTGGTATTTTGAACAGGTTCAGGTTTGCTCAAGGCTGAGCTTAGAGCTCATCCCAGAGCCATGAAGGTGTGTTTGCAGAGTTTTGAGGCCAAGCTGATAAATCATGTCCACAATGTCAGTCTATGCTGGGCACCCCTCTAGCTTTTCTCACAGGTTTTAATCAACTCTGGGTGAAGACAAATTCAATTTTGCCTCTACTGGGAAAAATATATATATATATATTAAAAAAACACACAAGCATAAAACACCCCTGCGATGCCTGTCACGGGGAAAAACTGCTCAGTTCACGTAGTTGAAGTCAGAATAGGATCAAAGCAGTTTATTGATTTATTAACAGCATGTAATTAACTTGCAATCAGTGAACTATATATTCAGGATCTGCATCAGCAAGACAACTGATAAACCATGTTAATAGACAGAAAATGTTAATGAACACCTACAAATTTCTAAACAACCTTCAGAAACAAATTGTGAGAAGTTCTAATCACACCCAAAGACACACAAACACTAATACACACATCCCTGTGGTTCCATGCTTCCCCCTTACCCCAGTGTACACCTCATAGGCTGTGTGGGTTGCCAGCACCCCTGTGGGGTGCAGTCCCTACATGGCCCCCCATCCACAGGAGATGCTCCACCTGTACGTGTGCCAGTGTGCATTCCTGCAATCTCTAAATCAGTTCTGTGTTTCTGTTATTCCATGATTCAGTGAATGTGTAGGGGAGAAACCCCTTTGTGTGGTAACACTTGTGGACCTGAGGGTTCCCACTTGTCATTCCCCCAAAGTCACTTGCATGCACCTTTTTAGTGCCCCGGCCACCTTGCCCCCATTTGCCATTTGGGGGAACCCCTGAAAAGGTCAGTTGGTGTGCTGCTGGTGACAGAAAAGCTTTAGCACCCTTGCTCAACTTGTCTGTATTTATACTGGGAAAACCTGCACTGAGATCAGATTTTCTTTCTTTTTTTCTTTCTTTTTTTTTTTTCCCTTTTTCTTTTTCTTTCTATTTTTTTTCTTTTTCTTTATCTCTATATTTTTCTTTCCTTTTTTTCTTTTTTTTTTTCTTTTCCTTTTTCATTCTTTCTTTTTTTTTTTTCTTTCTTTGTTTCTTAGAGAAGAAACTAAGTAGTGGTGTTCTTTTAAAATAATTGGAAAGTCTTGTAATTGAAAAAAAAATTGTTTTGTCAACTAGCTGTTCTTTTAATATATTCTAATTCGCTCCAATCACATTCAATCTCCACTCAATCACATAAATAAAAGAACACTATGCTGACACATAATTTTTGTGTTGGATTGTCTTATTGCAAATCCCAAGATTATCCCAACTTTAAATTTATTTGAATTTTTGATTATGGAGAATTTCCAGAACTCTGGAACATTTTCTGGGGTTATTTTTCCAGTGGTATGTGGATTCTCATTAAAGAGAGGTAGTTTTTAAAATGTGGAAAAAATATATTCAGGGCACTTCCATCTGCACTAGAGCCTTCCTACCCCACACCAGCACACCTGGTTTTGTGATATAATTTCTACATTTATTGCTTTCTAGGTTTTCTAGTTTCAGCAACATAATTTCTTCAGGTGTGCTATCTATGAATTCTGAGCTTTGTACTTTTTGATCTACTTATCTATTTTCTTTTCATTTATTTTCCCTTGCAGGTCAGACAATTTCCCTGGCAACTTGCTGGACATGCTATTGTTGCTTTTTTTCCTTTTAAGTCTAAATTCCCCACCCCAGCAGTACCTGGGGTAGACTTCTGTCTACCTGGCATCAAAGAGATACCTGAGATAATTTATTTATTATTATTATTAGGTAATGCTATTATATATATGACTGGCAAACTAGGGAATGTAGCCTTGGCTTGAAGCATTGCTTCACTTCATCTATTTTACAACTCTCAACTAGTGATCATATCACTGTATAATTAACTAGAATAGTGCAGGATTACATGGTGAACTATAATGCTAGAATTTACTGTCATTGAAAAACAAACAAAAAGTGTGTCAAGAAACTAAATTATTAAGACCTATTGAATTGTTGTTTTTTTACCAGGAGAGAGAAATCTCATTGATATAAGAGGGTTGGAAGAAGTCAGATGTTTGAAACTGTTCTAAAAGAGTATGTTAGAAAGGATAGTACCCTGCTGACCATGTGTGACTGGAAGTAATCTTCTGAGATTAAAGAAGTGAAGGGATCTAAACCAATACAATGCTCAATGATTTCAATCCCCACTTACATCATTAGGGTCAAGAAGGTCAGTCAAACTCAGTATGTCAGAAATTCAGGACCAAACTCATGGAGAAAAATACTTCCTTAGATAAGGCTAGTCTTTATAGCACTTTATGAGGCAAATTAAGAGCTTGGATCTTTAGGTCTAGCAGTAAATAAATATATTGGTGAAGATCTCCAATACAAGTGAGTGTATAGTTCCTTATAAAAGGGGCTGTACAAATGGTTTATCTCAAACATCAACATTTCACAGTCTAAATAACTGTACTGCTTTTGACTGGGATAGCATTCATTTTGTTCATAGCAGACTGTATGGTGCTATGTTTCAGATTTCTGAACAAAACAGTCTTGATAATGCACCTATGCTTTAGCTATTTCTGAACAGTGCTTGCACAATATGATGGTTTTTCTCTGTCTCTCCCACTGCATGTGCTGGGAGGGAATACAGCTGGGACTGCTGAGCCAAACAGACCAAAGGGATATTTCATGTTGTATGGTGTTGTGCTCAGCAATCAAAGCTTGGGGAAATAAGGAGAAGGGGAGCACATTTGGGATTATGATGCTTGCTTTCCCAAGAAACCTTTATGCACAGTGAGCCCTGCTTTCCTGGAAATGGCTGAACATCTGCCTGCTGATGGGAAGCAGTGAATGAATTACTTGTTTTGCTTTGCTTGCATGCGCAGCTTTTGCTTTACCGATGAAGCTGTTTTTATCTCAACCCATGATTTTTCTCACTTTTACCCTTCTGGTTTTCTTCCCCATCCCACTGGGGGAAAGTGAGCAGGTTGCTGTGTGGAGCTGAGCTGCCTGCTGGTGTTAAACCACAACAATAAGGCAAAATAATGATAGTTTGATTTCCTGCTTTTTAGAGATAGTAAAGGGATCCAGAAAGAGCAACTAAACTTTAAAAGGATCTAGATACCTTTTTATGAAAATACAGTGCTGGATTTCATGCTGCGCATGTGAGGAAGGGAAGAGACAAAAAATTCAACCTATGAAGCAAGGGACTATTTATGGGGAAAAAAAATAAAAATAACCAAAAGTAAAGATAGACAATAAAAATTGGTAAGGAGTAGAAAATTTCTGAAGGCTTACCTCACTTTTTAGCAAATGAGACCAACATTTTCAGCAAATGACTGCCAAGATAACCAGAGTGGCTGAGTAAACCCCAGTTATGCTATAGACAAAAAGCAGCACATCAAGGAGCTGTTTTGCTGTGCATGAGGTCCTCTATGTTATTACAGGTTTTGTGTCCTAGGTTTGGTACTGGCATGTCTTGACTAGTCTAGGGCTTTCACTCTTTATTTGGAGTTTCTAATACAGCCTAAAGGGATGTGTAAAGGGGATATATAAGAGCATATAGCTGGCATGGCCTGGGGGACCTCCTTAGCTTTGCGACAGTAGTGCAGAGAGTGTGCTGGAGAGTGGTGATCCATGTGAATATGCCTGAATGGGTTACGCTCCTTGTAGTCTGACACTAACCTGGTTAACAGGGGTTCCTTGGGACACAGAACTGCCTATAGATAAGCCTTTGTGAATGATTTGTGTTGTTTTTGGCAGAATCTCTCTTCCTTTCATGAAACTGTGACAGATATCTGGGCAGAGCATGGCTCTTCTGAGCTGGTGCTGGATAACCAGAGGAATAATACCCATTTGTTCATGTACACTCTTAATGTTTACCTACATCTCTACCTAAAAAAAGAGCTGGTTACACTTGCTAATTTTTTTAAGGGAATTAGAGACTTAATCATCTTGAGCTGTGGAGTTGTTTATTTTGAAAGATGGATTAGCAACCCTCAAGGTTTTCCTGAGCTTTCCTATTCTTTTTCTTTCAAAAGCTAGAGAAAATCATTCTTTCAATCAACCATCTTGTGGTGATGCTGTCCCTGTCTCTTCATCCAATGTTTCAGGTTAATGAAGCACTGAAGATGTGGAAGACCTACATTCAATAACTACATTTGGCTGATGGGATACAAGTTCCATTTTAAATGAAAGGTCTAAACAATAAATCTTGACTTAATTAGAAAGGAGAAAAAGTAATAGGAAAACTGTTCCTCCTTCAGAAGCTGTTCCCTTTCATGTCTAAACTCTATATTCCTTTTACCAAAGTGGTAGTGAGGTCTTTCCAAAGAGGAGAAAGAGAATTCCTAGATTAATAAGGCAAGGAGAAAAGCAATCTTCCACGGTCATTGTTTGTGTATTTCACAAAAGAGAGTCAACAGATAAATTAATTAAATGTCATTCAGAAAATGGATTAGTGTCCAGGTCTCCACAACCAAAACTATATCATGTCATAGCTACACTATTAATCTTGCCATGTTAGGAAATTATGCTTGCTTTTTGTGGCCCCTTGGATAACTAATTCTTCTGTATAAAAAGGAATGACTTCCAAGAGAGACTGACAGGTCATATCCATCCCTTCTTCAAGGACTGGATAAATATTTCAATTTTTGGAGTACTTTCTGAGAGTTAGAAAATCTGAAATACTTACGACAAAGAAGATCACATCTTCAGTGACTGCTGTAATCCCTGATTGCACAGATAAACTACTAGGGAGGTAGCAGCTTGATACACTGTTTTTTACTTTCTCTTGTTTTCCTGTTAATTCTTTTTTTTTTTTTTTTTTTTTTCCCCCCCTATATATTCATTTTGTGCTTGCAAGGTCTTCTAAAGCTTTAGATGTATTCAGGTAATGCCTGCTGGATTGGACTGCACTAGCAGTTTTAGAGAAGGAAAGCTTTGTGTATAGACCAGATTTTTTTCAGTTTCAGTTTCACTTTGACCTTCCCCTTACTATCAGGACTTGGGTCGATCTGAATCTAGGCAAATTTGTGGGTGAAATCCATAGTGTTAAAAGACTTCTGGATATCACAGGCAGAAGACTGAGTTGGTTGTAGAAAACTGACTTCATCAATTGGACTTGGTGTTTAAAGTCTTTTATGTTGTTATCCTTTAGTAACTTACAGGAGGATCATAAAAGGATCCAAAATAATCAAGAACTGGAGTCATACTTTCTTCATGCTATTGCCATTTTTTCCCATCATGCCATCTTTTCCATTTCAATTAATTATTGTTGACCCTAGACACAGCTAGAACAAATATAAATGAATTCAATATACTCAAGCTCTAGTCCCAAATTTAAATATTACTCTGTTAATCATTCAATCAATTGATTTTTTTTTTTTTTTTTTTTGTAAAATAATTTGGTATGATTCGCCTAAGAAGAAAAAGGAATCAGAAGAGGGAACATTTAGCCCAGACTAGATTAGCATGTACTATTTTTCTTTGGGAGTAAGAATAAAATAATTGTAAAATACTGTTTATAATTACCACATTGGATAAAGGTCAAACTAAAGCCAAGCTTTATTATAATAGCTTCATTTCAGAAATTAAAGGGAAATCAATACAATTCATTAATAGTGATTTAGGGCTCTGGATCTCTCTGAGGTACTTATGGGGCCCCCATTAACACAGTACCTGAGCACTTACTAATCTTTAATGTATTTATCCTCCCAACACTGCTGCAAGCTAGGTTTCTAATCCTCATTTAATTTTGCATTTGAGCATATCCCCAAAAGTAGGGGGAATCGTAAATGAAGGAGAGAAATTTAATCATCCCTTGTCCTAGGACACTCTGTCATTAGTAGATCACTGAAACATATAATGACAGAATAAAGCAGGTAGGACGAGTCCTCAGGAGGTCTCTATTCTAACATTCTATTCAAAGCAGGGTCATCTGAGGGGTCAGACCAGGTTTCTCATGGCTTTATCCAGTTGAGCCTTGGAAATCTCCAATGATGGACACTGGACATCTTGTACCAAAGCCTGATGGTACACACACAAATGCAGCAAAACTATACCTGTACTTCTCGGTACAAGGTGCATATATATATATATATTTATTTATTTATTTATTTTCTCCCCTCAGGTAATATGGCTGATACTTATATAATCCCATGGAGGTCCAGCAGAGAGAATGAAATTGAGTTTTAACCTATAAGTAAGGTTACTTAAAGGTCTGCATCTATTCTGTGTCATTTTACTCTTCCCTAGCTTAAGGTGGAAGTGCTGCTGTTTGACTTCTCCAGATTCCTTCTCTAGGCACTTGCTTTCCCTATGTACCAGCCTTATTATTTAGGGCTGAAAATTAAAGGGTTCAGTTCCAGTCACTGAGATTTAGGCATCATAACTCTGAACAGGGCAAAGCTCAAGTATCCTTAAAGAAATGGCTTGCCTACCACTAAAGGTGGTTGCTGCGCAGAAGTTCACATTTCCTTGTAATGACTAGTTGGAAGTCTGACTTTGAGCAAAGCCAGTTTTTGCCACATCACAAAGACAAAGAACCTTGGAAATATGTCTTTGATAACTGGAAAATATAAACACACTACTTCTTTTTGCAGACTTCAATAATGCATAAAACTTAAAGGGAGATTCATTTGATTTAGGATAATAGCTTACTCTGATGTGTTTGTAATTTTCAGAACAATTCTATTACAAAGCAAAATGAAATGAAAATATTATAGAACTTGGAGGAATATTCATATTCAAAACACCTCCCTAAACATATTACCTATTTTGGTTTGTTTTTTTTGTTTGCCTGTTTTTACGTTCTAAAGCACAGAAGAATTTGTGGTTTAAGAGCTAGTCTTGCAATTTCTGGAGGACTAAACAAAATTTTGATAAGATGTCAAACTGTGATTGGTATCTAGAATGAAAAATGTCCAAAAATACACTTGAAACTAATCCTTGACAAATGTAATTAGAATTTACTAAGGCAAGGAAATCTCACAGATCAAATTAAAGCTTAAATCTGAAGAAGAAAGGCACAAAATGCTCCAAGGTGAAGTCCACTGAAAGCAAAAGCCAGAGCAGAATATATTTAGGCAAATAAGGCAATGCAATACAGAGCTTTAGTAAAAGGAACTGCATTGGATTTTTGCAATTACAAGGGTAAGAAAGCAGTCAGAATACACACACCGTGGACTAATGGAATGACAGTGCTACATTTAGCTCTGAGGAATTTTTTATAGAAGAATGAGGTTATAGCTAAAGATGGATGAAGTAGCAGTCAAAGAACAAACAGAGAATTTATTAACTTTAAGATACAAAGGTTCATAAGCCAGTATGTAACAGAAATTGCAATAGCAGCACAGGAATAAATAAATAAATAAACAAACAAATAAACCAACAAACATCGCTAATAAGAGGTGAACATATAAACATAGGTATCAAAGTGGTGAGTATCTCTCCGAGAAGTCAAGTAATATCTTTGGGTAAATTATGAACCAGGGAAAAATACAATACGATTTGGAACTGCAGCAAGAGCAAAATTACCTTGTATGTAGGGGAAAATATATGAAATCCTTTGTGTTCTCAGAGTGTACACTTGTTGGAGGGATGAAAGATCAAAAGAAAAGAGGAAGAACTCGATTAAAACTTGTAATATAAAGAAGCTTTCAGAAGCACACATTCAGAATCCTATATTTTTGGATGATGTATATTTATTTTAGAAGTATACTTACATTTCAGAAGCAGACAGGTACAGTTGTTGAGGAAGGATTATTGATCATCTGATCCACTGCTACTAGTCAAATTTTGGAATCTAGATACTTTTCCAGAACCTGCAACTGAGCAGATGACAGATTAGAGTCAGACTTTGGGAACAAAATAGAATAGAAGACTCACCTAACTGCCCCAAAATTATCGTGTAACTAGCTAAGGAAATGCAATTACTGCTATTATCTGTGCAATTTAATTGAAAGAGATCCACCATACTTACAACCCAACTCACCCACCCAGCAATTTGTTACAAGACTTACCTGTTCCTAAACCATAGCCTTCAAGCTGTAAAAAAAGACCAGATTACCCTAAAAAAAAAAAAAAGCTTTTCTTGCTAAAATGAAGACTCAAAGGGCAGATAAATAGATTTGTGAAAGAGGACTAAAACCAGATAAAATCTAATGGTTCTTTATGAACATCTACAATTTAAACAGAACAATCCCTGCTGCAGGAAGGGAAGATGGATGATTCTTCTGTTTTTCTTTTTTTTTTTTTTTTTTTCTTCTTCCCACACTCACACATATTTGATATCCCTTTGTCCAGATAGTGTATTTCAGAAGGTCACACATTTTTTTTCCTGCACACAATATGTTGCACAGAAATGCAATAATTTTTGATGATACAGAGGACAGTGAGATCAAGACAGATGATGTTTTTCATGGTAGAGGTTGAAAAGTGGTACAAGAGCATGACCAGACATTCCAGTCAACATTGAAAGAGGCAGGATTGCTGAGCTAGCACAAAACTGTGAAAAAAAGTAACGTGCAATACAACTTGGAGAGAAGTTGACACAGCAAGGTGCACATAGAGATCACAGGTAAAGTTCTGCAATCAGCAATCTTGTCCCAGCAGGCAATGGAAGGATGCAAAAATTCCTAGAAAGTACAAATAACTAAAAAATAAAATGTTTGCATTAGAACAGGACTCTATAAATGATGTCCAATGGACATAGGATTCAGTTCTTAATCTGGGGTATGGGAAACCAAAGGAGTTGGTTAATAAATCTACAGGTGTGAGAGACCATAAATTCTGTGTTGTCCATAGACTTCACTGAAAATAAAAGTGATGTCCCTTTTTTATATCAATATAGAAAAAAATGGAAAGAAGTGACTTATGCATCAGCACTAAAAAAAGGATGCTACAGTTCTCAAACAATTATACAAAATTATTTATGATAAAGAAATTCATCTGGAACTGGACATAAAATACTATTGCCTTCTAAAAAGGGTTGCTAAAATAACTTGTTTGTGAACATAATATCTATAGTATATATAATATTGTATATATGTTTATGCTATATAAATACACGTATGTGTGTAGCAAATATAGTGTGTGTTTCTTTTGAAGGTAAATATACTATTTGTATGTATCTACACACTTATATGTTTCATGTATATACACAAATATGCTGTATTATATATTTATACATTCTTACTGCATATGCACGTATGGCCACGCAGAAGCATAGATATGGATCCATAGAAAGGAAAAAAAAAAAAAAAAAAAAAAAAAAGAAGCCTCAAGAGGTCTCCTACTTCAATGCTCTGTTCAAAGAAAGGTGAATGTCAAAATAACATTAGGTCTTGCAGAGTTTAGAAATGTGTAAGAGCAGATTTCAGAAGAGCCTCTTTGGACTATATGTGACAGTAATTAACAGTTCTCATTGGGAATATTTTTTTCCTTGTAGCCAACTCAATTTTCCTCTTCTGCCCCTTGTTCTCATAACATCTTTATATATAGTGCACCTTTTAGAAGAGCCTTGTGCTGTCTCCTCCACAGCCCATCATGGGAGAAAATAATTAGATTACCCCTTAATCTTCTCTGCTTCAGCCTGAAAATAATCAGCCTCTAGATCATGTACTACAACCTCCTAAACATGCCCCTACCATTTCCTTTGAATACTTAGTTTACAAACTGAATTCAAACCTGACTGAAACTTGGTGGTTACTGACACAGTAGCACATTTGAATAATGAGTTTATGAGCAACATACAAGATAAATATATGTATATAAGAATCTTAAATTATATTAACATAAAAATAAAATATCATCCATTTCAATCTGGTTCTACTGCATAGAACACTATCAAAAGTAAGCCTTGACCTCTACTGACTATTAAGGGGAAAAGTGGCATATTGTTTAGTTGCATTTGATGACATTTTTGTGTTATGAGGAAAATGCATTTGAATGCTATACCAAGATCATTATAAAATCAAAATCCTTTAAAATCTCTAATTCATTTGCAGTAGTAGCAGTATTGTTAAAGCTGTTAATGTTAGCAACATGCTTAACTCTGTTAAGGTTCACAGATAGCTGGAAAAAAAAGCTTCAAATAAATAAATAAATAAACGTCCAGGAAAAGAAATTTGTCATTTTCATGATGTTTGGAGAAAATATTTACACTTGTCCTTGATCTTTATTCTCACTTTCTTGAGAAATCCTAAGTAAAAGACATGATTTCCAAAGTAGTGATCACCCATGCCACATTTACGGTTGACTAATAAAAATAAAATCTGGCAGTGGTCCATAGAATGACAAGACAACAATCTCTATCTTGTGTCATCTAGTAAGCTTGTAGAAAATGGTGTCAAAATAATAAAATTCTTACTAAAAAGAGGTTGCAAACTCTGTATTTAGTGCTGGTAAAATACAGAATGTAAGCAATGATGCATAGGTTCCTTCTTTAGCTGTTTTGCTCATTAGAAAATTGACAGCAAAAACACTGATGTTAGTGTTTTTAAATCTTAAAAACAGATTTTAAGTCTTGAAGACTTAGACACAAAAAAGATAAAGTACCAAAAACTGACATGTTTTGAGGTGACTGATTTGAATCCAGGTCTTCAGAATGATAGCTTGTCAACAAACTAAATTCACATTATCACAAGAGATAGCCCTGATATTTGTATTCTAGAGAGGGACACACTGTGAAAGAATGGGTATCATTGCTTCAGAGACACAGAAAAGACAGCAGAATCTGTAAGCCCTCTTTCTCAAAGAGCCTTCTAGCAGAAGCCTAACACCTAGGACAAGTCAGTCCCAGGACATAGATTCAAGCAGAATTAAATCATAGAAACTTACAATAAGTTAAGTTGGAAAAGACCTTCAAGATCATCAAGGCCAACTTGTGCTTGTATACCATGTGCTTTAGTGGCACATACACACAGCTCCTAAATACTTCCAGGTATAGGGACTCTACCACTTCCCTGTGTCTTCACTGTAATTTCTCTTCATGAAGAAATTCTTACTAACGTCCAACCTAAACCTCTCCTGGTGCAACTTCAGATATTTTTCTTGGGCCCTCTCATTTGTCACCTGAGAAAATAGACTGACAACCTGGTAGCTGCAACCTTCTTTCAGGAAGTTTTAGGGAATGTATAAAATGACCTAGTGCTGCTTGAAAGCACTGCTGCCCATGCACCAGAGGAGTTCCAGCTATGCAATCTTAGCTCCAATTTACAGTAGAGAATATCTGAATATTAGTTAGTGGGTGGTGTGTTTTTTTTGAACTGTTTTATTTGCCTAGTTGTCATTGTGTAATTCCAACCCTTGTACAGCTGGTGAGAGAAGAGGAAGGGAATTGCACCTTCAAGAAGTGGTTCTGATTGCTACTTGGAGCTGCTCTGTATTGCCAGGAGCTTGTAATACACAAAAGTAATACTGAACCTGAAGTACTTCCACCACGTTTCTTGGCAATTTCTTAACTATACATTGCTAGAACTTTCATAAAAGGAAAAAAGGATAATTCAAACCAAATCCTAGATTACTGCTTAAACTATTACAAAGCCTTCCAGCCTGTTTTTGTTTGGACTTTAAAGTGGGACAGAGGAGGAATTTGCTCAAAGGACAATATTTCTATGTATACTTCCTCTTTATCACTCTCATTTATCAAAGAAACAGATGACATAAAATTTTCGCATTCCCATTTATACAGAGAGATTTTTTCCAACAACCTGTGTTTGGAAAGAGAACGGGAACAATGATTCTACTCACACTCTTTTTCTACGAATAAGGGTAAAGGAATAGGGTCAGGACCCTCTTTAGGTAAACACAATAATATCAAATACCAAAACCAGAACAACAGCAACAACAACAACAACAAAACAAACAAACAAACACTAAACTGGAAATCATTTATTTCATTTGTGTATTTCTAGCTGAAGTGATGGGAGAAAATAACTAATCATTATTATTTTGTTGTTTTGGATTAGAAATGTGTGCAAATACTTGATTTAGTAGTGAATTTTTTTGATTTATGTTCTACTGAAGATAAATGTTGTAACTTCAAAATTAGGCAGCATTATGGAAACAGATGGGATTTGAAATGAAGAACAATAAAGTTAACTTCCAGCATAGAAAGACTGCATGTCAGCTCTCTAGCTAACTTTTCAGGATCATTAATAAGAATTACAGCATTCTTAAATATGCAATCTCAGTGCATCACAGCTTCCTATGGGCATCTTCTGTAATGCAAGCTTTATGGATCAAGCACTGGTTTAATATCTGTGTTTTGCATGCTGTTAAGAACTCTGCTGATATTGAACAAAAATACAAGTGGAAAAAATGTAAAGTTGTGCTTCTATTGGCCTAATCATGATTAAGGTAAGGGTGAGAATGTGTCTACAGATAGATTTTGAGATTTGTTGTTCCACTTGAAAATATGAGGAAAATATTTTTACTGAACTGGGCCAAACGTGTGGATGAAAAGGGTCTGTAGGCATGACACACTGATTTGGCTAATGTGGCTAGAAGCAGACCAGTCCCATGGAGTTCTTGTATTTATTTCAGTCTCCATCCAACAAAGCAGGAGCTGATGTTTAGCTTCAGTCACACAGATAGTCCCATTTTCATAGGCATTTTGGAGTGGTGGAGGGGTGGAATGAATGTGTCTGTGGAGAAAGGTTTGCCAAGATGTCAATTCGTGCAAACAGTCTCAGGACATATTTATAGGTTTTCTAAGCATGAAATTTGCAAAAGCATCACATCTGCATTTTAAGAGCCACTTTCAGTAATTGTCAGGCTTGTTGCAAGTGCACCAATCATATGCAGTCATGCTTGAACTTTCCCAAAAGCAAAAAATCTGAAGAAAGCATTATTTTCTAAGACTATATCCCTGGACTACTGGAAAAGATGGAAAGTGGGTTTTTTGTCCCTTTCCTGTCAGTAACAGCAACAAAAGGCATTCATGAACCAACCCTGTGTCTTCATAGAGACAAATACAAATATCAGTCAGGTTACAAAATACTATAGAAAAATAACATCTTATGGCCAAAATAAATAAAAAAAAGGAACAACTGAAATCATGAGAGATTAATAAGAGAGAGAGAGAGGGTGAATACATAGCTCTTTAACCCAGTTAGGAGGATAGGATATCTGAAAAGAGAATAAGTGAGGGAAACAAATCAAAACAAGTCTTTCTGAAAGAGGATGACATTCTAAAGGAACTGATCCTAGTGACAAATCAAAGTAAAATCTGCCTGAGTCACTGAGGAATAATTTTAACCTTTATTTTTTTCTAGTGATCTTGAAAACCTAAGGTCTGTAGGACACTGGTAATTTGTTAAAAATATATCTCAACTAGATCCACAATGTGAAAGCCATCACAAATATAATAACTACAGGTACTTTTATGATAAGAGAATATTTGGTGTGTGTATATATAATTGTATACACAAGTATACATATATATATGTATACATATATATAAAGTAGCCTTCAACTAAAGGAAAATTTCAATAACATTGATTTGCCATGACAGAATTGATCCAAGCTATCTGCTGCTAGCTTCAAAACCATTAAATTTCCTTGCTACATTTTAAAATATAATTTTCTCAGTGAGTTCATAGAACTATTTCCAATTTCTGAGGTTGACTTTGGGAATGTTTTTGTGAATCAATTTTTATTTCTTATTTTATCAATCAATGTTATCATAACTGAAATTAAGGGCCTCTTTTGTATCTGTTTACTATTTGTATTGCAGTAGTATCTAGAAGTCCCAATTACAAGTCCATATAAACCTGTATTTTATGTTGTACAAGCACATATTTAAAAATGGTACCTGGAGGATTGGACCCAAAGGATTTATTGTCCAAGTAATTCTACTGTGCATAAGGCATTTCATATATTTAGTTATGGGATTTTATTAGTCTGGGCTATAATATTGATTTAAGCACAGGCTAGAAAAAATCACTTTTTTTTTCTGCTTTTTCTATATTCCTAGAATGAGAGTAGTATAGTATTAACTCATCTTTCCTGAGAGAGTGCCACATAAAATCATTACTGTATTCCTGTTTTGAAATTTAAACTTGTTAAAAAGGGTATAAATTTTAGGGTTTGTGATTATTAACAGTTGATGATCAGTTGCCAAAACCAATTCACACAAGGCATGTATTTGATAATAATAATAGTTACATTTTTGACACATATTGAGGTTTGGGAATTTATTTTTATTCAGCATATTTATAATTTATTGTTTTCCATAAATAATAGAGCTATTCAAAACCCACAGGACTTGAATGTCAGTATTCCATACTTTAGGTAAGACTTTCTATTGCTCTTTTTTTCCATTTTCTTTTCTTCAAAAAGAGCCATCAGAATCAATATTGTCTCCTGAAATAACATTTTTCTGAAGTATTTGTACTTATTTGATTTATGTGTTTCTGATATTTTTGTATTTTATCTCCTTCTTGACTGGACAAAACTTCCCTCTGATCTAATCCTAAAATCCACTGTTAAAACTCTTCAACTGACTTCAGATGTGGTACTGAAAAAAATTAAATTAAAAAAACCCTGCTTGTCTTACTTTGTTTATCTCTCTGTGTATTTCTGTGCTACTGTCTATATATATATATATACAAAATACATTCATAGTAAGTACAAGATACAGTGTGCTTTCTTTTGAATAGGTTATTTGCAGCATAATAATCTCGTGATTTACCAATATGCTGTGGAGCAAGGGGAAAATGTGATTGTGAAGGGCATGATGATGATTCAATTGGTTTTGTGGCCATAATGCATGCTTTCCAACAGGCATTTCAGCATTTGTTCTATCTTTGTATACATTATCTACTTGTCCTGTATATTCAGAAAGTCTGCTTTGTAGCAGCAGTAGGCTTTCTTTCATAAGAGTAATTGTCAAAGTTAGGAGTGTATGAAGGACTTGCCTGACCAGTGTTCAGTGCCAGCTTTGTATGACACCTCTCCCTCCAGAAACCTTGAGAGGCCTCTCTCCTTGCTATCAATATACAAAACACACACCTTAGCATGAAGAACATGTGTGATGCTACTTCCCATGATGCCTCCTATGATGCCTCTTCTTCCAGCTTATATTTATGGACAGCTCATCTTACATCAGTGCATGTTTGTTTCCTTCTCCATCAAAAGGTTTATATTTCAACTGTTTGTTTCTTCTTGTTCCATCTGAATTTAATCAAAAACTTATATTAGGATCACATAGTTAATCCACCTAAAGGATAAATAAAGGACTTGACTTAGCTAAACTAAATTGAAATAGAAATCATTCTCTGGAAACATATCTCCCATTCCCCAGACTATAGGGTTAGGTAAAAGGTAAAAATTTTACATCTCACTTAAAACATAGGCTCTAGACGTCCAGTTCCGTCTTTCTGGGATCACAGAATGTGCTCTCCTCTTCAATGTCTTGATATTCCACATTGTGTCTTAGGGACATAAAGCATCCATCTGTACTAGAAACTACATGAGGCAGAGCAGAGCAGAATTATTGGCACTTGATAGTGGAATTTTAATATTTATAATGTTCTCTAGAATGATTTTCACCAATTAGCTTTCATTCGAAAAATACCATGCAAAATTTAGCTACATGTATGCAAGCTAGTGCAAACTACATCAGTTGTTCTCAGAGCCTGAAAAATGCCCGGGCCCACTTTATTAAAATGGCACAACAATAATGTATGCAAGAATTTAGTTTTGAATAGGAAAATATCATTTTCTGTTACATCTTTGTTACATCTTTGCATTAGCATGTGCTACTGTTGAATAGACAGAAACAACAAGAATGAAAGTGGCTTACATAAGTACCTCATTGTATGGACTCTAATATCATCTTAACAACGTGCCTATTACTCAATAATAGATGTTACAAAGCAGTAACTGAGAAAACAAACAAACAAACAAACAAAAATCCTTCATATTTGAAAAAGAGGTAATGAAACAGTAAAAGTATTGTTTTATGGTGACCACTGGAAAAGGTTGAGAAGGTTATTCTCTTTGAGATTGTCAGTGATAATTGATGTAAAGAGAACTACTTACTAGTTTCCCAAGTTCGAATTTCAAAGTTGTATCACTGGGATTGGCAAGATTTTAACATGCAGAATAAATATTTTCAGGCTAGACTTAATCTGTAACATGCCCTGACCTAAGTCAGGTGGGTGATATATGCAGTTTGCATGTAAATTAACAGAAAATTGCTTGCATTTCTCCTCACAAGTTCAATGTGAAAGCATAGCGAAGTGCAGAAGATATACAGCTGAGGTCTAGTTGTAGTGGAGATATGAAGCAGTTTCAAGCAGAGAAAAGCTAAATGTAAGTTAATGTATCTGGTGGTGTCAAAAAAAAAAAAAAAAAAAAAAAAAAAAAAAACTACTGAAATAAGCAACTGGTCATTTTCTTGCTACAGACTTCAGCAGCTGGGATGATATCTGCCAGAAAGATCTGGATGGGACTAGGACAAAGTTTTTTCCACATCAGCCCATATAGTGCTATGCTTTGTACTTGTGTCTAGAACAGCCTTGATACAGCACCAATGTTTTGGCTGCTGCTGAGCAGTGCTGGCACAGCATCAGCCCTGTCTCTGTACTGCCCCCTGCCTCACAGTAGGCTGCGGTGGGGAGGGAACACAGCCAGGACAGCTGACCTCAAATGACCAAAAGGATGTTCCATACCATATGGCATCATGCTCAGCAATAAACATTAACAGAAAGGCAGAGGAGGAAGGGGCAATCATGAAGGTGTTTGTCTTCTGAAGCAACTGCTAATGTGTACTGAGGCCTTGCTTCCCAGGAAGTTTTTTGTTTGTTTAGTTGGTTGTTTTTTTCCCCTTTGTTTCTGTCCATGGCCTTCACCTTTCTTTCCTTAAAACAGCTTTTATCTCAACTCACAGGGTTTTTTTTTATTTGTTTTTTATCTTATTTTCTCCTCTGGTCCTGCTGATGGAGAGTGCAGCTTGGTGGTTAATCTGCAACCAGTGAAAGTTAGTTAACCCACAACACACTATTGAGGTTATATTTTTTCTTGAAATGAGTGATTCAACAAAAAGTGGACTTGAAAGTCTGTGCTTCATATTGCACTGTGTTTTGTGTGGCCTGATGGCTGGATACAAAGGGATATGATGCAGTGCTCATGTTACAGGATAACAGATTTCTAGGGAACTATTTATTTATTTGTTTGTTTATTTTGTTGGTTTCTGAGCACCATGAGGGCTTTAACTGGCTCTTCTTATTGTAAGAAAATATTAATTCTGACACACTCATGATTGACTGTTGAAGTACTTTAAAAGGTCCTATGATAAATAATATATGATGTTTTTCATCATTTCTTGTTCATCCTTTCAATTAGCACATTGGTGTGGAAAAGGCACAGTGAGAAGTCAAAGATGTAGGATGACCCAGGCAACTGGGTCAATCCAGCAGTTTCCACTAGCTATTCTTATGTAGCAAAAAAAGATTACACAGAGGAACAAATGTCATTGATTATGTCTATTTAGTAGTTAAAAGCCTTTACGACTTGTACACCATGGCACAGTAAACTGTGAGAAGGAAATTGGCTTCCTGTTCTTTGCAATAGGTGAAAATATGAATGTCGAGTTTTAGCACAGTGTTATTTATGCACTAATATCAAAATTACAGCTATGTGCTGCATGTGTCACTTCACAGTCGGAAATCAAATTATACTCCTGCTGGAATATTGGCACATTGGTATCAGCTATAGCAGCTGCTTTGCCTTCTCTGACTTTTCTTACTGTTGCTGCTAATGAATAAGGAGGCTGCTGTTGCTGCTCTTAACAGCACTGTTTTTCTCCACACTTGAAAAGCAAGCAGACAGTCTGGATCTTCTCGTGGCGCAAAAGGAAAGGAACATTTAATTGCTGCTGAAGTGCTTGTACAAAAGGTCACCAAACAATGTAAGTTCTTATTTGGTACTGAACTTTGAAGTGAAGAATTATGGATTACAAAAAGGATCCATCAGTTTGTTGATGTGCCAGATCACTGATATATAGAAACGAAGGAGAAAGATAAACTTGATGGGAGTTTCCTAGGAGGCCAGGAACAAGCTTACCAGCCATATAAAGGTGTTCATGAAGCACATGTAAAGAAGCCATTAAAACTTTTCATCTGTGGCCTACCAAAAACACGGAAAGAGGAGCACTGTGCAACTGAGTATGCAGAAGTTCTTGGTTTTAACCTAGAAGAGTTATGCATTGACAATGACACAACTGCTCAAAGGAGACATGAGGCACTAACGTACATACCTAAGTACTTACAAGACTTCCAAATCCATCTTCTAATCTTAGCTCCAGGGGATAGTGGATATGTAGGAAGTCTCTACTCCTCTAAAAAAAATCCAGACTTTCTGGTGGTAAATCAATGATTAATTAAAAACACAGGCTAGCTTCATCTTGCAAACAAAAATGTGCTAGACATGACAAAAGATAAATTGAGATTATTTACAAATATCTAATTTAAAATTCATGTCTAACATAAAAAGAAACCAGCTCCTTCCCTAAGGGATTTTGCCTGTTTAACATTAATAAAAAAAAAAAAAAAAATCATTTGTCTAATCAATATCATGATATCACAAACTTTGTCTTCTGAGGTTAAAATTTATTCCTGAAACAAAGAACAGCTCCCCTCCCTCCCCCCCCCCCCCTTTTTTTTGATATATATTTTATTTTATGTGTTTTTTTTTACTTCATTGTCTTTATTCTTGTTTTGTTCAGGAGTATAGATACGTGTTTGATAAGTGATATGCTCTGCATGTTTGCAAAAGACATTTTCAGAAATAAAGGGCTTATTTCATTTCCAGAGCAAAACAGTCCCTCAGCTTCTCCACCACACGTACTTTTCCCTTGCTTCTTTAACTGTTTTCTCTGCTCAATAATTTTGTATTATGTACTGTATCTTGGTAACATGCAAAGAAAGAATGGCAATTTTTTTAATTTAGTTTTTATAAAAGCTGAAATCGTTGCCAATGTTCTGATTTCCACCATGTGACATTTAATATAAAAACTTTAAGAGAGAAGTGAGACAACTATCACTTTGTATGCACCATCTCTACCACAGATAGGTTGATACAATTCTGACTTTTAAAGATATCACACATGTTTAACATTCTTTGTATTAGTGTTCTGAAAGTAAACTTCAGGACATAGTTCTGTTTATTGTATAGTGTATTGTGCAACTTCTCCTTTGTGCTTGATACAAAAAATGAAAAAAAAAAAAATATCAGAAAGAAGACTTTGTTCCATTAACTCAGAAAAGCCAACATGTAGTCCAGCTTCAGCCATTGGTATTAATCATAGTCCTGGTCATTGCATTTCTATAACCATCTTCACTTCTGTCTTCTCCTATTTTAGCACACCATTTATGGATATTATTCAGTGTTTCTAATCTGACAGGATCATCTCATTTGATGCATGGCATTTTCCCACAGTATTACATCAGTAATTACATGAGTAAACATAGTCTCCGAAGAATTTAACTTAACTTTAAATGAATGAAATTATAGCCTATGTATGGATATACATGTATATTATTTTTTATTTGGTATCTGATCAGAAAGCAGCAGTTCTATTACACAGTAATTTATTTATCTTTCAGTCAAGACATCTGCACCTAAAAAACTTTCCCCTTAAAACAAAACATGCAAGAACTGGGAAAATAACAATCCACTGAATTGCAAGGAAGTCTGTAGTACTTACTTATATTCACCAGTGGCTGAAATGTTATTGTATTTAAGTACTAAGTAATTTGGCAGTAGGTGGAGCTCAAGAACATCCAGTTTATATCCAGAAATTTGTAGGCTTCAGTACTAGGGTACTGAAAGAGCTGGTTGTTGTAATTTTTCAGAAGTCTTGGGAATCTGGCGAGGTCCCAGGTGACTGGAAGCTGGTAAATGTTGTCCCTGTTTTCAAGAAGGTCAAGAAAGAAGATATTAGTAATTACAAGCCTGTCAATCTCATTTCAGTGCCTAGTAAAATTATGGAGAAAATTATTCTAGGAGTCATTAAAAAACACTTGAAAGACAATGCAGTCATTGGCCATAGCCAACACAGGTTCAGGAGGGCAAAGTCTTGTTTAACAAACTCAATATTAGGACCAGCTCTCTTGGCTATTTTCATAAATGATCTGGATGCAGGACTCAAATGCATACTAAGTTTGGAGATGATGCTAAATTAGGAAGAGCTGTTGACTGTTCTGAGGGTAAAGAGGCCTTGCAGAGACACTGTCAAATTAGATATAGGTCAATCACTGATTATACAAAATTCAACAAGAGCAATTGCTGGATTCTGCACCTGGAACAGGACAACATTGGACATGTGTACAGAGTAGGGGAGAGGTAAGAGGCTGCAGGGAAGCTCTATGGAAAGGGATCTGGGGCTTCTGGTCACTGGCAAGTTGAATAGTCAACAGTGTGCCCTGGCAGCCAAAAGAGCCAAGCATATCCTGGGGTGCATCCAGCACAGCACAGCTAGCTGGTCAGGGGAAGTGACAGTTCCACTCTATTCGGCACTAGTAAGGCCTCACCTCATATGCAGTTTGGGGCATTGCAATATAAGAAGGTAAGAGCAACAATTATGATGAAGGGTCTAATGATGAAGGGAGAGTAATATAATTTATTGCCTATCACTAGGGGACTAGAGCAGCGAGAAACTAAAACTACAAACACCTTCCCCCCGTCCACAACCTTCCACCTCCTCCCCATGAGCAGCACAGGGGAACAGGGATGGGGGCTGTATTTAGCCCATATCGCTTCATCTCCGCTGCTCCTTCACGGTGACTGCTCCACGTGGGGTCCCTCCCGCAGGATGCCGTCCTTCCTGAACTGAGCCTGAGGGGACTGCCCACAGGCAGCAGCTCTTCAAGAACTGCTCCCACATGGCTCCGTACCATGGGGTCCATCCCCAAGGAGCAAACTGCTCCTGCACGGGTCCTCCACAAGCGGCAGCTCCCCCCAGACCCCCTGCTCCTGCATGGGCTCATCTCCACAGGCTGCAGCCCCGGGCCGGGGCCTGCTCCTGCAGGGGCTCTCCATGGTCCGCAGCCTCCTCTAGGCCACATCCACCTGCTCCACCGGGGGCTCCTCCATCGGCTGCTGTGTGGAGATCCGCTCCATGGGGGACCCATGGGCTGCAGGGGGACAGCCTGCTCCACCAGGGGCCTCTCCACAGGCCGCAGGGGAACTTCTGCTGTGTGCCTGGAGCACCTCCTGCCCTTCTGCACTGAGCATAGCACAGCAGTTTTTTGTTTGTTTGTTTGTTTTCTCTTTCTTAAATCTGCTCTCCCAGAGACCCAACCAGTGTTACTCACAGTCTCAGCTGCGGCTAGCACTGGGTCCCTTTTCAAGCCTGCTAGAGCTGGCTCTGTTCTGACATGGGTCAGCTGCTGGGCTCTGCTCACACAGGCCACTCCTATAGCCCCTTACTACCCAGCCCTTGCCATATAAACCCAATGGAATTACTTGGTTTGTTTAGCATAGAGAAGAGGAGGCTAAGGATTGACCCACATGCTTCATGGCCCACAGCTTCCTCACGAGGGCAAGTGGAGTAGAGAGGAAAATGCTGCTCTTTTCTCTCTGTTGACCAGCTATGGGACCAGAGGGAATGGCAAGAAGCTGCATCAAGGTAAGTTCTGTCTGGGTATCAGGAATAGACTTTTCACTGAGAGGGTGGTTTGGCTCTGGAACAGGTTTCCCAGGGAAGTTTTGACAGCACCAAGCCTGCTGGAATTCAAGAAGTGTTTGGACAACAGTCTCAGACATATGGTCTGATTTTGGGTGGTCCTGTGTTCAGTCAGGATTTGAACTCAATGATCCTTGTGGGTCCCTTCCAATTCAGGATATTCCATGATTCTATGACATCTGCTTGTGACATGTATTAAATGTGGCTTTTCTCACCAGCTTTCTACCTCTAGTTGAAGAGCAAGTTTTAGAAGGTGTTACGAACAATCCACTCTATTTAATTACCAGAATGAGACATAGAGGACTTAATCCATCCTGTGGACTGAGAAGGATTTTAGTTCTGTCATTTATTTTGGTTGAATTTTGATATCTTTATGAACTTTGTATTTGCAGCTCTCCACCCGTGTATACCTTTAATCAGCAGGCTATCTGGCTTGATCTAAAGCTTGATAAAGTCATACATTTAAGTGTCTGGAAAAAAAAAAAAAAAAAAAAAAGCCACCTGTATGTGTTAACCTCTATACAAAATCTGCAGACACAACCAGTCTCAAGACAACCATACTGAAGCCATCAGCTCTTTCCTTCTTCTGAGGTGGGTATGAACTAAATCTCAAGATAAAGGGTAAGAAAAAGAGGTGGAATTGTAAAATTTGTTGAGAAAAATGTTTTCAAATGAAATTATCACCTGCCTAAACCTTTATATAAGATCTAAAATAAACAGTCCCTACTATTGATAAATGTGCTGATACTTCCGGGGTCCAGTGAGTTAACCCATTTCACATCTTCTCTATTACGCCTCTCTTTCTTATTATGACTCTCTTACTCAACTTGAATAAACAGTTTCCAAACAGTAAGTGATATTAAAGTACTAGTTACTAAAATAGTTTTATCAGTATCTTCTCCCTGTCACACAAAGCAGGATGACTCTGGGTGTTTTTTCTATAGATCTAATGCTAATTAGTGTTTGATTAGGATCTGAGAACCAACGTAACAGGACCAGATTTTCCCACCATTGATTGGTGAATTAATTAAAGGCATCTAGATGGAATTTAATGCTGGAAGTGTGCCATGTCAAATGACCTCTAGCATTTTGCAGGAACATTTTCATCATTATCAACGTAAAGTTGTTTTACAAGATTAAGTCTTCCAGACATGCTTTAAGTGGTAGGTGGGTATCTGGAAAGGCAAATATCTCTAGAGGTAACAGTTACTCCAACACAGTAAAAAAACAAACCTGCAGAACTCCTTATAATGATCTGATTATCAGAGTCGATGGCAACCTGTAGTTCTAACTGATTTCAATACTCTATTTTGGATACTCATGTAGAGAAAATAGGACCAACCACATCCTAAAACAGAATGAGAACTGAGGTCATGCAAATGAGACAAAAACCTCTAGTGCTGTATCCTCTGCAGTTGTAAAGAAACATAATTCCATCCAAATTACAGATGTTTTGACAATTTATACCAAACAATGATTCACCTTCCACTGTTTTCCTCCTTGTGATTAGTCTGTGAACACCTGACTATTCTGTCATTGTTTTGTTGTTGTTGCTGTTGTTATTTGTTTGTTTTCCAGTACACCCAATCTGACACACTGAGAAAGTAAACAACTGCACCTAGAGGAAGAAAAAAATATAAATCAACCCAGGAATGATTTTTTTAAGAGGTGATTGAGACAGAAAATAATTTACACCAAGAAATGCAAAACAAAAGCTACATAACTGTTTTTAAAAATTATACGTTGGTTTTTTTTTTTCCATTTTATAGTAAAAAGATGTAACAGCAGGTGCTAATCTTGTACAAATAACCTGCATCTTATCACAATAGGATTGCTTTGACTGTCATAGATAAACAGTCATACATAAATACAATCTTGTGAAATAAATGAAACCAATGTTAAGTGATAGATGGAAACATCATGGGCTAAAATGTTACTGAAAAAAAGGTTCTGCTGTGGCTTTTAAAAAGATATAACATTCCATAAAGTTGTGTAAGGCATGACACTTTTTTCTTCCTTTGCTTTGTCTGGCTATGACAAAGACATTCTTGGTATGCTTATAGATTTTTGTTAGTATTCCCAAAAGATATTTTTAGAATCCGCAGTGTATTTGCTACAGCCACAAAAACACATATTTCTTACACAGGAAAGGTGAATATATACCACCTAACTTTAGTAGTGGGATTAATCTCAACTAACTCAAGACGTCTTCAGTATATAAATCTGTACCTGAGAAAGTTGCCGTAGGTGCCATACCAAGGGAAAATAAATAAATAAATAAAAAATCAGCACAGTGTGAGTTTTTCATCTTGTATATTTTAGAAAGCTATTTTAGGATGGAATGAATTGTCCCTACAGAGTCCAGGTGTAGATACAGATCAACTTTAAATAAGCAGGAAGTTATACAAAGCAGAACAGTAATATTTTCCATTCGGTATTTAAATGACTGAATATTAACAAGTTTATGTGCTCCAGTCCCATAGCTCTAGGTGAGGGATGAACAGTACAGAAGATACAAATAGGAAAAACTGTTGATTTTAGGAAATACAAATCTGGACATGTTCTAGAGCCTCAATGACTTTCTTGAAGTGAGGGGCCCAAAACTGAACACAGTACTCAAGGTGCTACCTCACCAGAGCAGAGTACAGGGGGATGATCACCTCCCTGGTCCTGCTGGTAACGCTATAAGTGTCATGAGTGAGAAAAAAACAATGTGCAGGTTGGATAAGAATGACATCAGTGCATTCTGTTTTGACGGATTAAACATAGTAAAATATTTAAACTAGAAGTTTTCTGGAGTGTGATATGATTTCAGAAGGAAAAATGGTTTTCTGAGCCCTCGGGAAGGAGGTTATTAGTAGATCTGAAATAATCGTCAGTGGAAAAAAGAAAACCTTTTATTGAATATCATTGCATTAACTATAATTTCCTCCTTTCTTTTATTTTATTCAAGGCTTTATTCAGCAAATAAAGGTCAATAAACTCTTTTGAACATCAACCATACATGTGAAAGATTTTAAAATTATCAACCTTACCAAGTTTCACTTACGCATAAATTGAAAATCTGAGTTTCAACAGGGTGTGAGAAGCTGTTTAAGAAGCTGTACGTGTTATCCAAATATGAGTTGGAGAATGGAAATCTGTAGGTGCTGTATTTTTTTATATCTGTCTAAACTCCAAATCTTAGACTTGTGAAAATATTGCCCTGTACATTTGCAGCAGAGGTGTAGGTACGGTGAAGGTAGTGAAGAGTATTACAGCAGAGAATATTGTTCCTTCAAGAGGTGAAGATTCATGATCAAACTACTCTTAAAGCATGTGAGAGTTAGTTAATTCTTTTTTCAGAAAGCTGAGGAATCGATGCATTTTGGAGATAAGAAGGATGGATACAATACTTGGATACTTGCCAAGCGAAGCTCTGGATGTTCCATCCCTGAAGGTGTTCAAAGCCAGGCTGGATGCAGCCTTGGACAACCTGATGGCATCCCCTGCAGGGAGGCTGGAGTTAGATGACCTTAAAGGTTCCTTCCAACCCAAAACATTCTATGATTCTATGATACTTCTTCCATGTATGGTTGATAATGTCACAACCAGGTTAAAAGACTTGGGGGGAAAGAATTCCTGAAAAAGGAAGGAAGGGTCAGACAACAGCTTTATTGACTTGGCAGGAATTATTTTTGAGTGAAGATACTATAAGACCCTACAAGTCTTCAGAACAGATTTCATTTTAAAGCTCTTTAAGTACAGAAAGGCCGAGAGCATGTCGTTGCCACTTATAGTCGTGATGTCTAACCTACAGTTAATTAATGTTGACATGCTTGGACAAGTAATGTATACCTCACCTTCATCTGAAATACTCAGCAGTAGAATTGGCTAGATAATCTAAGAAACTCAATCTGGGGTCATTGCTCTGTCCCAAGGCAATAATGACTTGTCTTCCAGAGCATCTTCCTAAAAGAAAGGATCCGGCAACCACAGGGAGAATCAGCAAGTGCAAATCAAATGTTTTAAAATCAGAATGTTTCATCATCCACAAACTTGTATTTTTTAAATGAAGGGAAAGATAGGAAAATAAAAAGATGGAAACAACAGGGAAGAGAAATGTTTTGTTAAAAATATCTCCATGGATTTTAGTAACTACAGAATAATTTGACTTGTGTTACCAATTATAGTATTAGTGAAAATACTACTAGTAAAACCACTAAAAACTCAGTTGGTTGAAAGTTTCCCAAAACATAAATTGAAAGTCAAACAAAGGAAAACATGAAAATCATGGAAATATTACTAAATCTCTTTGAAAAATATTTATGACAAAAAAAAAATGAAATAAAAATAGCTTCACAAGCGGGATTTTTTTTTTTTAAGAAAACATAGCTTACGGATTACTTATTGCTCTACTGTTAAAATTTCTGAGTTTTTCATCACCCACGTGAAAAATATTTAAAATGAATTTTCATAGCAGTCCATGGAGCTTTCACAGATAAGCATTTTGTTCTATTCCTTTGTCAATGATTCAACATTACAAAATGTAGCATTATGTGAATGTGATATCATGCATCACTTTTTAGAGCTCCCATTTCCTGATTTGCTGGAGGCAAAGGGAGATGAAGATGGTTTGTTATCTTGACTCCAAAGGATACGAAGAAGTGAAAAAATGAAATAAAAGCTGAAATAGTTTGTAATGTTTTTAATAAAATGTTGTGGCATCACCTTAGTCTTCATTTGTGATTCACCAAGAATCTTTGGATCTAAAGCACAGTCATGAAGTATTGAGTCTTAAGCCATATGATGCTTGTCTTCTAAAATTAATGTCTTCTGTGGAGACATTCTTCTGTAATACATTAAACTGGTGAACAGCAAAACCTTTATAATTATTCAATAGTTATCTAAAAAACTCAATCATGTAGTGTAAAATCATTCAACACCTAAAACTTCATAGTCAGTAGATTTTTCAGGGCAAAGCCATTATCAGAATAGAGAAATAATTTACTACTTATCAACTTACTATTTGTGAAACTTCTCTAAAAAGACCTATATCAGTCCCAGAAATATGTATAGAAAAATGTGGCATGTGTTCTGTAACATGCATTTGTGTTTAAAGAGTGGAAACAAGACTGTTATAAAGGATGCGTGAATTAGAAGGTAGCATTCGTAAAAGGCAAAACGGTACATATAAGGAAAAGCTAAGAAAAACAGTAGCTGTTTTGATTATCGAGTGGTTTCTGAGAAATGCCATTGAATTTCTAGCACTGTTATCATGTAAGATTCGACCAGAGAGTGTGTGTGAACATCTATATCTAATCTATATGTATAGATACTAAGATTCAAGTTGAGACACCTAAGTAATAAAAAGCTATTTTATTTTTGAAAGTTAAAATACCCAGGAATGTATCAAGGACTTTGAACATAGCAGAAGAAACACAACTGGAATAATCACCAGTGGGGTCAGCACTCATCAGTGTGGAGGTAATGTGGGATAAGGTTTGGCAAGGAGTGAATGTTTCTAAGGAAAAGCCTCCTTTTACTTAACCATAGCTGCAGGTTCTCTATCTCTCTTTCAGTATTTGCTTTCCTTCAGCTTACCCCCAAGCATTATGAAAAATGGCATTCAATGTGATGAAAGTGGAAGACTGGAGAATCTGATCCTAAAGTATTTACGTAGTGGGGTTTTCATGAAGCCTGAAGAAAGAAAGCAGTGATGTTCTAAGTCAATTCCTCTTTTACCTAGATTAGGACTATTTGGTAAATCTCCTTCTTGGTTAAAACTGTAGAAAATAAAACGATCTTGTGGTTTTCTGATAAGAAAAGGAAAAATCTTGACATATTTGTTATACACAAAAGGTATTAAATAACATGGCAAGAATACAACTAAACAAATATTTTCGAGGAAAAAAAAAAAAAAAACAAAACACCAAACATAAATAAAACAAAACAAACAAACAACAACAACAAAAACAAAGAAAAAAGATATCAGATGTTAGATCATTCTCCCAAAGGTTTTCTACTGCTGTGAAAGTGCAAGATCAGAGAAGAAGATAGATAAAATATTACATGATAGAATAGGGAATTGAAGCATAAAAGTTAGAAATAGCCAAAGTACTGTATGAAAGCTTCTAAAATATGTATAAAGAACACTGAAATACACTGACTGTCTGGGCCTTGCACACCATGTATCCATTTACCTGAAAGACATTAAACTTAGAAAAGGGGAGTTATGAATATGAGTACAAAACTACCAGATCTTCAGATCTGGTGGGCTTTGCTAGAGAAAAGCTGACTGAGATACAGAGGTCTGTTCTTGAAGTACATCTATGCTTGAAGAAGTGACTACCTGAGGTATTTACAAGTTCCCATTTCTGCAGTTAAAGAGTCCTTCACAATTGTTAATACATTTAGTATCAGAACATCTTGGAGAGTTATGGAAGTCTTACTATAAATATTTTTTAGATGGAGGACCTAAAGGTGAATTACTAGGTCATCTGAAAAATAAAATAAAATAAAATAAAATAAGGTAAAATTATTTTCCACACTATGAAAATTTTATTTTGGTACTCAGGGTACTACTTACAGATCACTGTAGACCTAAGTCCTCTTAACCGTTTGAAACAGTATAAATGTTGGTTACTTATGGTCAGTTATGCTAAATTTCCTTCACAATAAATAGAGAGAATAATCACCTCCAAAGGGCACTATATCTCATACTTAGACAGGTTAACTATCCTAGGTTGGATGAATCAGCCTGTAATTTCATCTCTAAAAGGAACCCAATGTATCTATTTTGATGTAAATACAATGTATCTTCATACATGTATGAAATTATCCTGGTGCCTGAGCACATGCCTCTAGCACCATTAAAATTCTTGAGGGTGTCCAAGACCTCTGGGACCAAGAGCTAAAGTTGATGAATGCTACCTCCTCAGTTGCATGGTGGTTGTGCTCACATCAGGTAGAGGTAGAAGGTCAATACAACCCTTTGCACTTCCTGGTCAGGTTGGGCTGCCAAAAGACTGTGAACTCATGATGATTTTTAGGACCACAGAAAGAGAAACAAGATGAAAATGGACTCCATAAGGGTCATTGAATAAAACAGTACCTAGGTTTGATATTGGGGACTGGAACCTGAGATCCCTCCTAGCCATTTTGTTCAGGCACCCAGTCCTGGCTCTGTTAGTGACAGCTTGAACTACTCATGCTCCTGTGTCCCATGCAAATCCAACTTCTCCCAAAGTTACTATACCATAAGACCTCTCAATCTTCAATTTAGGTCAACATAACCACTGAACAGAAGGACATGGTATTGAGGCTCTGTAGGCGTGCATTTTATTTTTTCAGTAACACACAAAAAATGGAGAGTGCTGCTCACACACCAAATGCCCGCTTTGAGTCTGCATCCTAATAAGTGTTCATGAATTATGTAGGCAACACAATGAGAACATTTGAAATGGTGTTTGCATCTGCTATGAGACTTAAAATTTAATGGATTTTTAAGTAATTAGCATGAGCTATTTACCATACTGAGTTATACCGTAGGAGTAGCTGAATATAAAAATAAATATGATAATAATATGCATAAAATGCTCATTTCTTGTAGCATTATATTTTACTTTTAAAAGGCAGTGCTTAAGCAGACTATCCAAATTGACAGGGGAACTATGAAATAATGTGTTTGCTTTTTTTTTTTAATACATATATATATATAAATATATATATTTTTGTCATTTACAAGATGACAGACTAGTTCTCTGATAACTTTGATGTGACATAAGTCAGCGCATCCATAACCTAGCATGTCAGCCATTTAATACTTATGGTATATGCTCAGCTAATCTGGGATTTCAACAAATGATCTATTATCTGTATTTTTCTATGGGGAGCCCAGAGTTCTGCATTTAAGGAACAAGAGTGGTAGTCAAATTGTCTGATGCTTGTGCCTAATTCTGTCATCAACTGGTTTAAGGGACTCTTTATCTGAAAAGAGAAAGGCATAGCAAAGATAACTACATTGTAAAGCCAGACCATTTCAAATCAGAAATAATGTGCAAGCAGCATTGATAGCTCTTTAACTGTTAAGATATTAGGATGAACTGGAGGGCTGGTAAGTTTTTCTTGTCTTGTAATAACTGTCTCCTTGAAAATGTCTCTTTCTTATGACTAAAGTAGAAGGTAACACAGTGATATCTATATAATAATTGGCAAAAGATGAGATGAGCCTACCCAAGGCATGTGGAGAAATCTTTCTCTATCACCTTCTAAGCATGTGCACTTACCAATACAATTTGGTCTTTCTAAAGCATAAGCATGGGAAAACGTGGAAAAGGAAAGGCTGCCTTTGTAGTTTCAACCTGCACCTGTAAGGTTAAGATAGATAACCAAGTTGTTGCATTCTTCCTCTGAAGACACTACACTCATGCTCATAGTTGGATTTTGACCTAGTTTCAACAGGAAGAATGATGAACAATCATGTAGAGTGTTGTGTGATCTGCTTCTAGGGCACCTGACCACAAAATGAACAGTATGAATGAAAACCCATTCAGGGTGAGGCAGCCCCTGTTCCAGGAATCTTGCTTCCAAAGCAGATGTGCTAATTTATTCCACAACACACCACCACCACCACATCTTATAATGAAAGCCATCTTACTTAATAGAGTTAGTCAAAAACCTACAATTAGATTACCAAGTCTGGCCTTGTTCAACATGTTACATGAGAACAAAGGATTCTTCAGCTAAGATGTTGTTAAACTTTTAAGGTGCCTAAGAATTTTCCAGAATAATTAAGGATGCCTCCTTAATTACTGAGGTGAAAAAATACTGAGGTGGGTGGAAAAAGATAAGTTTTCTAAAAAAAAAATTGTTCTGTTCTTGGATAGGTTCCTCATTTAAAAGACATTTGTATAATCTGTATCCAATCCAATAATAAAGCAATAATGAAGTGATTCAGTTATTGAAGCAATTTTGACTTCAAATTTATCAACATATCAACGTTAAAAAAAAAAAATAAATAAAACATGGGTTTCAAAGATGTCTTTTATATGAGTTGCAATCTTATCCCTAAAAAAGATTATACAGTATAACTTGTACTGATGGCAGTTGGAGCAGAGCTGGAGGAATTCCAGCAGCTTTAGAAAAATGACTCCCATCGTATTTGAAGATAATTCTGCTCCTGTTGGTATCCAGTGCTCTACAGGTTCCAATAAAAGTCATTCAAGCCTGCATTTGAAAGCAGGGTTTGGCACATAGTTTCCAATTTAGCAAGGTTTATGACTTAAAATGTTTTCTTCTTTACATTGAGCCAGCAGGAACAAATAATGCAATGAAAACACACATGCTGGCCCCAGAGGACTAAGTGCTTGCACTCTTCCACAAAGACCTCCTCTGAGTGACAACAACAGTGACACTGATGGGATCCAGGGGGAATTATTCCCAGATGCCTTTCCTGAGCCATAAAGGTGGAGTTGCTCTGTTACAATACCTTTTGTGGAGAGAATAAGAAATATCAGTGAAGTATTTGTGAGGATGCCACAGAACCCTTAAATTGAAGATACATCTTCTTCAGTATTTATTCAGAGAGCTAAAGATAGCTTATGACATTTTCATATACGCATAAATAATAACCCTGGAAATAATACAGAAATAAAAGATATTTACTTACCAAAGTCTGACACCTTGGT
The DNA here is from genome assembly GCA_011074415.1 of Stictonetta naevosa. Lineage (NCBI taxonomy): Eukaryota > Metazoa > Chordata > Aves > Anseriformes > Anatidae > Stictonetta > Stictonetta naevosa. The sequence continues at coordinate 108,749,415 of CM021699.1, read as the reverse complement.
CTAACTTGTAACCCAAAAATGAGACATAAAATCAGGGAGATCTGTATCAGGTCTAGTTTTCAAAAGTACTGTATTTTGAATTGGATTATGTTTTAAATGTACATGCCTCATCAGAAAGGCAAGAATATCCCTAATTACCTGTGTAGGAAACTTGGCATTGGATATTCAAGTGTTAGGACAGCTGGGAGGTCTGAAATGACTTTCAAAATCAAAATGATTTTAATTTGGCAGCAAAGGAATTTGTATCTTACATTGAAAAATACATACCAGAGAAGGAAATGATAATCAATAAGTCATATCCAAAATCAGAGCTGTATTATCAAAAAAAAAAAAAAAAAGGAAATGGGGAATGGGAGAGTGGGCAGTTAAGGAAACAGCACAAGCTACTACATTATCTTTACTACAGCATTATTTTTCCCCAAGTGAATGGATGTGTAATAGGCAAACACCCAAAGCAATCTGTCTGCACAATGCTTCATGTCCAGCAGTGTCAGGTACAGTTTGTATGCGTCTGCCCTAGCACTTAGAAAACTTGGACAGGCTGGAGAGTTGGGTGGAGAGGAACCTCATCAAGATCAAGAATAACCCCGTGCACCAGTAAAGACCTGCTGGAAAGCACCTCTGTGGAAAAGGACTTAGAGGTCCTGGTGGACAACAAGTTTACCATGAACCATCAATTGTGTCCTTGTGACCAAGAGGACAATAGGATCCTGGGAGAGCATTGCCAGCTGGTTGAGGGAATAATCCTCCCCTTCTACTGAGCCCTGGTGAGGCCTCAGCTGGAGTGCTGTGTCCAGTTGTGGGCTCCCCAGTACAAGAGAGATATGGAGCTACTTCAGAGAGTCCAGTGAAGGGCTATGAAGGTGATTAGGGGGCTGGAGCATCTCTCTTATAAAGAAAGCCTGAGAGAATTGAGCCTGTTTAGAGTGGAGAAAAGAAGACAGAGGGGGTATCAGCATATACAGACATCTTAAGGGAGGGTATCAAGAAGATGGAGCCAGACTCTTTTCAGTGGTCCCCAGAGACCAGATAAGAAGCAATGGGCACAAACTGAAGCACAAGAAGTTCCATCTGAATATGAGGAAAACTTCTTCACTGTGAGGGTGATGGAGCACTGGAACAGGTTGCTCAGAGAGCTTGTGAAGTCTCCTTCTCTGGAGATATTCAAAACCTGCCTGGATGATGACCCTGTTTGTCAGGAGGTTGGACCAGATGATCTCCAGAGGTCCCTTCCAACCTCAACCTTTTGTGACTCTTACAATATTTCCAGCCAGAATCAGTGGATTCTGATTCATTCTATGTCCACATAAATAAACAAAACAACCTGGGGACAACATTGGAATGTTATGTTTTGACCAGTACCATGTATATCTTGCTTGTATCTGTGTCTGAGGGCTGCAGCACATGTCAGGGGAGGGAAGGGCAAGGCATGAAAGAGGAGAGAGAGATGCTTCCTGTGCTCTGTATCACATACTCCCCTCCCACACCTGAACAATCTGTTCCCTTCTATAAAGGGATTTAATCAATAAGCACAAACTTTTTTTCTGCTGTATGAAACCATCTTCTTGGAGATCAGATGACTTACAACCAGAGAATATATTAATTAGTTCAAACCAACCTTTCTTCTTCTCCCCCTCTCTCTTCCCCACCATAAGAGGTTATGGAGCAGAGTTCAACTCTTTCTGTTTGCAAACAAAATTATAGCATCTGTCTTGTCACTTTCACTGGGGTTTCTGACTACTTTTTCTTCTGGGTTGTTACCATAGTAGCAGGGTGGTGACTTTTTAACCCAAGAGAAGAAGACAAAGAGTCACAGTGTTATGTCTCCCAAGTTGAAGATTTGATTGATCTACTCTGTGTTGGAATTAATTCTTCCATTTATTATTTTTTTTGTGTGTTGAACTGAATTTCTGAAACCTGATGATCCTGAATTGATTCAGATTGAATGCTAGGTATGATTAAAAATGTGACTAGGAGTCCAGTAGAAAAAAAGACAGAAAGTCCAGTAGAAAGAAAGTAGCAGCTGAACTTTTACTTGACAGGTTCATATATATAGGGTGATGAATCTGGGAAAATTATGCAGGGAATACTCTGAGGTTTTAAGTTTCCAGCTTCACATTGTACATTTAAGAAATGTGATTATGAGGAAAAAAGATGAACAAGTGCATAAGGTTTTCTTCAAAAGGCTTATTGTGGCAGCATCATTGGGTTCAGTATGAAAAAAGTATTCATTTGGGGAATCCATTTCCATTACAATGCAAAAGGCTACTCTACTCCCAAACTAGCCCTTATCATTTGCTATTTTGAACCTATCCCACCACTTTAAAACAAAACAAAACAAAACAAAACAAAAAAAAACACACACAAAAAAAACTTTTTTTTTTTTTTTTTTTTAACCTTTTCTAATAGTTTCAAACAGTTTTGAACATTCAAACATGCATTAAAGTAATGCCGTAGGGAAGCTGCTTGGCTTATCTTTTCTGTTGCTACCTGTTGTTCAGTAACAAGGGGTCAATATTTCTGATAGCTGTTCACAATCACATACTTTCTAGATTTCAAAGAAGCAGTCCCTGGCCACCTCTTCAGCTTGGGAAAAATGCTTAATGAACAAAGCTGCTTTGTTGTTATCCTTTATAACCCATCTTAAAACTTTTCTTTGTCTTGTTGGCTGCAGTGATGCAGACTGTGGTCTCTGGGTTACAGTAAATAATTTGCCTCAGCAATTAATACAGGTTGCCTTTTATTGAGTTGATTTTTGATGAGTTTTGGAAGACCATGTTTCCTGAATGCTTATGCAAAGTGTAACTGATCATTTAGATTTCCTTCAAACGTAAGTAGTTCTTGCTGCCATCAGAGAGGAACACTCTGCTTTAGGATTCTCACTTTGACATTCATATGAATATTGCACAAGTTACCCTGCTTCAGAGCATTTGGGGCAGGCTCAAAAGGTTTTGGAACACATGGTGAGCTTAGTGGAGACCCACAGACTTGCTGACATCTCAGCCTCTTCTTAAAGGTCCCAAACTTAAGCAAATGTTACAAATTAAACATCAATTACGTGTTTACTTCAAGGTAAGCATGGACATTGGGCTTGGTCTCAGTTCATACATGGTATTTCTGCTACTGAATGAGTGTTATGGTTTTATTCCTGATTCCCAGAGACCAGAACATCTTATGGTGGTCATAATATGGTTTAAATCATAGCTCACACTACAGTAATTTATTATTATGAGTTTAGGGGTAAGAAAGTGGAATTGTCACCAGAATGGTGACCATGGTGTGAATGGCCATCATCTCAGTAGCAGTGTCATTGACCTTTTAAGTGATATAAACCCAATTTCAGCTATTTTAAGATTTCTCATTAAACTTAATGGTGTTTGATTCCATCCGTAACTCTTCTAACATGTTAAAGAAACAGAGGTTCCCCTTAACCGCTTTTAATGCACATATTTCTTTAGAGACAGATATTTTCACTGAATGCAGTGTTGTTGCTTAAGTGGGTGCCTTTCTGTGAAATCCTGGATTTTCATTATACCATTTACTCTAAGTGTACCTTGGTAAGAGAAAAAAATGATGTGAAAATTCAATACCACCTGCTGTAATATTAAATAAAACATCTCCCAAGGGAAAAAGGAAAAAAAAAAAAAAAAAAAGAAGGGAAAAAAAAAAAAAAAAAACATTGCCAGAGCAGAAGGGGGCAAACAATAAAATATCCATTGTCTCCTGTCAAAGTAAATCACACTAACAGGTTGCTATGGCACAGGCGTTATGAGATACTTGATAGCAATATTTTTAAGATGAGAAATCTATATTACCTAACAATAAAGGGTGTATGGTGAGAAATGTTTATCTCAGGCTATGAACACACACCTAGGAGCAGGCAGGTGACATGTATTGCCTAGCATGTGATTTTAATTTCCTGGGATCAAAGTTAGTCCTATTTTTCCTTCTCAAAGTCTCTGATAAAAACACTGCTTGATAATGCTGTCTGCTTTGATACCTAAATCAAAGGATGACTTTTGTCTTGTTCCTTAGAGCCTCGTGGTAGCATGAGGATGGTCTGCCTCCTTCCAGATCAGAGCTACTAACTGGAAAACACTGATGAAAAAAAATGCAGCCCCATCGCTTTTCTCTTGGTTTCAATAAATTAATTGATGAGGCATAAAAAATTTTTATTCTCTTTTCTCCCTAACCTCTTGCATATGATAGACACTCTCTGCAGGTACAAAATAGTCAGGCCTCATAACCTCACTTGCAGATGGACCAACTTCAACCCTAATTCATGAAGTATGTTGAGGGAAGAGAAGGGAAAAATGTTATATCTTTCCCTATTTGTCGACTAGCAATTTGGCCTTAAGAAAGCATGCTCAAGAAACAAAATAGCTTTTAGTGTATGTAATGGTGATGGTACAGGATTAGAGATAGAACAGAATTTCTGACCTTCTGGACTAAATTCAGTACCCTTGTATTTTGCTTCTGGGTGATTATAATGTTTGTGTCTGACCTTAATTTGTGAGGGATGGAAGCTAGTATTTCCTTGCTGGGTAAGGTAGAGGCTTGTGATATACTTCCTGCCCTGTATGTAACCCCAAAGTTTCCTTTCCCAGTAAGTTGTTTTGGTCATTTACTGTCCCTCTGTTTTGTGTTTCTACAAGTGCAGCACAATGAAGCTCGGATCTGGGTCTTTAGGTGATAACCTACTACAAATAATTTTTAAATACAAGTCCTTAGTACTCCACTGCCAAATACGAAGATGAGAATATCTTGCAATAAAACTGGTATGTCGGGAGGAAGAATACGGGGAATACATTTGATTAGAAAAGGTGAACCATAATGTCAGCTTTAGATATGGGACATTTCACTGTCTAGATAGCTGTATTTGGAAATTTAGTATACTGATAGTAAGCAGGCATCAAGTTCAAATGTGCAGTTTGATTTGTAATTTTGTAATTGCAAAATTATGCTTTTGAGATTTTTCTCTCTTTTTTTTCACACTTTCCACATTTTCACAATACATCATATTTTTCACTACATTTCTAAAACTTCACAGAAACTTCTGAGATCCCCATTCTCCCACTCTCAGCCTCTTGGAATCTGCACGTCTGAGCAGAACCAGAGTTTGCATTGCCAATAGAGCAGACATGGAAATGAAACACTTTTGATTTCTCTCACTCCGAATTTTTTAGCTAGAGTCCATCTGCTCTCCAGTGCCTATTTAGGAATGCACAACACCTTTTGCTTCTTCCATAGCAGCCAAACTGAACAAGAGTGGGTGGAAATATTAAAATGACACTTTTGAACTGAACTGTAACTTTTTATTAAATGAGAAGGGGAAAAAAGAAAAAAAAAAGAAAAAAAAAAAAGTGATATGTCTCCTTTACAGTTTCTGAGCTGGAGCTGAAAAAGAAAAATCTATCTGTTAAAATAATCATGACTAAATTGTCAGTAGTGAACAGATTTTTGCCTCTGTCACCTCTGATGTCAAAAAGTAGCTCTTTCAGTAAATATTGATCTGTAGTCCATTGTTGGATAAGAGGACCATGTACTGACAATAGTTTTTATATGGACTGCAAAATTCTGCTTAAAGGAGGAGGGTATGAAGTGATCTTACCAGACGTTAGAAAGGTAATACTTTTAAAAACTTGGTCCTCTGGTCCTCTGAAAAATACTGCATATGATGTTTTACTCACAGAAAAATGTGAATGCAAAATTTGGTACTGGCTATGAACTGTGAGTAAGAGCTAATCATCAATGTGCTTGAATTTATAATGAAAAAAAAAAAAAAAAAAAAAAAAGAACAAGAGAAATAGTACTTGCTATCACAATTTTTCACCAGGCTATTGTGGGACAGGATTTAAGCACTTCCTCATGTGCTATAGTGAACATTTTATTCCTCTCTATAAGAATAATGAAAGAATAATGTAAATAACCTTACAACATTCATTTGCAGTGATTTTCACTTCAAATTGCACTGGCTGCTGTCCCACTCTGCTTGTTTTAAAGGTGTACTTATATTGTGCACTTCTGCTGATAATTCTCAGAAGAGATGCAAACTCATTAGTCCTCAGCATGTGTGGTCTGGAGAATCATAATAAAAAAAAAATACACTTATGTCCTTCAGCAGCTACTGTTAATGTCACAACAAAACTCATACTGCTGTAAATAGCTGTTAAGGTACAACTAGGAAAAAATAACCATTTACCCATAATCTGACATTTCAAGTTACCATGAGCGAGACATCTAAAAATTGGTGCACCCAAAATCATTAATTTTTTTGATGATGGCTCTTGAATTTTAACACTGATAGAAAAGTGAGCTAGATAAACATATGGAGCACCTGTAACAACTGTATATACCGCCATTTCAAATAAGAGTCTTTGGTAGCAGAGTTGGCTACCTCTGCAATTTCATCTTGAAAATTACATCTGATAAATCTGTATAGCTTCTCTGTAGGCATCATAGCATCTTCCCTGAGGTGAGGAAAAAGTAAATAATGACCACATCAGGAGATTTTTTCCTTGAAAAATTTGTTTCCAACATATCCTCATATAGCAGTAAATGTTACAACAGGAGCCTGTCTCTGGAGTATGGAAAACACTTAGAATAAGTCTTCATATTTTAAAGAAGATTTTATTAATAAAGATTGTATTAATAAAGGTAATTAATCCAAGCCATCCAAGGTTTTGGTCTGGATATCAAGAATTATGTCATTAGGCATTTGTATACAGTTAGGATATCTTATTCATACAGCTGATTTCCACAACTGAAGTAGTCACTATAATTTGCCTTTATAGATAGAATAGACATTCAATACTGGAGAAGCTGGTCACCGTGTAATGATTCTGGATGTGCTCATTTACCTTTGTTGGTTATAAAAGAAGCCCAGCTTGAATAGTTGATGAATCTGCAGCTGTAGATGGCAAAATTATGGACATCTACCCCACCCACAACTCTCAGAGTTTCCATACATATAAAATGGCTCTATTTAGCAGATGTATTTGTCCAGGAGCTTATGAAAAAGTAAGAGAACAGCAGACAAGTTCAGGTCTACCTAGCATGTGACAAAATTTGCTCTCGTTGTTTAATAGTAGTACTTCTTCAGGTATCATTAATCATCTTCTTAATCAAGTATATATGTGCTATACCCCTAAGTCTGTGTAATGTCTCCCTTTTCCTCCTTTGGATCTTACACACACACACAAAAACCTACAAAACAAAACAAACAAACAAACAAAAAAACAAATCTATCAATCTGAATAAGGTGAATAGTTTCTTTAACAAACATGCAAGCCTTGCTATAACTGCATTATGAAACGTGACAGTAGAATTGTTTGCGCTGAACTGCTCTTTTATTCTATTATAACCAGTCTTTTTATATGCTCTTCTGCATCAAATGCAAAGTGACAACACATCGACATGCTAACATTAATGATTGAGAGATAAACAACACAAGTCAAATAATCTGCAGTCTTTGATTATACTTACTGTAAACCCTTTGAATAGGATGTTTTACATAAATTACTCTTTCTGAAAGCATCACCTTCCCATTCTTCTGGCAGGCAGGACATAGTCCAAGTAATTCACAACATGCCTCTTGGGCATATGATTCAATGAATGTTTTGGTTTATATATATGTGTATATATATAATGATACATTATCGTAATGCCATTACTGAAAAGGCTTGGAAAAAAAAAAACACTCTATATTCTCAGTACAGATGTCACATTTAACTGTTATGAGAGGCAGCACTGAGATTCAAAAACACCATAGTGTGTCAGGTCAGAGATGCAACTGTGCTCCTTTGGATTTGATTGCTAAAGATTTCCATATAGAGGAAGTTACTGCCTCCTTGCCTTGCAGATGTTGCACCTCACAATGTATCCCTGAATCATGAGCTGACTAGAAGACTACACTTGCTGGAAAATGTGTCTAAACTTTCCACTGTATGAGTTTTTTCAGACCCTAATATCTCAGACATTGAGTGACAGGCCTTTAAAACTCTACAATATTGAGCAGAAATTCCTGTTGCCTTGGAAATACAGGGAAACTGCTGAAGCTGAAAATATGTCTGATGGTATCAGAAACAGGGTTGGTGTCTATAAAAGAGCTTGGAGTAATAAGGCCATTTAACATTTATACCACATGTTCATTTACAGGTGAGGTTTGTCAAGATTGTGGTTATTACTAGCCCCATTTTCCAGAAGAGAGTATTAATCCTGCAATGTTGAGAGACTTAAGTGAGGCTCTAGAGTGCACATACACAAACTAAGGCTGATAAAGTTATCCTCTGAAGCATTCAATCAACTATAGCATTATATATTAAAAATTAAAATGGCAGCATAGATAGATTTAAATATCAGTATTTACCAGCTCTTGTGGGGATTCCTGAATATTGCTTGCATACTCTTAATTTTAATAGCACTGGTGCTGGTTACCCATAACCAGCTTTGGGTACCAACAGCAATGGCAGAGTGAGGAACAGATAACAGCACCCCAAGTACTGGTTCTTCACATTCAAGTGCTCAGGAGGTGTTTCAGCAACTGAGACCTTCACTTTACCTCTTTACTCTTGTTTCTCTGATCAACACCATTTCACTGACCAACTCCCTACATCATGCTAGGTAACTACGTGTTCTGAAACAAGTGCATACAGGGTGCCATGAACTGCTTTTATTTAGTCTGTAGAAGTTGTTATTGTGCCTCAGTCTGGCAACATCTGTCCTAACATTTGCTTTCAACCATTCTTATTTACAAACGAAAAATAATTTTTGAGGCAATGTCAAGAATGGCAGCCTCGTGATCTGGTGAGAGCCATGGGAAACATGCCAGTAGATATCAGGAAGATCTTGAAGGATGTAAGTGTAAATGGAAATGTAAGCTTCTCAAAGTTAATGTAATGTACACTTGTACACTCAAGTCAATACAGACTGGAGACTGAAAAGCAATCAGTGGGAAAATGTAAGAGAAAACCATTTCAGAATTCACTTTCTTCTGAACAATACCACTCACTAATCTCCACAATAGATCAGTAGCACCACATTACACAAAAATTACTTTTGCTAAATATTATAATCTTATTGATCTGTATTTTATACTACAGTTCATAGGATCTTTACATTTAGGCAATAATTTTGCCCATCAATGGCCTCCAGAAGCATTCACAACTGAGTTATTTTTATGTGAAATACTGCTGACAATGTGGAAAGTAATCTGGGTTATTCTAATTTGCACACAGTAGTCTATAGATTATTCTAAATAAAAGTCTATCAAATAATGAATATGTATAATATATCTAGGACCTCCTTCTCTTTTCCACTGAGTTCCTTCTTGATATTCTGTTCATATATAACTACCTTGCAATGCACTTGAAGATGATTGTAACAAGACACTGGGTAAAGCATTTCTCCTGGCCTCTGTTAAGCCCATTGTTTGTAGAACATACACACAGAGAGTTGTGCAGACAGGTCGCATTTTCACACATTATCTGATTTTCTGTGAACTGGGTCTAGATTATGTTGTACTAGAGAGTTTTGGATAAAGATTTATGTTTGACCCTCCCAGAGAATAGGCAGAGTAGCTTGGGTATGTCAAAACCATCAATCTGGATGTGCATTTAACATTTTATAGGCTTAACATTTTCCATGTACTTAGTAAAGAATGTATGAACATAATGTGGAGTGCCCATCTAGACAATAGGGGAACCAAGCAAATTAAGTGCACTGTGGCACACCCTTACAGACCATTTTGTATGCAATCAAGAGGACTTCAACATTTATCTTTCTCCTTGATTTCTTACCTACCATTTTTGGTGTGATTAAGCTCACTTAACTCAGATACCTGAAAAGTAGTTTTCTATATCTGAACTAATCGCCCTAAGAGTATGCCCTGCAATCACTGGGAAAAAAAAAAAAATAGGTCCAATGAGCAAGCCATCTAATCCTAGGAAAAGTGGTCAAAATGGGTAAGATTAATTATCTTCTGGAGGATCTTATTTCTCTGCACTAACTAGAAAATTACTTTTTAAATTCCAACAGTTACTGTTTGTATATCTGAATATAACTGATGAATCCCACTCTTTATTCCTCTTAATCTAGCCCTACCACCTCAGTCAGAGAAGACTTGTCTACCAAAAGTACAAAAATACTAGCAGCTGTTTTGTCATAAAATATATTTTAAATTTTAAGGAGCACCAGGCTCTTTAGAGGCCTACCTCACCTCTGAGCTCCTGACTGCCATTCCCCTGCTGTAGGTTTTGGTGGTGAAAACCCCATGCTTTCCAAAACAGGATGCCACAAACAACAAAAGAAGATAGGATAGCTTTGAAACAGCTTTGCTATAGTAGATCAAGCAACTTAGTGGCTAACATTTTTGTCTATAGGATGGAAAATTTATTTCTGTATCCTCATTTTGAAGAACTGCTTAAAGCAGGAGCTCTTGCTATTCCATGGCATATGACAGTATCTTCTTCAAAGCTTTTCTATTCAATAATAACAATAATAAATTACATAAGCAACATTTGTAAATAGGTTTTCTGTTTCCTATTTTAGTATTTTACTCAAGAACCTACTGATTTAAGATGAAGAATAACTGCCATATCTAATACTTAATTTCAGAGTGCACTCACAGCTGATGCATTTCCAAACTGTTTTAGTAGCTAAATATCACCAGATTTTTTTTCTTTTTTTAAAAAAAGATATAACTTTGGTCAAGATGCAGAGATAAAAATATGGACATTTCAGTTGAATCATATGTACTAAATCAAACATATTTTGGCAGTGTAAGTGTGAGATGAATAAATGAGAAACTCTTTCAGTTAATTTCAGGTTATCTTGTCCAATTTTCCTTTTGCCTTCTCTAATGCAGGTCTTTCTTCAGTAAGAATGACATCTTAACAGGAAAAACTTTACCAAGTTTCATTAAGAATACCAAAATGAAATGTTATGGCATTTCAAATAAAAAAAGAAATACTTCATTAAAAAGTAAAATATTTTGACTATAAAAATCTTTTTTTTTTTTTTTTTTTTTTTTTTTAATGGACAAAATCATTCACTGTAGTTGATATTCCTTTAGGTAGAAAATATATTTTCATAGAAAAAAGCGTCACTCATTTCTACAAGAACACATCCTAGGGTATAAGCGTAGGCCATTCTGTCTTTTTTTTTTTTTTTTTTTTTTTTTTTTCCTGCTAACCGTGGTATTTCCCCACTTATCTCAGGGCTCTCTGCCAAATTATAGTCTTATTTACCTAACTTTTCTACCTTTTAGGAGTGTTGATATTTAACTCGGAGATGATAGAATACTTGGCACCCGTGTGCTTAAATATGAGTGCAGCACTCCCTCACTTTTCATTTATAGTTAGCTTTATAGAAATAAGTTAAATGAGAAACATTACCATTTCATTGAGTCAACTCAGTGTATTAGGTTTATGTGTCAAGTGTTTGGTGGGAGGGTGGCTATAGGAGGGGCCTCTGTGAGGACAGCCTGCCACATGACCAATGTCACAGCAGAGACAGTTCCAGCCAGCTCCAAGAGGGACCCACTGCTGGCCAAAGCAGAGCCAGTGGTGACACTAGTTGGGTCTCTAGGAAAGCAGATTTAAGAAAGGGAAAAATAAATAAATAAATAAATAAAAACACTGCTGTGATACAGCAGCTGGGAGAGGTGAGAGAGGGGTGAGAAAATTTAGAGAGAAACAGTCCTGCAAACACCAATATCAGCACAGAAGGAGGTCATGAGATGCTCCAGGCACACAGCAGAAGTTCCACTGCAGCCTGTGGAGAGGCCCCTGGTGGAGCAGGCTGTCCCCCTGCAGCCCATGGGTCCCACATGGAGCAGATCTCCACGCTGCAGCCCGTGGAGGAGCCCCCGGTGGAGCAGGTGGATGTGGCCTAGAGGAGGCTGCGGCCCATGGAGAGCCCCCGCAGGAGCAGGCCCCAGTCTGGAGCTGCAGCAGGGGGTCTGGGGGGAGCTGCCGCCCGTGGGGGACCTGTGTTGGAGCAGTTTGCTATTGGGGGGATGGACCCCATGGTACAGAACCGTGTGGGAGCAGTTCTTGAAGAGCTGCTGCATGTGGGCAGTCCCCTCAGGCTCATTTTGGGAAAGACGGCATCCCGTGGGAGGGACCCCACGTGGAGCAGGGGCAGAAAGGGACCGTGAAGGAGTGGCAGAGATGAAGTGTCAGGGACTGACCGCAGCCCCATTGCCTGTTCCCCTGCGCCACTCCAGGGGGGAGGAGGTTGAAGAGGGTGGGTGGGGGGAAGGTGTTTTTAGTTTGCAGTTAATTTTTCACTGTTCTAATCCCCTAGTGATAGGTAATAAATTATATTACTCTCCCTATGCTGAGTCTGTTTTGCCTGTGATGATGATTGTTGAGTAATCTCCCTGTCCTTATCTCAACCCTTGAGCACTTCTCATCGTATTTCCTCCCCCTTTTCTTTTGAGGAGGTGGAGTGAGAATGTGGTTGTGGTGGAGTTCAACTGCCCAGCTGGGTAAAACTATCATACACAGTTAAAAAATACTCAGCCAATGCAGAAGTTAAAGTTAAATGAGTTTACAGGGCTGAGAAACTTGTTCACAATTTCTGCTGTGAGAAGTCGACATTTGAAGTAAGTATGGACCTTCCCACGCTCGTCCTTGTAAGGAAAATGTTGATATTCTATTGGGAATCATTTTCAAATCTTCCTCCTTTTGAACAGTCAGCACTGGGAAGGCTGGGCCCATTTTTTTATTATTATTTTATTTATTTATTATTTTTTTTTTAGAGCATTTCTTGAAATAACCCATTCTCCTCTTGATTTACTGGGTGTTGGAGAATTCTTTGTGGAGGATGACATTTTGTTTTTCTCAATAGCTAACAGATTTTTATTCATTTATTATTCCTGTGAACTTTCCGTTCCTTGTCCTCATGGAATGAGCTGCCACTCACATTTTTAAATGACACCGTATAATAGACTCATTCTTTCCTTAGGTGAACTGGTCTATTTCTAATGCTACTTGGTGCATTATATGAATTCTGTTTCTTTCTTGTAGCTACATGCCATTTAACCTTCACAAAACTCAGTTCCCTGGTTTCTTCTAGCAAGAAAATTCATTACTTTCTGCCCATAAAAGAGTGTTGCTCTCTCCCAGGAGAATTATTAGAGAGTTTATACTTAGCATCACATCTGAGGATGTTATGGATATGTATCCAATTAGAAGTAGATCATCATATAATTTTGATTTTCTAATAAAATAACCTAGTTTGTTTTCAGTTGCATTTTTGAATTACTACTTGCCTTTTCTGAATACTACATATTATTCATGCAGCAAATACATGCATGATTATGAAATAAATTAAGTACCCATAATACTTGCATAATCCACCTCCTCTTCCCAAGCTATGCTAGTAGACTTGTACAGAATAAGCATGTGTGACTGATGTTTGCAGCACTTGTTCTCTATGGAGCAAGTTTTGATACAGACACTGTACCAACATAATTGTATTTATAATAACAAATATATTCCACTTTGCAGTCACATGATGTAGATTAGTGCTTATTATACAAGGTCAACAGTTATACAGCTATAAACTGGCTAATGCTATCTTCAAAATATAAAATGCTAGCAAGATAGAAATTAATGTTAATCATTATATTCATATAATGAGAACACAAATAGAAGATACACTAATGGCACCCAAAATAAAAGGAGGTCAAATACTAAAAAGGAGTGCTGAATACTTAATCTGTCCCAGCGAGACTGTCATTTTATTCATTCACAGAATAGATAGGGAAGTTATCTTCCCTCCTCCAAAAAATATCTTCAGACAACATGAAGACTTTTATTTGAGGCACCATTCTCTTTGTTTTGAGAAAAATAATAGCTTCCTCTGGGCAGTACAGTTATTTGTTAATTATTCAGCCAATGAGGGGCAAGGACGGGGAAGAGACAGCTTTTCTTATCAGCAGTCCTAGTAACAACCTGAACTAGCATTTAAACAGTGCTGCCTAGTCCTGTCCAGACCAAACATCTGGGTATTTCTCTGGGGTACAGCTTCCCACACAAAAATCTGTGACCTAAGTATTTTAAAAAGCTTTTATAACAAAATTTGAAGAAATGCTACATTTTTAAAGCATTGTTGTAGCAACAAGGGGGTTGGAGATACGTCCTGCATCTGCGTCAGGGAAATTCCAAGCACAAATACAAGTCTGGGTGGAGAATGGATTGAGAACAGCCCCAAGGAGAATGACTTGGTGTTGGTGGTGGATGAGAAGCTCAACATGAGCTGGCAAAGTGCTCTTGCAGCCCAGAAAGCCAACCATATACTGGGCTGCATCAAAAGAAGTGTGTCCAGCAGGTCAAGGGAGGGGATTCTTCCCCTCTGCTCTGCCCTTGTGAGACCCCACCTGACACCTTGCATTCAGCTCTGGGTCCCCCAGCACAAGAAAGACATGGACCTGTTGGAGTGAGTCCAGAAGAGGCGATGAGGATGATCAAAGGGCTGGAGCACCTCTCCTCTGAAGAGAGGCTGAAGGAGTTGGGGTTGTTCAGCCTGGAGAAGAGAAGGCTTTTATGTGAGGGTGGTGAGGCACAGGCACAGGTTGCCCAGAAGAGCTGTGGATGCCCCTTCCATGGAAGTGTTCAAGGCCAGATTGGATGGGGCTTGGAGCAACCTGGTCTGGTGGGATCTGTCCCTGGCCATGGCAGGGGGGTTGGAGTTAAATGATCTTTAAGGTCCCTTCTAACCCAAGCTATTCTGTGATTCTATGATCTGTTTGGCCAAGCCAGAGAATAATAATTGTTTGATCTAATTTCTAGAAGAATGCAGAATGATATCTGCACAGTCACACTAAGTCCTATGAATAATATTATTTAGTTTTTGTTATTCACAGACAGAAAAAAATGCATCACTTTCAGGAGAAGTCAGTTAGGCTGGATGACTTGGAGATGTTTGGCACCCCTAGAGTTACGCAAATGCTAAGTTTTTTTGACATTTGAAATTTTGGTCTCAGGTGCACATGTCCATTTCTGATTCTAGACCTATATCTGTATGGATCCCTCCAATGTGATCAAAGATCTTGACAGAGACCTACTGATCTGAATTCAATTTGGCAAAAAAACATCAGGAGCGAGCAGATACCCAGTGTTCTACAGGAACAGAGAAGGGCAGCAGATATAGTAAATGTTTAAGCTAAAATAAACAGTAGAGATAGGGTTTTAGACATGTTACAGCTAACGGACTTCAGGTTTGGATTCTCCAGTTGATTTTGCACCAGGTCTAGCACCAGGTGTATTTCTTTTCCAGCCTCCAGAAGATGCTGGAGATATGATTATAACTAACTCATTTGGACTGGTTCAGTGGAAATTAAATCACCCATGGTTTACAAGATGCTCAGGTTTAGAATCTTCCTGAATTAATGTTTCTGTTGACAGTAACAAAAAAACAGTCCCCCTGTACCTATTACTAATTTTAGATATGTAACTAATCCCATTCATTCCAAAAGGTGTATTTTTAATTTTTTGTTGTTCTAACAGCTTCAACAGGACTACACACCTACCTAAAATTAAGCACATGCTTCTGTGCTTTGCTGGATTTGAGCTTTGGATTTAGTAAAAACTTAAAGACTGATAATAATAATAACAATAAAACTGCTATAATTAAGACAGTGACACTAAGATGGTTACTGCTGTGGCTACATTGAGCGATATATACCGTAACGTACAGCATAGTAACAGTAATTACACACTTCACTAGTTTTTATTGTAATGCATGCTATAGTGTAACTTAATTTCCATCTTGTGCATATTAACCCAAGATACATTTGGTAGTGTTTACTACCAAGGTTGTTTTAACAGGAATGAGGATTATGTGTTTAATGTGCATATAGAATAAAAATAACATTTGCATTACTTGTATGGAACCAGGAGTTATAACAAAGGCTTGCATCTTCTAACCACAGGACTTTAGAATATAAACTTTTTAAAGCAGCCTTCTCTGAGACTGTATTCAAGCTAAATTTTCACTTTACAATCTTATAGCCCTGAGTTCCTAAAATATTGCTTTTGTTGTCAGACCACTTCAGGCAAGAGCTCACTATGTTCAAAGTCTAATCAATGTATATAATTGCAAAGCAAACAATGCTGAGCTACAGCATTGTCAAATTAAATCCAATTTCACATACTGTAACTAGTTAAGTGCTCCAGCAATTTATGTTATGTGGGGCACCAAAGCAACTCGGCTGTATTTAAGAGAATATCATTACTGTAGCCCCTTTTTACATCTATGGGGTACATAATTCAGATCTTTTAATTTGCTTTAAGCTGAACAAAGGTGGTATACAAACTCTATAACTCTCACTCCCTTTGACCTTACAAAATTGAAATGCTACAGGTTGGGCTGCTTTTTGCCATTTTTTTTTTTTCCTTATGGAGTAGGAATAAATCCGTGCTGCCAGTTTGGGAAGTTTTATTCATACACATCCAATGAAAAACTACACTCATTTTTTCACACTAGTGTTGTGCAAGTCAGCAGTCCTATGTAGTAGCTGGTGAAAAAAAAAAAAAAAAAAAAAAAAAAAAAGATGGTAAAACTATGCAAACCAAGGTATTTGCTGATATAGATGGTTGTAGCTGTAGCATTTCTTACTGAGTTTTACTCACTGTCAGCAATAGAAAGTACTTGAAGTACTTGTCCATCTTATTTCCTCAGTCTCTTCTTTTTCCCTAGCTATTCTTTTCTTTACTTCATGAGCATTTGACTATAGGTTTGTGTCAGGTATTTGCAGCCTCATCTCTTTTCTCAAACTTGTTCTCATTTGTGTGTGTAGACTACAGACCATGAAGCAGATGTTTTCAGTCAAGACCAGGTTACTTTTTGCACGTCACCTGATGCCTTTTTTATTTTTTTTTTAATCTATTTTTTTTATTCTCCAGGTTTGGTGATCAATTATTTTCTCTCTTCTCAGTGATTCAGGAGACTGCCACTCCCCATAAATATCTGGCAGGTAACATGCTTTTTAATGTTTTGTCACTGACATGACCTTTAAGATCAGAAGTGACCATTAGACCTTGTAGTCTTATATCCAATCATATACATTCTGTCTCTATAAATTTTAGCTTTCAAGAAACCTACAGAAAAAAGGAAAAAAAAACCTGTCTCCTTTGACTCCTTTTCAGACTACTCCTTTCTAGAAACTATCAGCAGTCACAGTCTTCTGGACTTTTTTATTTTTTTTATATTTACTTTTGAACACATTCTGATTGGTTCTTTGTAACTAGTGGGTTAGTTGCAACACACACATTTACATTCAGCTGTGTAGCATCTCATCTGGAACTAATGCTCTCATATAGATAGCTTGATAATAAATCACTTTCACCTGTACTTACACAGACTTAGAAGGGTGGTGTTTTTTCTTTTTGCTTATCAACAAAAAATTCAATTTCTAAACCAATTGCCACTTTCTCCATTTCTTTCAAGTCTATATTAGGGCTCAGTTTGTTGCTTTTGCTTATGCTGAGAAGACTGAGTATAGCAGTAATCCCATTGACATCTTTGGATTAGTGGACTGGAGAGACAATTCTTCACTTGAAGAATTCTTCACTTTGTTTCCACGTTTGGATCCTTACAATTATTTAGGTTTGAATGAGAAACAGGATGTCCTCACTTTGATATAAAGTAATCTACAACCATTAAAATATATTTAATATTAAATATGACAAGAACTAATCCTATCAAGACTATTTGTGTTCTTAAAAGACCATAGTAGATTATGTATTCATGCATATCAATTAACATTTTTAGGCACAATTTTGATTTGTGATTTTTGCTACAAAATTCAATAATTTTCCTCTTCTCTCTCTTCATTTTCCTCCTCCTCCTCATAAAACTGGTAATATACTAGCTGCATTTCTTCCAACATTTTTAAAGAAATACCTGTTTTAACTTTGTTTCTCACTTCATGACATATTTTTTTCCTTCAGAAACACCATGTCTTTACATGTGTGCAGTATGTGGTCCCAGAGCTGACTGATTTAGCTGTGGGGCTGCGAGCAACATGGTCTCTGTGAAGCAGAACTAATTAGCACGGATATAAGATTGTACTAAGGTTTCCAGGACCCAAATGGCCAGCTTTATAGACTGCTGCCCTGTGCTGTGAAGTTCCATGTGTTCCTGGAGTCTCTTATGCAGTCTCTAAATGCAGCACTGCAGCATGTAAGCATATGAGTTCTGCTGAATTTTGGGCTAGTGATACCTCCTCCACTTCACAAAAGATTTTTTATGTTATGGTATTCATCTCAGTACTACCCTAGTATAGAAAAGATACTGTTAGGACTGCAGGCAGATTATGAGGTCTCTGACCTTGTCATGGTTTGAAGTTAAACTAGCTGAACAGGAGGAGGAAAACTATTTGGAAGTGTCATGGGTGGAGAAAGGAAGATACATACATGGGGAGTGAAAGAGATAGTAGAGAAATGGAAAAAGGACAAATCAGGTCTGTGAAGCATGTTTGGTGCTGCCCAAGGGTGATGCTGGGCAGCCCTGTGCTTCATCACTCCAGGACAATTAATCAAGGCTGTTGTTTTGACCCATACCGGACAAGTTAATCCTGCTTCAATGGCCAGGACTGGGGAGACAGAATGCTTTTCCTGGCTGACTAGAGAACACCCGACATAAATCTTATTTCACAGAATTGTCTGCTCACATAAAAAAATTTATATAAGACCTAATTGCATTGATGCAGATTGACAGAGTTGTAATTGACTTATACTGCTGGCAAATTTGATCCTTAAATTGCCGAATGTTAGGGATGAAGCATGCCTGATGCACGGATGTATGTAGTTTCAAAACCACCTCTGTTCTTTTTTTCTCTCTCATGTATCTGACACCTTATTCATTCTCAGTAAATGTTATTTTCCCTGCATAGACCAGTTCTGTAGTCTTTCTTCATGCTCCCTTACATTCTAGCCAAGCTTCTCCCATGGAATTAACTAATCATATTTCTCTTTTGCTAGGGGTAAGGGCTTGTTCTCTGAGACTGCAATCTTGTAATTAAAGAAAGCTCACAATGGCAGTGTCAATCACGCTGCTCTGAAACTGGATAGCAATGACCTCAGTTATGTTCCATTATACAGCACCTTTCAGACTATGATCAGGAAAGTAATACTTTAGGGACATGAATCTGACTCAACCTGTAACTAAGGATTTAAGTGATGCTCAGACTTCTGCTCTTGACCCATTCTTTTCTGCACTTTAGAAGATAATAACCACATATGAAGAATGTCTGAAAGACTTGATTTTCTATTTTTGTTCAAAACATTCTGTGCTAAAAATACCCCTTTACTGAACTTCACTTCTTCACTTCATTTTCAGTTTTGCTTATTAGTATTAAATATATATATATGTTAATCTTATTAAAGAGAGGTTTAGATTTGGTTTGGTTTGTTGATTTTTATTGTTTCTATATGTTTGTTTGTTTGTTTTCTGTGTTTGACTTTATACATATCTTAGGAAAACAAGGTAACAGAATTCATTATAAAGTCTTCTCCAAAATTTTTGTTGTTATTCAGTATGCAATAGCTCAGATGACTCTCAGAAGAATTAGGACCACATTACAAAGAATCTTTATTAGTCCAGATTTAACTACTGCAGGAGAAGAAAAAAAGAAGAAAAAAGAAAAAAGAAAGAAAAAAAAATACTATAATACCATTTCAGAAAAAAAAAAAAAGCTTCAATAATAACAAGACAGTTAAAATTGTAATACAAACACCACCTAACATCTAATCCTTTTACCTGTTGTTAAAACCACCTCTCTGCTGTCACTCTAAGTCTTAAGGTCTACAGCTTCAGCCAGGGAGATGAGTAAGGCATTTTCCCTGGGGGAGTAGGATGTTGACAGTTTGTTCCTCCTCACTCCAGGATCCAGTGGATGTCATTTTCTTTATGTTAGAAAAGATAAGATGAAATTCAAAATACAAGGTATAACATTTTATATATGTTAGATATGTTTTCTTTGTTCTTTTTACCACTCTTAAAGCTGCTTTTCTCCAGCTTTCAGATCTGCATTTCTTTAAATGACAGCTGGTAAGCTTTCCATAGCATTGGCATCTTCAATGTGAGTCAGTGCCACTCTTGTTGTCATCCCATGCTTATATGCTATGGTGTATCCTTTGCACCAGCTCTTGAGACCCTTGAGATCATACCAAGCCTATGTTCCTGTACTTGAGGCCATTTTGTTAAAATCACAATTATTTAATTCTACGCTTTCTACTACTGTCAGTGTAAAAAAAAAAAATGGTTATACCATGCAACAATAAACACATACAAAACAAAACAGGCATAGGCAACTGATCATCAGAAAATTTGCTGCTACAGCCAAGCAAGCTAAAAAAAAGCTCCAGACAGAGCAAGAAAAGTTAAGACAAAAGTGAGTCTATACAAACCTGGCAGTATTGTATTTTCTGGGATAAATGGAGATAGATTAGCATGCTGCCTGTCAGGTTCAGCCTGCTCAGTGTTCAGGCATGGTTTAGGGAACAGTGTGGGCCAGCAACTGTTCCCAAAGACAATACAGATGCAGTCTCTCTGTTTTGGGGGGTTTCTGTTTGGGTGGTTGTATGAGTTTTTGCCTATATGTATGCCAACTCTGGTTCTAGGATCATAGAGTAGTTGATGTACAATTTTGTTTACAAATAAAGACATACAACCTCAGGCTATTTTTGTGATTTGGTTGGGTTTGTTTGTTTGCTTGCTTTTTATTTGTTGCACTGTGGTTGTAGATCTGTGTTGTTCCATGGATATGCAAGTTAGTCCTGCACCCTGTCATACAGACATTTCAGGACAAAATGGTCATTCCACAGAGCTTTCTCAGAAGATAAATAAATAAATAAATAAAATAAAATAATAATAAAAAAATAAAACCCTGACATTATCAAAAGATTTTATTCTGTACTTTCTGTTCCTCCCATACTGGGATGCATAAAGGAAAAAATATATATATATATATTATTTCAGATGGACTGTCTTTTCATATACTAAGTGATCCTTCCCCACCCAAAGTAAATTTTACCTTCAGAACTGTTGACTTTGACTCCCAGATTAAACAAGTCATTGTTATGTAAGTTTTCTTTATTAGTTTGTCCTCTAACTACTGCATTTTTGGGACACACATTTTTGTCATTTGAGTATGGCACAATGATGGTAGATAAATCCAAAATTGCTGTGTCCACAAAACTAAATGGGAATTTGTTAGCTTGAGAGTAAAGACTGTCTAGTCACATTAGTGTGATGCTTTTGTGAAGCCATGCCTTGTTTCTTTGTGCTCTGTTTTGGGCATGCTTGCTTTGGGATGGACTCCAGTTATGGTACAGATGTGATATGGGCCTCCCTGAAAATCTTAAATCTGTTCTCCTCAACAAATGCTACTTGAAAACATTGCTTTTGAACATTTATTTTTCTGAATTGTATCAATTTCTTACTGGATACATTTATCATGTAATTTGGTCTTCTATCAGTTCAGTTCTCTCTAAACACAATACAGTTAGAAGTGAAGATATGATTTTCTAAAGGAAGCGAGATTTCTTTTTTCCTTTTGAAAAATCGTATAAAGAGGGGATCTAAAGTGCCTAACCCAGCTAGCTAACTTAAGTTGACTGGATTTTCTTTTAGAAGCCCTCAGAGACACCTATCCTTTCTATTAACTGTATAGGAAACCATGGTACTTGCTTTAGAAGTAAAGGCCCGTTAGACACTTTTATTAAGCATACTGAATATCATCCATAATTTATTTTTTTTTTACTCAGTCATACAATACAGGTGACAGGCTGCATTTTTGGTGATATGTTAAGGATGTTTTCTAAGTTCCCTCAGTATAGGTTCCATCTTTATGAAATGTTTAGGTGCTTACTAGAGCTTCTAGGATACAAGTCAATAATATATTTTTAAATATTTTTGAAAATCATCAAAAGTCCAAATATTTGACATGAGTAGACATTCTAGCATAGGACACCAACACAAAATGAGTCTAGCTTATATCCTTTTATATTAAATCGCTGGTTCAAGAAATATACTAAATATTTTTGGTAAATATTATTTAGGTGATGGAAATAAGTGAATTTTTTGATGGAATTTCTTGATAAAAATAGGATAGTTTAGGGTGGATAGAACACATAACTAATGTTTAAAATGATCTTCATCAATGAGATAATTGGTTCAAAGTCAGCGAAATAAATTCAACAAAAAGCTGATGTAAAATACCTTGCTTAGGAAGGAGAAATCAATTACATGCATACAAAATAGAGTAGCTGACTAGGCAATACAACTGCAAAATAAATAAATTAAAAGAGTTAAAAGTGGCTGCTGAATACATCAACAGAAAGATATTGCAGAAAGGGCAAATCTCCTTCTGTAATATAGTAACAGTAATGTTGAAGGCAAGACAATCAGGTAATTATTGCTCACCATCTTGTGCTAAGAGAGGTTGCAGCTAGGGTAGAATCATAGAATCATAGAATATCCTGAGTTGGAAGGGACCCTTAAGGATCATCAAGTCCAACTCTTGACACCGCACAGGTCTACCCAAAAGTTCAGACCATGTGACTAAGTGCACAGTCCAATCTCTTCTTAAATTCAGTCAGGCTCGGTGCAGTGACCATTTCCCTGGGGAGCCTGTTCCAGTGTGCAACCACCCTCTCTGTGAAGAACCCCCTCCTGATGTCAAGCCTAAATTTCCCCTGCCTCAGCTTAACCCCGTTCCCGTGGGTCCTGTCACTGGTGTTAATGGAGAAAAGGTCTCCTGCCTCTCGACACCCCCTTACGAAGAAGTTGTAGACTGTGATGAGGTCTCCTCTCAGCCTCCTCTTCTCCAGGCTGAACAGGCCCAGTGACCTCAGCCGTTCTTTGTACGTCTTCCCCTCCAGGCCTTTCACCATCTTCGTAGCCCTCCTCTGGACACTCTCCAACAGTTTCATGTCCTTTTTATACTGTGGTGCCCAGAACTGCACACAGTACTCGAGGTGAGGCCGCACCAGCGCAGAGTAGAGCGGGACAATCACCTCCCTTGACCTACTAGCGATGCCGTGCTTGATGTACCCCAGGACACGGTTGGCCCTCCTGGCTGCCAGGGCACACTGCTGGCTCATATTCAACTTGCTGTCTACCACGACCCCCAGATCCCTCTCTTCTAGGCTGCTCTCCAGCGTCTCATCGCCCAGTCTGTACGTGCAGCCAGGGTTTCCCCGTCCCAGGTGCAGGACCCGGCACTTGCTCTTATTGAACTTCATGCGGTTGGTGATCGCCCAGCTCTCCAACCTATCCAGATCCCTCTGCAAGGCCTTTCCACCCTCATTCGAGTCCACAACTCCTCCAAGTTTGGTGTCATTAGCAAACTTGCTCAAAATACCTTCTATTCCTACATCCAGATCGTTTATAAAAATATTGAAAAGTACCGGCCCTAAAATGGAGCCTTGAGGGACCCCACTGGTGACCGCCCGCCAGCGTGACGCAGCCCCATTTACCATAACCCTTTGGGCCCTGCCCGTTAGCCAATTGCTCACCCATCGGATGATGTTTTTATTTAGCTGTATGGTGGACATTTTGTCCAGTAGGATCCTATGGGAAACCGTGTCAAAAGCCTTGCTGAAGTCCAAAAAAATCACATCAGCTGGTTTCCCTTGGTCCACCATACGGGCGATCTTATCATAAAAGGAAATCAGGTTAGTTAGGCAGGACCTACCCTTCACAAACCCATTGTACTATGTCCATTTCAAGAAGATGAAGATAAATTGGAGAGAATCCAAAGGAGACTGCAGGAATGATTAGAAGCTGGAAAACATCAGCTCTGAGGAAAAGTTCTAAATAATTAGATTTGCTTATTCTAGAAAAGAGAGAATGGAGGTAAGAGAAAAAGAGGAGGGCTGTGAGAGAGAGGTGAGAACAGCCTTTAAATATGGAAAAGGTTGCAGAGATCAATTGTTTTCTAAGTCTACTGAGTTTGTGATAGAAAAAGTAACTTGCTTAATTTATGGGGAGTGAGTCAGGAAATATGTTTTGTGTTAGATATTAGGAAATGTTTTCTAACTGAAGGAATAATTTTGTATTTTTTTTTTCCAAATTTTTTTCTTTTCCTTTTTTTTTTTTTTTCCCCCACCTTCCGGAGAAAAAAAATAGAGTTGCTTCAGGAAAGAGAAAAATCTGTTTTCAGAGAAGTTGGTTTCATTCTGTTTCATTCTGTTCCAATCTTTCTCCTGAAAATGCAGTCAAATATTCAAAAATACGAAAAGAGGTGACATGATTGATGACAACATTAAATCATGGAATCATGGCTGAGGTTGGACAGTAAATTTCTGGGCAATCTGTTCCAGGGCTTGGTCACCCACACAGTGAAAAAGTGTTTCCTGATGTTCAGAAGGCACCTCCTGTGTTTCAGTTTGTGCTCACCTTTACCTCATCGCTTTATACCGCTGAAAAGAGTGTTCATGTCTCTCTTATACTGGGGAACTGAATGTAGTACTCCAGGTGTGGTCTCATCAGCACTTTGTGGAGGGAAAGGATCACCTCCCTTGATCAGCTGACAACACTTTGCCTCATGCAGCTCAGGATACCATTATCCTTCTTAACAGCAAGGGCACATTACTGACTTATATTCATCTTGGTGTCCACCAGGACCTGCAGTTTTTTTTTCAAGCTGCTTTCCGGCTGGGTGGCCCCCAGCATGTCTTGGTGCTGGGGCTGTTCCTCCCTAGGTGCAGGACTTTACATATCACCTGTTGAACCTCATGAGGTTCATGCCAGCCCACTTCTCCAACCTATCAAAGTCTCTCTGGATGGCATCACTCACAAGCATATCAGCCACTCCTCCCAGATTTTCACAGAATCACAGAATCACAGAATTGTCTAGGCTGGAAGAGACCTCCAAGATCACCGAGTCCAACCTCTGACCTAACATTAACAAGTCCTCCACTAAACCATATCCCTAAGCTCTACATCTAAACTTCTTTTAAAGACCTGCAGGGATGGTGACTCAACCACTTCCCTTGGCAGCCTATTCCAATGCCTAACAACCCTTTCAGTAAAGAAGTTTTTCTTAATATCTAACCTAAACCTCCCCTGATGCAACTCTAGCCCATTCCCCCTCGTCCTATCACCAGGCACGTGGGACAATAGACCAATGCCCACCTCGCTACAGCCTCCTTTAAGGTACCTGTAGAGTGCAATAAGGTCGCCCCTGAGCCTCCTCTTCTCCAGACTGAACAGTTCCAGCTCCCTCAGCCGCTCCTCATAAGGCTTGTTCTCCAGACCCCTCACCAGCTTCGTTGCCCTTCTCTGGACTCGCTCCAACACCTCCATGTCCTTCTTGTAGTGAGGGGCCCAAAACCGAACACAGTACTTGAGGTGTGGCCTCACCAGAGCCGAGTACAGGGGGACAATCACTTCCCTGGACCTGCTGGCCACACTGTTTCTTATACAATCCAGGATGCTGTTGGCCTTCTTGTCCACCTGAGCACACTGCTGGCTCATATTCAGCCAACTATCAACCAAAACTCCCAGGTCCTTCTCTGACAGGCAGGTTTCCAACCACTCATCTCTCAGCCTGTAGCTCTGCTTGGGCTTATTGTGCCCCAGGTGCAGGACCTGGCACTTGGCCTTGTTGAACTTCATACAGTTGGCCTCAGCCCATTGGTCCAGCCTATCCAGATCCTCCTGCAGAGCCTTCCTACCCTTGAGCAGATCGACACATGCACCTAACTTGGTGTCATCTGCAAACTTACTGAGGGTGCACTTGATCCGCTCATCTAGATTATTGATAAATATATTAAAGAGGACTGGCCCCAGTACTGAGCCCTGGGGAATGCCACTAGTGACTGGCCTCCAACTGGACTTGACTCCATTCACCACAACTCTCTGGGCCCGGCCATCCAGCCAGTTTTTAACCCAACGAAGCGTACACCAGTCCAAGCCATGAACAGCCAGTTTCTTCAGGAGGATGTTGTGGGGAACGGTGTCAAAAGCCTTACTGAAGTCAAAGTAGACCACATCCACAGCCTTTCCCTCGTCCACTAAGCATGTCACTTTGTCATAGAAGGAGATCAGGTTTGTCAAGCAGGACCTGCCTTTCACAAACCCATGCTGACTGGGCCTGATCGCCTGGTTGCCCTGTAAGTGCTGCATGATGATGCACAAGATAATCTGCTCCATGAGCTTCCCTGGCACTGAGGTCAAACTAACAAGCCTATAGTTCCCCGGGTCTACCCTCCGGCCCTTCTTGTAGATAGGCGTCACGTTTGCTAGCTGCCAGTTGACTAGGACCTCCCCTGATAGCCAGGACTGCCGATAAACAATAGAAAGCGGTTTGGCCAGCTCTTCCACCAGTTCTCTCAGTACCCCTGGGTGGATCCCATCTGGCCCCATCGACTTGCATACATCCAAATGCTGTAGCAGGTCACCAACCATTTCCTCATGGATTGTGAGGGCCACATTCTGATCCCCATTCCCTTCCGCCAGCTCAGGGTACTGGGTATCCAGAGAACAACTGGTCTTGTCTCTAAAGACTGAGGCAAAGAAGGCGTTAAGCACCTCAGCCTTTTCCTCATCTCTTGTAACTAAGTTTCCCCCCACATCCAGTAAAGGATGGAGATGTTTTGGCCTTGTTGAACTTCATACAGTTGGCCTCAGCCCATCAGTCCAGCCTATCCAGATCCTCCTGCAACGAAAAGGATTTTGTTATCAGCAAGCTTGACTCTGCCCCATTATCCAGATCATTAATAAAGATGTTAAAAATAATGAACCCCCTGTTGTCCCCGGGGGTTATTTCTAGTTTATGGTCTCCAAACAGACTTTGTGCCACCAATCACCACTCTGTAGGCATGGCCATTCAGCCAGTTTTCAGTCCATACATTAACAGCTTGTCTGTGAGGATATTACAGGATATTACAGTGTCTTACTGAAGTCCAGGTAGACAATATGCACTGTTTTCCACTCAGGCTGGTCATTTCACCATAGAAACTTATCATGTTAGTCAAGCATGACTTCCCCTTGGTGAATCCATGCTGACAACTCCTGATGATTTTCTTGCCCTTTCATGTGGCTGAAATGGTTTCCAGGATTAGTTGTTTTATCACCTTCCCAGGAAAGGCTTTGATCAAGTGTTTATGAAGTTAGACAGTTTTCTATTTGGAAGTGGTTTGAGGAAATGTGTCAGAACTTCCAATAAAAATTCCTGATGGAAATATATTTGATCCAGCTTGCTTACACAATTGCTAAAAATTGTGAACTTCCTCATCTATTTTGAATGGAAATGTTTCTGGTTTTGGATGGAGGTGGGACCATCTAAGGATCCAGCAGCAGTGTTGGGGGACTGGTAGTCATATACCCCAAACCCAAAGTATTAGCTGATTTGTAGATCCGAGTACTTATAGATTTCTGATTTCCTGCTAATGCTCAAAGAAAAGGGAGAGCCTTGTCTGAACTGAGAGCTTCATAATTTGGGCTTCAATTTATTTTTGGTTAATTTATTTTTGTTTGTTTGTTTCACTTAGAAAGATTTCCAGTGTTTTTATATAAAGAGAATGGATTGAGAAGGGGGAGTCAAAATGAACACATGAATAGCCTTGTTGCATCAAATACTATTACTTTTATGCTCAAAATTTAGTCTATATTGAAATGTTTTGATTAATCAAAGGAAACTGCTCGTCTGCATCACAGAGTCTGTTAAATACTTCTAGTTTCAGAACACATTAATGTATATGTTTAACTTTATCCATTCAGCATGTGTTTAGAAAATGGATTGTTCACTAGGTGGTATTTCTGCTTGACTTGTGGAGCACACTGAAATCCTCTCTGCTGTCACATGTCTTCTGCTTCTCTCAGAGGTCAAAACCAACATTTCCTTCAACTGTGAGCACACAGTCATGCTTACCTTGCTTTGTTCCACATAGTATTTCAATATGGAGATGTATCTGCCCATTTATGGTTTGATTAATGCTGTTACAAGACAGATCAAGAGCAAAACATTTTGTAAGAGGTAGATGTTTTCCAAAATATAGGGAAAGTACAGTGTGAAAAATGCTTGCATCAGTACCAAAACACACAGAATCATAGAACAATTTGGATTGGAAGGGACCTTAAAGACCATCTAATTCCAACCCCCTACCATGATGGTTCCATCAGACCAGGTTTCTCAAAGCCCCATCTAACCCGGCCTTAAACGCTTCCAGGGATCTGTTCTCACCTTTTGTTGTTGTTGTTGTTTTTTTTCTGGACAAAGTATGTGGTTGTTGGTCAGGACATTAAGGGCATTGATGGGCTTTACTGACCCAACTAGCCTCACATGGGGTATCCCTAATCCCTTCCCATTGGGATCCCCTCCCCAGGCCCCATAGGTTTAGGGGCTCCAAGTTGGTTCACACCCTGTCCCTTTTGTTCCTGCTTGGACTCCCTGGATGGACAATTGCCCTGGCTTATCACTGGCCATGTCTAGGGTCTAGGGCCATTGGTGGACACTTTTGCCAGTGGATAGATCTGCTCACTGTGTTCGGGTCCTGTGGGACTGTGCTTGAGGCCACAGCCCATTCTGGGTGTTCCTAGCCTTGTCCCTAAAAGAACTGTGACCTTACTGGGCCCCAGCGTCACTCATTACACATCTGAAACTTTGTGTATGTGGTCACAATATCACAGTTATGACAGTTTGGCAGGGTTTTACTATGTATGCATTTTTCTTCTGTTTGATGCCTGTACATATGCCAGACATAAGTGCTAAATCCTTCCTTTTAGCTTAAAACTTCATAAATCCCATAACAGAAACCTTTCACCATCAAGGTAATTATAATAATAAATAATACTAATAATAATAAATTAAATAAATAAATAAATAAATAAATAAATAAACAAACAACAGAAACTTTCTCTGAGTGGTCAGCTAGAAAATTCTCTGTAATAGGAGAGCAGAGTTTTTAGTCTCCCCCAGGATACTCAGGACTGTCTCTTCCCTGGTCTTTAGCCAGGCTAGGATGGGTAGAGAGCACAGTGTATTTAGGTGAGCCTCAGATTACGAGCCCTCTTAGCAAACACTTGTTTATCATACACGATGAGACATTCAGCTTACCCAAGAAGTCATCCAGACATACACAAAAAGCAATTTGCAGGGCCACCTGCACTTCTACTTAATAATTGCAAATCACCAGTGGTGTTACCAATATTCAACTGCAAATCAACAGTTCTGCTACCAGACTTCTCAGTAGTCACCTTCATTGCACTTGAAAAACAATTGTTGCCTTAGCTAACTGGGAACCTCTGGGATTAGGAGTATAAATATCACAACACAGCTGAAGAGAACACTTGCTAGGTCTTTCTGCACGTTAATTATTTGTGGAACAGGCATTGACTTGGGAATTAATGATGCTGAAGAAGGCCTTTAACAATAGTTATGTCTATTTAAACTATCTTCCACATAGTATCTGAAATGTATTGATTTATTCAGCATAGCAAATAAGTTCTCTACCCATGGCCCGAAAACTATGTTAATGGAACAGGGCTTATAAGGGTGCCTTTTTATTCCTTTGTGAATAGTTTTTAACTTTTTTTCAGAGTTCTAATAAGGTACATGTAATATGTATATATATTTGCTTAATATGTGCTGTATGTTTTAGGTAAAAAACAAACCTTGTTGCTTATAATCATTCAAACTGCTATTACCATATATGCGCTTCATCATGTATTTCTGATCCAAAGGTTCTTACTGAAATATCTCTTTTGGTGCTCCAAGAGAACAGGATCATCCTTCATAACCAGCTTAATATTTGAATTATTTTCTGAAGTGAAATATATGTACTTCAGTGAAGCTGGACAGAAGAAGCTTAGAATATGGTCTAAAAAGATTTTTTAAAAATACAATAATTTTAATTGATCAGTCATTTAAAACATTCTCTTTGAGAAATAAGTAGCTATAATCATAGGAAAGAGCTATTTAACAACCTACTTTGCTCCTTGTATTTGCCTTAAAGGAAAGTCATTGAGTCAATTTTTCTCTGTCTAGTGATGTTTTTATTTCTGCTTTTTGTGAGGTCCAATCTGAGAAATCAGGACCTAGTTTTAGATTTATTGCACATTCCTTGATACACCTAAGAAACAGTATAGAGGGCTACATCTGAGCAAGTCAGTTTATCCACTGTAGTCAATGGAGAAACATAAATATATTTAGGGTATAATTAATTTGACCAAAAGCAGACATCTACTTTAGGATTTAATGAATTTTACCTTGGCAATACATAATTATCTGTATCAATTTTATAAGAGGGAGATGGTGTGTCTATCCCTGGTGTGTCAGGGATATTTATATTTAGTTAGGCAAGTTACACTTAGCATTGAAGGGGAAAGAAAGCTTATTTTTTTTTTCAATCATAGAAGAACTGTGAGATTTCGATATTTTTTTCCCTTTGCTGAATGGGTTAAAAAAGGATTTTGAAAAAAAAAAAAAAAGGGAATCTAAATTTCAGCAAATTTGCATATTTTAGGGAAAACAAACAACAAACAAAAAAAAATAACCCAAATAACCTGCATATTCCCTTTTCAATTCTTCCTTAAAAAAAATATATATATATATAAATATGATTTATATTAAAGAGAATTTGACCTTAGTCCAAACACAAAAATAATAAAAAAGCAGAAAATGTGGGGAGTTAAATATTCTGTGTACTAGTCATTTCTGATATTAAAGTCATTTTCCTTTTGTTGGCAAGTTCATAGGCTGTGCTCCTAGAGTTGAGGTAAATATTAAATTCAGTTTAAATCTGGACAAGCTTATTCAAAAGAATTGATCCAGTAGTAGTATGGGAAGTAGATTGACATGAAAAATAAATAATTATTTTTTGGTAGTAACACAATTCCCATTCAGCTTTGCATGTTGAAACCACAGCACTACCAACTTCACAAATGAAAATCCAAGAATCCAGAAAAATATGTAGTTATAGCTGCATAAAATTTACATATAAGGTCTTTCCACACATTGGCACCTAAAACTCATAACTGTCCTTCTCTTTTCTATCACTGAGCAAGACCTAACTTTGCTGCTCGGGAGAACATGTTGCAAATTGCTTCCATGTGAAGAAACCCCAAGCCCTCAGGACAGCTGCTGTGAGCTGGCCCATGTCCTCCCTGCCCAGTGCAAGCACCCTCAAGAGGAAACCAGTCACATTTGTGTGTCACACCACAGTTGGTCCTGGTGTCCTTTGGAGTTCTTGGCTTTCTTATTTCTCCTTTCAGTTTTAAGGAATGAAAAAAAATGAATCATAGAATCATAGAATATCCTGAGTTGGAAGGGACCCTTAAGGATCATCAAGTCCAACTCTTGACACCGCACAGGTCTACCCAAAAGTTCAGACCATGTGACTAAGTGCACAGTCCAATCTCTTCTTAAATTCAGTCAGGCTCGGTGCAGTGACCACTTCCCTGGGGAGCCTGTTCCAGTGTGCAACCACCCTCTCTGTGAAGAACCCCCTCCTGATGTCAAGCCTAAATTTCCCCTGCCTCAGCTTAACCCCGTTCCCGCGGGTCCTGTCACTGGTGTTAATGGAGAAAAGGTCTCCTGCCTCTCGACACCCCCTTACGAAGAAGTTGTAGACTGTGATGAGGTCTCCTCTCAGCCTCCTCTTCTCCAGGCTGAACAGGCCCAGTGACCTCAGCCGTTCTTTGTACGTCTTCCCCTCCAGGCCTTTCACCATCTTCGTAGCCCTCCTCTGGACACTCTCCAACAGTTTCATGTCCTTTTTATACTGTGGTGCCCAGAACTGCACACAGTACTCGAGGTACTCGAGTGATAAGGTTATGTCAGAGCTCAGCCTAGCAGTGCCTTGCAGCATTATATTTGGGGGTGTTCAAGGAAAGGTTGGACCCGGTGCTTAGGGTCATGGTTTAGTGGGTGACATTAGTAGAATGGTGATGGTTGGACCAGATGATCTTGAAGGTCTCTTCCAACCTTAATGAGTCTATGATTCTATATGGTGTGCCTCAAGCCCTGTTAGAAAGGAGTGGGGAAGAACTGAGGATGGGGTTGGACAATAACAGAGGTGTGATACACCTCCATGTTGTCTATTTGGAGTGAGTATCATGGTGACTTTGTCTTGGTTTCTTCTCAGAAGAAGTAATTGGCTGGCTTCAGAAGGGAACCCAAGAGGGAACTCTCATGCATGTAAACTGGGTATTTGAGGAACTAGAGGTTTAAAGTGAAATCAGAAGCAACCCAGCATTACAACACCATATGTAACTTAGCTCCAAGTGATGCTGCATCAAAGCTGTGCAGAAGCATTTCTGGGCTGGGCTGGTTCCTGTGCACTTGAAGCCTCCCCTGGACGCTCTCCCTAACCTTCACCTCACCCATTCAACTTCAAGCTCCCAGAGAACAAAACAGAATATGGAGGAGGGCAATGTAGCTGGAGGGGGTGACAAGAAATGGTTCAGGCAGTGGTGTGTGTCAATTGAATCAGAAAGCTGGGCAACCAGAAAAGAAGGTCTGAGGGACAGGAGTCCTTTTCAGATGTTGTGTTAGCAGGTGCATTGCTGACTGCCTGCTCAACGTTTCTGTTGGTTGCAGAATCAGCTGGAAGCAGGAACAAGGATAATCCAGAATATTTGCTCCTGTGCCAGGCCCCCTACTCCCAGAGAAACGCAGAAGGTGGGTGCACCTCAGCACCACACCTCTTTTGGTATTCTCTGTTGAGCACTACCTCAAGATAAAATAGAGATGAGAAAACAAATGAATTGACTAAACCCGTCAGACCTGAAACAATGGAAATGTGAAGGTCAGATAGGAAATAGCAACACAAATACGTTTTACTACAGAACTACAATCATGATATTAAAAAGTCAAGTGAATGTGCAACTAGTGTACAGCACACAAAAGAGAGCCATGAGGTAACTTTATTTCTGAAAATAGCCCAGGCTGAAGGACTCACATTTTTTAGTAATTTTCAGCTGAGTCATGCAGAGGTGACTGACTGTGAAACTAATTATAGAAATCTGAAGAGCACTGACACCCGTGCAAAAATGAAACGTGAGTGACATTTTGTCAAAGTGGACAAAAAGGCTGAGATAATCTTCTGACTGATCTGAGTGGAAGAAGCAGCTTTTTCATTTTGGTGGGGGAAGATTAAACAAGCTTGATAAGAAACCAGAGATGGGATGCTATTTTCAACAAAACACACACAGACATACACAGACAAACGTGGAAGTTTTAGAACATGCTCTTGACAAAACTGTTAGAATTTGCCCAGCAAAATGCTATACCACTGATTCTGTGGAGGACAGACGGACAGACAAAGCTCTAGCAGTGCTGAAGTTCTGCAAAGGAACACAGAATATTGCAGGAAATTGAAAAAGAAATAATAATAATAATAATAAAGATCAAAGGCAGAAAATCTTGCAGAGTTCAAAGTCAGAATCCACACTAAATTGCACATGGAGATGCAAATTACCTCAGATTTTGGAAAGATGCAAGAACTGCAGTAGATTACACTGCTTTGTGAGAGTTTGCAAGTGCAGGCAGAGTTCTCACAGCATGGTCAAAGAGGATGCCAGCAGCATCATTAGTTCAGACTTTTTTTTTTTCAAAGCAATAATGGACAGAACTACAGCAGAAAATGGCTAATCTATCAACCAGAAAGTAAATTTTTTATTAATCCTAAATTGGACATGGGGCACAGATTTATACTCTATCACTCTGTGTATGGTGGAGCAGGGAGGGGAGAGCTGTGTTCTGAGCAGTCGTCCTGTCCCATGTTTACAAAGATGCATGCTACACTGGGCACTATTAATGGAAGGCAATCATTCTTCTCCCCACAGCAATACACCTTTGGATACACAAGCAGAGCCAAAATGCTATTAGAAAGAGTGCTTTTGGCACTCTTTCTAATAAGAAAGCCACAAGCCTTATGATTAAAACTTTGCACTTAGGGAACTTATCTCCCAAAATGAACATGTAAACTAAATATATGGGTAAATAATGAACTGGAAAAAGTACAAGTTACAGCTACTCCGTGTGTGTGTGTATGATCATTTTTGAGTGGAAACAAGTTAAACCTCTGGTCTCATCAGGGAATCAAGTGACTGGGAATTCAGGGAATCAAAGCAATTGAGGATGAGTTAATTTCTAAGAAATAAATATTTCTCAGCAGAATCAGGAACAAAACTGGAAGAATTTAAATGTCCTAGATTTAATGAGTTTAAAGGCTGATGATATGAGTGTACTTAATGGACTAATTATAATAATAATAACAATAATAATAAAGAAGTTACAGACCTTCATCTTCTGTATATATACTTAATATATTAATTTGTACAGTCCACATTTAACATTCCCATTCAGAGGCATTGGCTCTTATTTTTGTCTCTGACCTGTGGGTTGTAACTCTTCCTCAAATCCAAATTCACCTACTACACAGGTAGTTTGCAAATAGACTTACTGTCTGGGAGGATTAAGCTCTTAGAGAGCTGGAGAGAACCTTCCTCAGGTGGTATGGGGGCAGATTGTTCTTCATGGGATGTGGGTAGATCAGGCACAGGAAGGACAGGACAAGGGACACCCTGATTCCCTTGCAGCTATTATTATTTTTTTTTTCTCTTTCTAAAGATGGAGTATACAGATTTTGAGCTCAAGCATGGTTTATGGGTCTTGATGTATTTAAACCTGCTTTGAAGCTTACTCTTCAGCTCACAGCATAGGGTTGTTTGCAGTTTATTCACAGTGCAGTTTGGAGTGTATTGAGAACATGAAATGTTTCACAGGAAAAAGAAATGTGTTTTTTGATGGAATGGTGTGGTTGTATAGATGAAGTTTGGAAGAAAAGCATAACTAATGTCTCTAAGGTCTCTGCAATGACTGTGCTACTTTTGTGGAGTAAAACAACCAAGATTGCAAATCTGTGTGAAACAGAAATAATGTGTTCAAGAGCAAAATGAAAAAAAAAATAAAAAAATAAAATAAAGGTACAAAGACGTTACAAGACTTAATATCTAGGCATTACAATGGCAGACAATTCAATAAATATAAATTTAAAATCACGCACAAGGGAAAAATAATTTAATCTTTACATGTGGAATGAGGGACTCTGAGCTGATCATTACCACTCAGGAATTATATCTTGGTATTATAACAGATTTTTCAGTGAAAATATCAGCTCTACTGTCCTTAGTGACAAAAACCCAGCTGGAATAGTATGAATTATTAAGAATAGAATAGAGAACAAAACAGAGAATTTATGATGATATATGAGATACTATCTAATGTCAATTATCAATGTCAATAATATCATGTATGCTGACAATAGATAGTGTCATGTCCCTATATAGATCTTGCTCATAGCCAGGTTTGTCATCACCAAAATTATATAGCAAGAACCTACAAAATTAATGGAATGGCAACAAAGCTGCTAAAAAAGCATGGAGTTGCTAAGTAGGTAAGCTATAAAATAACTGAGCTTGGTCTTCTGCCTGTGAAAGAGTTGTAAGGTCTGAGAGGAATCTGGGACTACTGTCTGTAAGGTTATGAACAGCACACAGAAGATGAGTTACTCATTACCTACTCCAAGGCAAAATCTGGGGAGGGTTGGATATTAAACAAGATAGCAAATCACAGATTCTAGGTGGTTTTCAAGCAAATGCAGAAATGTAGTGGAAATTCCTATCACAATATTCTGAAAGTTGGAATGCTTCCATTTCTTGTCAGTACTGAAGATAAAGGTGTGAGCTAGGTGGACTTTGGTCTGATCCACAATTCGTGCTCTGTGGATTTTAATTTCTGCAGATAGATGGCAAGTAAAACTGAGGCCTCAGTAAGTTGTATTCACCACAATGCCATGTAAGAACACAGGGGTGGGATTCACTCATTATGCTGTGTGGGTGTCATCATTGGAACTGTTTGTTTAGATTCCTGTTATAGTCAGTGCAGAACTAGTCAATACGGCTTATGGAGTTTAAGTTGTGATTCATTTGGTCAAAAATCATTGCCTCTTTTAAAAGGAGACGTGTTCCAAATTTGTTGGATTGACTAGCTGTGACCTGATGGAAGCTGAGTGATATGTTCAGATAAAGAAACTTATATTGTAGATGACTCAGCCAGTCAGCTGAACTTTGAGACTTCCTAGACTGGCAAACCACAAAGAAATGCATGCCTAACACAGCTAAGACAACTTGGTAGCATGAGTACATAAAGATATTCAAAAATAGAGTATGCAATTTCGTTCAAGAGAACAAAAGGTATAATTACACAGATGTCTGTCTTGTCTTACACACATCCAAAACTATGACAGTGAGAATAAAATGTAGTTCTTCTTAACCTTCTGAAAGCACAGTATTTTAGCACATACTTGTTACTATGATATAAGGTAACTTGAGTACCTATGTTTAGGGATATTTGGAGTAGGAGGAAGGAGGAGTAATAACAAAACAACAACAAAAATCCAATACACTTGAATAAAGAAGGGAGTTTCAGCTTTGTTACGCCTGTAACTTTGGGGGATAATGTTAGCGTTGATGAAAGCATTTACTAATTGGAAAAAAAAAAAAAAAAAAAAAAAAGGCCTGTTTATTGTTCCCCTTCCCGAAGTTCAGGAATATAAAGAATAAGTTGCCCATACCAGTGTAAAATTCCCCTATTAAGGACTTTTCTCTCAGAAGACAGATGGGAAGATGACTATGATGCTTTGCTGAGTCTTACATTAGTTGATCAGACTGAACTGAGAAATTGAAAGCAGCTAGTAGCTAGTAGTAGCAGCTAGCTACTGTTCATCCTCTCCAACACCTGAGTCTACTGAGCAACACATTATCCAAGTTGCTGCTCCTTGGGAATCCAACAAGCAAGCTTCCTATACAAATGAATAGGTAGACAGACATAATACAACCTGTATTATATAAATTAAAGCATAAGTCAAAGTACAAAATGTTTCCACAAAATAGGAAGTATCCTTTGGGAAAATGAAGGTAGAAGAGAATAACTTTAGATTTGATTATGGAAATATGTGATGGTACACTAGCAAGGGAGAAGTAGAGTTGTGTTAAAAATATATATATACATATATATATGTATTTTATATACATATATATAATACATATATATATGTATTTTTTTCCTTGAAAGCTAAAGGTAATGTTGCTTCATATCTTCAGGTCTTTAAAACAATACTGCAACAGAAGAGATTGTCCATTTTAATATATTCTGGGAATGTTCAGATCAAGGAATTTTGCTTAGAACAATTCCCAGGTTTATGATAAAACTGAAAGTGTAGACGAGGAAAGGATTTATTCTATTTGCCTGCCACTATGAGAGTGTTTTCACTGCTGAAGTCCTGATGGTCTTACCATCTCAAAGGACTATCAGTTACCTCTGTGTACCTATTGAAGTTAATTCAATAGTTTACATACTAAATTAACAAAATCTTGTCAAGAGAAAAAGTTCATCTATTGTTTTATCAACAACAACAACAAAAAGGTTGAAAACAAGAGAAGGATAGATTCAAGTAATGCATTCAAGAAATTTTCCAAGTTGTCCTGTAAACTCTTATGAATCCCCCACATTTTTCTTCCAGTCTTTTCATAGTAAAGATGGCCCTGCAAACTCCAGCCAAAGCCAGTTCTGTTGGTTGTTGTTGTTGTTGTTGCCTGTATTTTACAATCACTGCTAATATTCTGAACTCGGAACTTTTCATTCTGTAGTCGTTTACATCATACTTTCAACATCATATTTGCATACAAATATGTGATTTGGAAGTTTTATCATATTATACATAGATGTCATGCCTGCAATTGTTTTATGGTATAATCTACTAATCATATGGAGATGTTTAATGCAACAGGAGTGCTATGTTGTCCTCAAGAGCATTCTATTAGTTGCACTCATGGTAAAGGCATGTAATACCTGCTCTATTCAATTAGAAATTCCTTAACGTATCTTTCTATGAGAATATAGTCCTACTGGGTATTGATGCTGCTGTGGAGCATTCAAAATATTTTTAATATTATGCACAAGCATAACCTCCCACTGCCACTGCCTCCATTGTCCTTACATAAGTCTGTAAAGGGACCATTAAAAATCCATTAAGCTTGTTAGTTAGCACAGCTTTCAGGGAATCTTGCAGCAAGTTTTGCTTTTTCAACACTTATAGGCTTCTATTAAACACAGCAATCTTTGAGCTATAAGGGTTTACTGGAATGGCCCATTAAGTGAGAGTTTTCTAGGGGGGATTATGTCTGGGAGAAAGAATGAGATCAGAGTTGTAATTATACAAATGGGTTTTGTTTTCTGCATTTTGTTTTTAAAGTAAAAGTGGTTTTTGTTATCTCAAGAAGCCCCCCCCAAAAAAGTTAAAGAGTAAAAGGATGATGTCATGATTAAAGTATTAGAGATTCAGAAAACTGGTTTCAATTGGTTGACTTGAGATTTCAGAGAAAAATAAAATAAAATCACTTAAGATACAGTTTGGAAGTGCTGGAAGTGCTGAATATCTCAAAACTTATGTCAATTTAAAGTAGAACTGTAGTTGTCAGGGTTTCTTAAAATCTTTTTTTTTTTTTTTTTTTTTTTACCTCAGAGTACAGAGAGTACAGAGTTAATAATAATTCTTTTTTTCTTTTTTTCTTTTTTTTTTTTTTTTCTTGTATATTTGGGTATTAAATTTTTTAGGATTGGGACAGGCTTATTTCTGACCTCTAGTTTCCTATATGTTTCTAAACAATTATTAATAAGGAAAAATCTTACCGTCTATAAAATAAAATAAAATAAACTTTTCACTTGCTTCATTGGTATTCACATAGAAAACTATCTTAAAAAATCATTGGACACTCATTCAACAGCATATGCAGCTATTCTTGTTCTGTCTGACCATTTAGACTTGCATTTTTACAAGAGTTTCTTCACTGGCAATCACTGCCCTTACATTGTGAAAGGAGATTCATAAAGACTCATTGCAAGCTATTGTGAAGATAGATTGGTTCCTCCGTATGAGGTCTAGCATTTGAATTGTTTGTTATTTCAGGGAAGGCATCAAATTCCTGAGAAGGCATCGAGCTGCTTATGGGAATATGTGGTACTTGACTGGAATAGTAAAGTTTCACTTTTTTGTTGTTGTTGTTATGGTAGCTATCTTTAAATTTACTTTGCATAAAATTATGGAAAACAATTTCCTACTTTAAAAAGAAATACAATTATTTGAATACAGTGTTTTCAAATAGTTGAGTACTTCCATGTTTTGCAAAAGGAGCTTGAGATTTGGCATAAGTACAGACCTGAGGTCAGGAAGATGCTTTTTACTCTCCTCATGTCCTCAATCCATTCAGGTTTGCTGAATCATAAGCTGCCAAAA
The DNA here is from genome assembly GCA_011074415.1 of Stictonetta naevosa. Classification (NCBI taxonomy): domain Eukaryota; kingdom Metazoa; phylum Chordata; class Aves; order Anseriformes; family Anatidae; genus Stictonetta; species Stictonetta naevosa. The sequence goes on along the minus strand of CM021699.1, from coordinate 108,710,095 downwards.
ATCACTATTCCCCATCTGTGCTTTCCTCACTAGAGCTTGCTAGATGCTGTCTGCTAAAATTCGTCAGCATGCTATCAGTCCTGCCCATGCACCAACCTAGCATCTTGTTTAAGTATGCCACAAAGATGAAGCTCCAGATGGGATCATGCAAAACTGGTTCCCTTCCAGCTGCTCTTTCCTCATTTAAACAATACCGTGGGTTCATACGGAAGGGAGATTGGGCAGATAATGACAAGAGCATGAGTTCAAGTTTACTTTTTTTCATTAAGTTGCTTCTCTTAAATCTGTGCCTTTCTCACTTCTTATTATACCTCAACTAAAAGTTGCACAATCTGGAAAGTGATCTCTAAAGTGGAAAAGACAGGATGAAGCAATGCTGTTCTGTCAAAAGAATTCGCCAAGTCTTAACAAGTCTTGAACACTTTTCTGTGTTGTCTATTCAATGAAACTGTACATGCATATAAAACCTCAAGTGCAAATTTCAAACCTCAGGTTTGATCATCTTATTGAAAGGGCCATTTTTTTTAAGGCATAAAAGGCAGGCAGTGATTCATTATCTTTTCACATCCAATTGTCTGTAAGCAATTCAGATACCTGAAGAACAAGAGGCCAGATTTGTGCATGTAACATTAATTTTCATATGTACCGACTGTTGAATGCTTGATGTTGCAAATGTGGTAGCACTGATTGGAAGACTCACCTAAAATGCAATATATTTTAAATCTATCTGTGCCTATAACTGTTTTTGAGTATAATGTATTTTTCTGAATGGTGTCCTTTGCAAGGCAAGTATGTCTGTGTTGCTAACTGCCAGTATTTTTGTAGCAGCACAGCCTCTCAGCAGACATGGTCTGTTCAGCTGAGGTGAAGCTGAACATAGAGGCACTAGGAATGAGAAGAAAATATTTGTAAGTTCAAGGGAATACTAAAGATGATTCAGGAATCTTTTCTATCCTTTCTCTTTAGCACTTCCATGAATATAAATCCTGCTTGCATATGGACTTGCTTGTTTCAGTAAAAAGAAAGGCATCTATATTAATGGGAATGGTTTCATTTCCTATAGTATTCTATTGTGTGCTACACTGTTCTGGGAGCCTGATGCATCTGACAAACTGCAGTAATGGAAGCTGATAGTGATGAACAGTAGAAAAAAACAAGAACCCCAAGACTGATCAGAAGAGGGTGCTGTAATTCTGGGAAGGTCTTTCATGTTCCGTGCCAGAATGCAAACAATGCCTCAGCAAGATTCTGGAGGATGCTGCCTTTCAGCACAGATGTAATATTAAGGACTTGGCTATCTGTAGTAGCAATTAAGAGACAATAGCACTTTTCACAGTAAGACAAAGATTTCCTAAATAAACCTGCATTTGGCCACTTGTGTTCTGCAGATAGAAGCTCCCCTACCAAATCAAATTATGGAATTCCTTCCTTTCCTACCCTGCAGCAAACTACTGTGTATTGCTGCTCTACAATACTGAACAGCTGTTCTTGTTCATCCTACAAGCAATTGCATGTGAAAAGATAATAAATCACTACATTCCTAATCTTGAAAACACATATGCATATTTCAGTCATAGAAACCATGCTGGGTGAATCCACACTGCTAAATAAAAGACAGTAAGGGATCAAAGACAAGCACTGACCCCTGGTGATTTACATTGCTTAATTCTAATTCACTCCAAGAAAAATCCAAGATGTATTTGACTGCAGACTCCAGAGACTGCTACTTCCAAGTCAAGGAGGATGAAGCTGGATCAGATTTGATTTTCTCTGCCCTGTGTTGTCCTTCAGCACTGCTTCATGGCCACTGCACCTTCTCATATCCCTTGTCATGAAACATCCTGCAGGAGACCTTCATTTTCTACAAAAAAGCATCATGTTGCTGGGACGTAATACAAACTTCATGTTATTTCTGACACCTTGTACTGCAAAGTACATAAAATCATGATGTTTTAAGGATACATAGGCACCACCTGTGCCCAGAGATAATCCAGGGACAAGTAACATGCAGTTTGGACACTGACAGTCTGTTCTAGATTGAATAAATCCCAAGCAGTGTGGGAGTGATTCAGCTTAGCTCTATCCTGTGACCGTATAGCTGCATCCAGAAGCCCATTGGCTTCTTCTTGGCCCAAGGATCACTTTGTCTATGCTGACAAAACTTAATTTAAAGGTGGGTTAGACTCACTTATCCACATCCAAAAATTGTTTCAGAGTTCTAGTTCTCCCAGATAGGTTAAAGTCCCTTTACAACTGTAGTTACAAACTGACAGTATGCATAAATGTAGGGTAGTGCCTCAGTCTATGCACTTGTATGAACAGAGGGACTATTGAAAGTTATGCCATCAATGGAATTTTTATTCTGGGAATCATATGTCTTAAAGGATTAAGAAAGGATGAGATCTGCTAAAATAAAATAATAATTAAAAAAAAAAAGTAAAATTTGGGTACTTATCTATAATTAATAAAATGTGAAAGGCAATATTTTCTAGTTCTGAAGCTTGGTGACACAACACAACTGGACATGCACAATAAAATATCCTTATCCTCACAAGCATGGTGACTGTATCCAAACTCACTGCTGAAATAATCCTATCTGTACCAAACCCAGTTCTTGCCCCAACATTGAACATGAGTCTGCTTGTTCATCGAGTCCAAAATTGGGTTGGGGTGGAGTAAAAATTTAACAGTATGGACAATCATGTACTGTTGCATGGACCTGAGTCCTCAACCTACATAATCTGCTGGCTTAGGTGTAATTTTAGTTTTGTGTTTGTTTGTTTTTAAATAATATTATGTGCTGGTCAGCTAAGCAAAAACATCCCTAGAAATTAGATTTTACAGAGGTTTTTGTTTTTGTTTGTTTTGTATAATGTTAAGATTATATTCATATTTGAAATACAATATAAGTTAATGAATATACATTTTTCCTCCTGGTGTAATGCCTGTATTCCTTGCTCATCTACTTTCATACAGCATAACCAGCAGAGGTTGGCATCATACATCTTAGAAGAGCCCGTGAAATGCTTTGCAGGAAAAAGCTACCTAAAACCTCTGAAGGAATGAGTTTGAAGGCTGGTCTTACCAGGAATTTTTCGACAGTTCAGAAACTGTTTATGCTGGGTTTTCTGGCACTGCTGCTGATTGACTGATTTAATATCTGCTGTTTTGTGCAAGTCCAGGTAGATGATGTCAGTTGCTCTTCCCTTATCCACCAATGCCATAACCCTGACGTAGGCCACAATATTTTGGCAGGCACAATATGCCTTTAGTAAAGCTATGCTGGCTGTCACCGGTCACCCTATTTTCCATGTGCCTTAACATAGTTTCCAAGAGGATCTGCTCCATGATCTTGCCAAGCACAGAGGTGAGACTGACTGACGTGTAGTATCTGCCTTAACATATTTATTCAGATAAGGAGTATGCTCACTGCTCTTTGGTTCTCACTAAGGAAATCAGAAACTATGTTCCTTTTAGATTAAAAAGCAGTGAGACCTGCTGTCTCACTCAGCAAACTGTGCCTGGATGTCCTGCATTGCTAATGTAGGTATGTGGTAATGTAGGCTACATGCTACTGTAGGCATAAGTAGAATAGGGTGATTGCAGCTGACTGGAGAGTCTCTGTCAGAAAAGGTTTTCCTTGGGTGTGATATGAAAAAGCCCGCAGAGAGTTCAATTTAATAGCAGTTATTTTAGAAATCAAGCAGAAGGATCTTGCTTGACAGGCATTTTCTAAACATTCCAGGTTTCTTGAAAACTCATATATGTGGCTATTGGCTGGTTTTACTGAAGAGACCAGACCCTGAAGCTTCATGTCATTGAGGCAGCCGAGCAGGGAGATTGCCTCTAATCCCGGGGCTTTCAGAAACTGAAGCCCAGGTTCAGTCTCTCAGAGTGGATTGTCTTCATGTTAAGAACCCTTGGACTATTACTGTCGCTGAGAATTTTTGGGATTTGTTCTGAATCAGAAATAAACTAAGTTTTGAATATCGAAAACTGATGATATAATTAAATCCTCTGTGAAGCAGAACTGTCTTTCCCCTACCAATTCTGTTAAAAATGTGAATAGGAATGATGATTTTAGTTCAGGTCAGAACTAGTTGCATTACTAGAGATGTGCAAAGAATAATAGCTTGCCTATAGCAAGTTCTGCTTGTGTTTCAGTTTCACAAGCATGTTATTCAAATACTAAATTTAAAAGATTCCCACTCCTCCAAAACACTATAAAAATATCTGATAGTCAATTTAAGATATTCTTTTCACATCTCCTCACAAACACATGAGATCCACAAAGCCTTTTGTCTCAGCTGGAAGATGCTTCTATTTGCTCTACCTCACGTTGAAGCTGATTGCCTCTCCAAAGTGTCTGATCTGTGTATATTAGAAAAATAATGCATTTGAAAGATGCTTATAATTCATTTAATTTCAATTCCTTTACTTTCTTTCATCCAATATTCTAGATAAACAAATAAATGAGGTAATCATTTCAGTGACTATATAATTTTCATTTTCTATTCAGTACACACAAAAGCCAAAGCTATTTTTCTTTAACACCCTTTTTTTATCCTTGTAAATTGTAAAGCAGAAAGATCTAGTCATGTCTTTTTTAGCTTTTGCATCTATTCCAGAAAAACTTCACTACATTGTGGGAAAAATAATACATGATGATGCAATGAAAGTATATTGTTTTCTAAATATACATGATTAAAAAAAAAAAAAAAAAAAAAAAAAA
>CM021699.1:108684332-108705263 GCA_011074415.1 Stictonetta naevosa | reverse complement strand
AAAAAAAAAAAAAAAAAAAAAAAAAAAGCTGATAACATTAATTCCCACCTTTGAAAATTTTAACTTTGGAGCTGATTCAGTTTTGTACTTTTCTGTCAATGTAATATAAGATTTGTTTCAACCATGCTCAATCAAATGTAAGATTTTTGACCAAAATAGATTTCTGTGAGAACTTTAGGTTGCCTGGAACACCTCTAATGGCTCAGGATTCTTTCCAACAGATTTTTGTGGGCCTAGGGAAAAAAAAAAAAAAAAAAGAAAAAAAAAAAAACTTAGGCTGATTGGATGATTCTAATGTCAGGCTACAATATTGATGGTATCTGTGTTACTAAATTTTTCAGACAGTCCAATCATTACCACATCTCCATTATGGGAGGGTTTTAAGCAAGCAGGAAGAAAGAAACAATTCCTGCCTCAGAGAGCTGATAAATCTTCCTGTCTCCTTCCCACACGTACACTCTAATGTGGATTCAAATATGTGTTTCTCTGACGCTCAATGATAGTAATGATTAATGATTGTAAATAACGTGGATTGTTTGCCACAGAGTTCTGAATTCTATAATATGAATTAATCTCCTCTTCTTTCATAATTATCAATCAAACAGTAAAAAAATAAAAGAAAAAATGAGAGAAAAACCTCTCTATTTTATCTTATTTGGAATTTAGTTAGATTTCGGGGGTTAAATCTATTCAGTTTTAAAAGAAGACGAAAACAGAGGATTTGATTGTTCGTGACATTTTGTTCAGAATCAATCATTGTCAGCTCAGGTTAGACTGATTTACTATGAGCCTGCCATAGAAAAGATTTGCCACAAATGGCAAGGCTCTGAGCTGTTTCCACCGCACTGAACATAATGATGGATTTATCATTACAATCAAGATGGTAAAACAGCATGGTCCCCAGAGTCGTGAACCAGGCAAATTGATCACAACAGCCCTGAAGTTATATAAGGGCTTTGTTTATCTGGTCTCAGCCTGCAAGAGTAGTAATCCAACTTAAGATAAGACACTCTGATCTTTACAGAGGTTTGGACAGGTTTTATCTCCTAAACCTGTATATCGCAAATTTTTCTCAGCTGAGGAGTAAAACTACCCATTAAACATATATATATATGTTTACTTGTTTGTTTGTTTATTTAAAATAAAAGGTAGCCCAACATAAACGGAAATACCAAATTTTTGTGGTGTAAAATAACCACTAATCTAACAGCATTGTCTCAATCTGTAATTGAATAAATATAGTGTAATTTCTTAGTGAGAATGTCAAAAATGCAGGAACAAGAGCATTTCCTCTAATGCATTACCTTTTTGTCACAGGCATTCTTTCTTAATTCCATCAAGAAATGGCAACACCAACCTCCTAGGCTGAAATGAATGAAAGCTAAAGAGAAATATTGTCCGTCCTGCAGCAGCACAACAGAAAACAACTTTTACCTACCAAGAGAAATGAAGTCAGTCTGTAATTTGCATTTCTGACCATATGTTTCAAAAGGAAGAAAATATTATTATTTCTATTTTCCTGATGTAGAGACTAAGCTTTGTATAGAGGAAGTGATGCTATGGGGAAAGGTGAATCACAGAAGGCTCCTCATCATCTGGTAAGAAGCTAGCCTGTTACCCTTGCAGACTACTATTCATTTTCCTGTAATTTCTGGACCTATAGAAAAAGATCCAAAAATAAAACTGATAAACTGATCTGTTCAGTGGGATGATGATATATTTTTCACTGAGGACTGGAATTTTCTTATTTGGAGGGATGATGCAGGAATGTGAAATCTTCCAGAGCCTGGCTTTTTCCCATGTGGGGACACAGCCTTGTAAGAATTCTTCAATCTGTTTTTCCAGTGTGGCAGAGACTGGAAAGAATTTGTAATTTTATCCTACATTCAGCAAAAGAACCTTTACGACTTTTTATTTTCACATAAATCTTGGCTGGATATGTTCTTTTTGGCTTGGATATGGAAATAAAATTTGAGTGTGAAAGTCAGGATTTGGCATATTTATAAAACAATGAAGAACTGGAGTGCATTCTACAGATTCCAAAGGCAGACTTAAGCAAGAGTCAGTTGTCAGAAACAGCTGTGAAATCATGTGATTTTTCCCATACTGAAAATTCCATAAATTTTGTTATAAGCTTGCAGGAGCAGGGAATGTATTTTTCTATTTATCTGACATGATCTATGATGATATGAACCAATGAACAGAGATTAGTATCTATATCTTAAGTTTGAATTTAAATTAGGTTAATTAAACAGCTTTGTATTTTGAAACATAAGTGTATCTTTATGAAGTATGATTCCGTAAATGCTAAAAAGATCTATTGCACATTATTGATTCATTTTGAGTGCAAATATGATGTAAGCTACAATTCATGGACAATAATGATTATAAAGTGGTTATATAGATTTAAAAATAAAATAGCACACCACCTAGAAAATAAAAAAGACTAATTCAGAGGCCTACTGGATTCTTCAGGGATTAATTTTGTGTATTGAGTGGTACAGAGGGGCTGTTCTCTCTTTTCACCTAAATATTCTTTTCAAAGTACTCTTACACAGACGCTGTTTGACACAAAATGCATTTAAGCAAATTTATTGTCAATTTAGCCTTCAAAGTGTGTGTAGAGACATATAGTAGGAATATGTTAAATGAAATTTTTATTGTGAGAAAGCAATGGCTAAAAAAATAGTGTGAAAATTAATGGTCTTAACCCTAAAATCCCATCAGTAAGATATGATAGCATATTTCAAGCCCACACTAATATCTCTTCATCAGTATAATTTTAATGTGGCAGTTCTTCTCTTTCTTTATTGAAAAATATCAACAGTTCTCTGCTCAGTCTTGAAATCCTGAAAAAATTCAGAAAGTTGCGTTTACTATTTTCCCAGGAGCCTAACAAATACAATGTGCTCTTAATGTTCGTTAAAGCCAGCCTAGGTTAAGCTCATTTGTGAAGATATAAATCCCTTCTAAGAGACTGTTTCTTTGAGAGAGATTTCTGCCCTCAGCTGTTCTTGATCAGTGGGAACTGGCTGAACCCTACATCCACCACAATTGACCTTGTGATGGCAGAAGGAGACAGAGACAAATACATGGCCAGAAGAAAACATACTCAGCTGTGGTGCTCCACAGTTGTGAACTCAGAATTAAAGGAGGCTGTTTAGATTTTCTGGTACCAATTCCGATGTTTCATGAAGGTAACTTTCAGAGGAGAGCACTGGGGTAGTGAAAATACTCTATCCAGAACATACATTTCTGCATTAAGCCTGAGGGTAGCCTGGTATAGGCAGTAATACCAGATATGGGAATATAGCTATGTATAGGTCATCAAAATTACTTGCAGAATGACATTTCATTCTTTTGTGGTATTTTAACTGGCATCAGTAAAGGTACTTATAAAACCAATTCCTGCATTGATTCCGATCTTTGTCTTATTTGATTCTGTCCCTAACCTGAGTTTAAAGATGGTGGAAGAGGTCACACACCTGATTCACAAAATAAATAAATAAATAAATATACATATATATATCAGAGGAAGCCCTTCATAATTTCATTTCTTAGCCACATGATTTGTTGAATTATACGAGGGATTTGGAATTACCCCTGAAAGATTTAACACAAATCCTTTCAGGAATCATACCAATGTTAGTTTCTCTGTGGCAAAGTATCCTGGGATATTGTAATTAACTGTGCATTTTAACACACATGCACATACAAAGAAAAACATTTTGGGTGAATGGTCACCTATGTCTAAAGTTCACGCAAACAGCTCAGTATTTACTCTCCTCCTGTAAAACCAGTTGAGATGTGATGTTTTAGATTAGAATATAAGATCATAAAAAGGAAAAAATCACATAAGGTAAATCAGCTGTTTTCCTTAAGCTTCTTATTTTAACTACCAGTGTTCTCTCCTGGATAATTTGTATCTACTGTTTTGATAAGACTCATCTAATGCATAGTGAAGAGCAAAGCTGAATGGAAAAGTGGTGTGGAAAGGCAGGAAAGTGATCATGAGAGGGTGCTACTCTAAAGTGTGCTGGGACAGATAAACACTAATGCCATTGCAGCCCTTTATGTGCAAACTGTTGTCTTAGCTGAGCAGATCAAGTCTATAACAATTATAATATACTTTTGCTATTTTCTTTATCAACCATGGCTGTTACTTTGAAGCTTCTTTTGTCCCTTATTTCTCTTTTCTCTTCTTGTCTCTTCTTTCTTTGGAGGTTAATGGGATGTAGCTCATCAGTGATCTCAGGTCAAACCGTTTGGCCATCCCTATCTAGAAGTCATCTAATGAGTGAACTAGCTCTTGATGCTGGCAACTATAGGTCAATCTGATTTTGTATTAACTTGAAGAAGGTCAAATGGTCTCTAAATTTGATAAATATCCCATTTCTTGAACTGCTGATGGAGAGAATAGACAAGGTGAAAGTTAATACAATTCTGGACTTGTACAGACACACAGATAGGTACTACAGCTTAATTTGCACAGGAGATAACTTAGGCTCAGCTTGTTCTCCAGAATTTTCATTTATTAATTTTTATTATTTATTTATTTATTTATTTGGTATCCCGATTAAATTAGAACAAATAATTAATGGCAAAAAGTATATTTGGTAATTTTAGCCTCTTTCAGTATGTTAACATTCCCTGAACAGCCTGATATTTTTAAACTGCGTCTATCATTATAATCTTTTTTAGTTATGGTTATCTAAATTTTGGTCTCCATTTATATTCTTAATGGATTAATTATAAATAATTGAAATTAGAGAAATGTTATGTGATTCTAACAAGATAGACAAGTCTCATGACATGGTTTCTCTTTATGAAAAAGGAAAGGAATGCAAACATTTCTGGCTTAAATATGGAAACAGGAGTATGAAATAAAGTTTTTTATTATTATTATTTATTGGCTTTATATGTATTTACAGCAGAGAAGGGGTTAAGATGTACTATACAGATACCAAATTACAGAATAAAATATCTATGAGAATTGTAGAGCAGGACTAAGGGTTTGGATTGATAAAGTACCTAGGAGACCACCAACAGGAAAAGCAAACCCAAAACAAAGGAAAAGAGAAAGAAAAAAGGAACTTCAACAAAATACAGTGAAACAGAACACCCTGAGTTTTGGATCTGAGCAGAAACATGGGAAGTTTGTGGTTTCCTGTCTTTTGCAGTTAGAACCATCTGACTGAAGATGTGTCATCTCTGTCTCTTCATGTCATCCTGTGAAGTTGTATTTTTTTTTTCTCATTTGTTTTCTGCGAATGTACTGCTAATATAATGCTAAACCTTGAATGCTGGGCTAAAGTCACCAGAAAATTTTGAATTCAGCAGCATTGAATATATTTAGAGTTTTGGAGAAAAGTTTGTAAATATTTCAGTTTTCATTTTCCAGCTATATCAGGCAACTAAAGGCTACAAGAACAACCTGCAGAATATATTGGGCAATCTTATTCAAAAGGTTTCATTTCAGCAGATGCATACAAGGGAAATTATTCTGGGTTTACTCAAAATTATTGTGATTCAGAGGCAGTGCCTGTAAGTGTCTGAAGGCTGCTGTCAGGACAGAACCTTTCATACAAGCATTTAAGCTCCTTGGGAAATGAAATGTCCAGGTTGTGAAACATGAAGTTTAGTCTGCCAAAGATAAGAAGGAACTAGAAGTATTTTGAGCGTATATTAGTAACACATAAGATTATTCATTATGACCTATTGATAATATATGTTCACTACTAGTGTCTCATTAACACTTGCCTGTTAATCTGGCTAACTTTAATGACAAGTTTTAGAAATGGATGGAAAAATTTTCACTTTAATATAACACTTATGCTTGCAAAGGCCATATATATTTTTCTCAACAGTGTCATGAAACTCAATTTGTGGTGAGATTTAATCTGTATGGGGGGAATTTTAAAGCCACGGATGCAGAATTTCAACTAGCTCAACAGTGTGCTTTGAAAAGTATGAAACTGGATGAAATCAGAAACGTGCTTATTGTTTCTGATTATTACTATTACCTGTATATATGATGTGGCATACAAATATATATTGCTATTGCAGGACTTATAGAAAATAAATTATTTGATTATGCCAAACAAAGCTTTTGATTAGAAAAGCCTTTTTATATGCTAAATTGGCATAAAATGGTGAAAAATATGATTTCTATCAGAACATCAGAATATTTTGATATTTTGTATGCTGCTGCTGCTTCTGGTTTTTTGAAGGTGCTTCTGGGGAAGTATTTTTAGATTCCAATTACCTACATTACCTGTGTGCCCCAACTGAATATGGTAAACTATGATGAATTAAAATAACAAAAGATGGCAAGAGGGCTATAGTGTATCATGGACAAGACACTTTACATGGAAAACTGGAAGACTGTGATAGAAAATGAGACCAGGATGTACCAGTGGATCACCTCCCATGAAACAGCACAGTGGAATCAAAATAAATCATACTGTGGGTGGAATGGAACATCTTTTTTCCAACCATTCATCTGAAATCCAAATTATTCCACCCAATTCTCTCTCCCGTCTTTCTCTTTCCTTTTCTTTTTTATTTTTATTTTCTTAGCTTTTTTTTTTTTCAGAAAAAAAAAAATGAACCTGATTATATTTCTCACATTTACTTGCATGAATTTCAGCAAATGTGAATATTCAAGTTATATATATGCTGAATAATATTTTCAGCATGAAATGACATACAATTTGCCAAGCATGTATTTTGAAGCAAATGGACAAAATTTGTAAGTTAAGAAAAAAATAAACTTGGTAATTCAATTTATGTTTTTTGTTTGTTTGTTTTTGTTTGTTCGTTTTTTTTTTCTTTTTTTCCTACCACACTCTGTTTATCTGAGCTTTATTGTTCTCTGCTCTTTTTTGTTCTCCACTGTTCTCTACATGCACAAGCAGTGGGTCTGTCTTCTCAAGAGACTTTCAGTGGTGTCTCTGAACACCACTGCCTTCAGTTAAAACCTTCATTGCCTGAAGGTTTTAACTGAAAAATACTTGTTGGCCAATTCTTTTCAGTAGCAGAAAAGCTGAGTATTTTCACTAACCATGAACATTTTGACAGTTTCTGAACAGATTGCCTAGTCCATGCAACTAATTTATCTTCTGTGAGTATTAAATACGATAGGAAAAAAAGAAGGTTCTGCTGCTCTCAAAAGGGAAAAAAAAAAAAAAAAAAAAAAAAAAAAAACGAACAAACAAATACCTGCATGATTTTAAAATTCTCTTTCTGTTTCATTGCAAATAGATCTTGGTAAGCTTGAGCTGACTTGAGATTGAACTTTGTGCTCACAGGCTAGAAGAATTATGTAATGACAATCAAATAGAGGGTGAGTAGAAAGGACAGCAACAAGCCCAGAATTGACTTGGAGCATAGGGATAAGCAAGGAGAGGACTGCTTCATAGCCAGTTCTTTAATTTTTCTGTCTTTCCTTCTGAAATTTCTTTAAGAAAAGAAAAAAAAAAAGTAGAAAAAGAAAGCAATGGAAAAGTTATGCAACAGTGACATTAACTTAGAAATAAATACTACTCAGCTTTATCATAGAATCATATAACAGCTAAAGTTGGAAGGGACATTAAAGACCACCTAGTTCCAAACCCCTCTGCCTTGAGCAGGGATGCCACACACTAGATCAGGTTGCCCAAGACCATCCATCTTGGTCTTGAACATCTCCAGGGACAGGACATCCACAGCTTCTCTGAGCAACCTGAGTGAAGAACTTCCTCCTAACATCTCTAAATCTCCCCTCTTTTAGTTTAAAATCATTCTCCCTTGTCCTGTCATTGTCTGCCCGAGCAAAAAGTTGCTCTCCATCTTTTTTGTAAGTACCCTTTAAGTACTGAAAGGCTGCAATGAGGTCTCTCCAGAACCTTCTCTTCTCCAGGGTGAACTGCCCCAGCTCTCTCAGCCTTTATTCATAGGATAAAATATGATATTATATTTTTATATAATTTTGATATTAATTATACTTGATATCCTTTATTTTATTGATTATTCTTCCAGTTTTCCAGTGTATAGTACACAGTCCCGTGGGAACCATTGCCAAACATGTATGATGCATGTATGTGTCATATGTACATGCAGCATGGTATCAGAAATTGTTTACTTGTTACAAAAAATTGATTTTTTTATGGATATTTTAATGAATATGTTTCATAGCAATTAAAAACACGATATAAACACTTGTTTAAATCTACTCTTGTTCAACAAAACACTTAACTCTAGATACACCAGTACTTCAAGCAAAAGTTAGGCAAAATAAGAAGGATTTATGCAAATTAATATCACCAGGGTCTAGATCTATGAATCAAACACCTGTGGTGAGGAGGTGTTATGCACCCTAGGTGGAATCCTGACATAACAGGAATACATAACTTTTGGTAACTGGCTAGCTTCTTTGGATAGCTTGTTTAGCCCTACCTCTGATACTATCTCATGGACCAGAATTTTACAATTTTATCAACCTAAATTCTTCGTTTGATCTGTCTTTTAAACCCAAATGGAATCAAATTAACACTTTCCCAAATGATTAATTCCCAGGTCAAACCTAGTGTATGGGTTCCTAACTTTTCATTCACTCACCTGAATTGGTAAAACAAGGTGTAATATATAAATGTTGTGTTGGTCCTGACCTCAATTATTTGCCAGAGAAAAAGTGGACCGCTGAAGTTGAGCCTTATATACTAGTATCTTTTTCTCAACTTTTAGATGGGAAGAGGAGGATTTTCCCTGGGATCACAAATTATATTAAACAACACAATTTTAAATTGCATTCCAAGCAACATTTTTTGTTGTTGTTGTTTTGCTGTTGTTGTTCTGGCATACATGATGCTCATTAACTACTATTGCTTATTTTGAGCTGCATTTTCGAGAATGCAGCACAAAATAGGTAACTTTGAGAAAACCTTTTGTTGGGTTAGTCTGCTAGTTATTACTCTGCAGTCTGCCTCAACAATATTTTTTCTTTGTCAATAACAGTGCACATCTTACTTCAAGTCTCAGCTTTGCCGAGTTTCACTTTCTGCTATTTCTTTTTTTGCTATTGCTTTGTCTGCTCAATTAAGAGCCCTGTAGTATCACTGCCTTAGCCATTTCTCAAATTTTGATGAGCCAAGATTCTAAAGGAGACATCTGGGCCAATAATGGTTTTACAGAGTCATCCAGACAGACCTTGGTAATATATGCAAAGTCAGGAACTTCATCAACAATCAAATCATGGATGGCAGTAACCTTTTTAGACATTGACTTAACAATTAAGCAGCATGAATCAACATGTTGGGTCTCTGTCAATCAACAACATGTGCACTGCATAAGAAATGCTGGGTAAAGCTAATGGTGCTGACATTATATACGTCACATTCTCCTAAGGACCTTACTCTCTTTGTTGCAGTTCTGTTCCCCACCATTAGATTATAAGGTACAACATGTTTCTTCCTGAAAGGTGATAAAGCAGCCGCTTTGATAAATTTTCATGACCTCATCAACTCACAGAATTTGTACAGAGGTTTCAATGGATTTGTAAACAAGGCTTATTTTCAGTATGTGTAAATGTTTATGCTGAATAGTTATGATGCTCTCTGAGACAGATTAGTTCTCTTCTGTTGTAATTTAAACAATGGAAGGGTAAGGTGACTTTCATTTTATAAAATGTTTAGATCTTTTCTATAGCAGGGTGTTTTTCTCTATTTTATCTCTGCCAATTAAAGACATGAACACAGAATTTTCCCTGTATTCAGAAGACAATATTTAGATTATGGTGAACTAAAATTTTAACATTTTAAGAATTTTGTAAATAAAGTTACATGTTGCTCTGAATATAAGAGATATGTTCACTCCCTGAAAGAATTAAACAAAATGGAAAAAATATTGAAATCACTTAATTGAAACCAAATTCTGCTTTTTATTTTAGGTTTGTAGATAATCTAGCACAATGTTCTGCTGCTTGATTTTGCGAATAAATCTAAATAGTAGTTTGCAATTTTTGGAAACCATAAGCTGAAACTACACTTAAATTAGCTGTCACTTGAAATTTCAAGTTGCAATAACTGGTTTATTCAAGATGTGTGTGTGTGTGGGGGGGGGGGATATATCTGAAGATTCCATGCTATAGATTTATGATTAACACTACTTTTTGGGCTTGCTGCAATCACTTGTCTTCTTGGAGAAGAGAATATAAGATAATTCATTCCAAAATACTTGTTGAATATTACAGAGTTTACTTAGCAGCAGATTTGCTCTTGAAAATATCTGAAGGACAAATTTTAATACTGACACCTAAGGTCTTTTTTATAATTCTTTCCTGTATCCTTCATAGGTGATGGCATAGGTATTATTTAGATATTATTTATAGTATTTATATGCAATATATAATATCTATATATATAATATCTATATGCAATAATTTATAGATTTTTATTAAACATCTCAAGTAGTTTGCAGGAGATCTTGGAGGAAGGTGAAAATGGCTCTCATTTTAATTCATTAGTAGTCAATATGGTACACTTAAGAAAAATAGAGTAGCTAGAGTAACAGAAAATATGCTGTTTTTTTCAAGGCTCATTCATTTTCATATTTTCTGTTTAAATCAGCCACTCTTATCTACCAGAATTAGGAATGAGCTATACTTTAGTGAAGGAAAAAATAAATAAATAAAAAATCATAGAAACTGTATTAAAGCAACAGTATCACATTTTAATTAGTAATTTCCCTGAAGTTACTGGAGTGAGGGCATCCCTCAAGTACCAACATCAACTGCTTCTGCTTAAGAGCCTTCCCAGCATAGGGAGTCTATGCGAATTTGTTAATACTACTCACATGATGTGAATGGTCAAACATTCAGGCAAAGTGTGGTTTCTCAGGCAGTGAGAACTGAAAATGAATGTAGCTATCACTGAAGATCAGGGGTGGAGTTTCTGTTGGACCTTTTAGAGTAATATATCCCTCCTTGCTGATAGGAATTTCAAGGAGTCTGATAAAGAGGAAATGCCAAGTCTTGCAGCTGGGAAGGAGTGATTACACGTACTGGGGGCCACCAGCTTGAAAGCAGCTTGGCTAGTGGTGTCCACCAGAGGTCAGTACTGGGTCCAGTGCTATTTAACTTAGTCATCAGTGACCTACATGAAGGGACAGAGAGCACCTTCAGCAATTTTGTGGACAATACAAAGCTTGTATTGGAGTGGCTGACACATCAGAGGCCTGTGTGTCCATTCAGAGGGACCTGGACAGGTTGGGTGGAGAGGAACTTTATGAGGTTCAAAAGTGTAGGGTCCTGCACCTCAGGAGGAACGACCCCAGGAACCAGTACAGGTTGGGAGCTGACCTGCTGGAGAGCAGTTTTGTGGAGAGGAACCTGGGGGTCATGGTGGAAAACAAGTTAACTGTGAGTCAGTAATGTGCCCTTGTGTCCAAGAGGGCCAATGGGATCCTAGCCTGCATCAAGAGTAGTGTGGACAGCAGGTTGAGAGAGGTGATCTTCCCCCTCTACTCAGCATCGGTGAGGCCACACCTGGAATATTGTGTGCAGTTCTGGGCTCCCCGGTACAAGAGGGACGTAGAACTTCTAGAGAGGGTCCAGCATAGAACCACAAAGATGATTAAGGGATTGGAGCATCTGACCTATGAGAAAAGACTAGGTGAGCTGGGCCTGTTTAGCCTAGAGAAGAGGAGATTTAGAAGGGATTTTATCAACATCTACAAATACCTGAGGGGACAATGTAAAATGGATGGGGCCAAACTCTTCTCAGTGGTGGCCAGTGATAGGACAAGGGGTAATGGGTATAAATTGAACCACAGGAGGTTTTACTGCCATATGAGGAAGAACTTTACAGTTCAGGTGACAGAGCATTGGAACAGGCTGCCCCGAGAAGTTGTGGAGTCTCCTTTTTTGGAGATATTCAAAACACCTGGGTGTGATCCTGTGTAACATGCTCCAGGTGACCCTGTTTGAGAAGAGGGGTTGGACTAGATGATTTCTGTAGGTTCCTTGAAACCTCAACCATTCTGTGATCTGACATGCAAGGAGAAGCTGAGAGAGCTGTAAACCTGAAACAGAGACGCCTGAGAGAGATCTTATCAATATACATAAATATCTGATGAGGAGAGTAAGGGAGATGAAGCCAGACTTTCCTCAGTGATACCAACAGAAAGGACAAAAGGCAAGAAGCACAAAATAAAATACAGATTTTTTTGTTTAAACATAACAAAAATATTTACTGTTGTTTAGGTGGTCAGACACTGGAATAGGTTGCCCGGAGAGGTAATAGAATCTTTATCCTTGGAGATACTCAACCCAACTCAATATGAAGTCCTGAGTAACTTATTTTAGTTGACCTTCCTTGAACATGGGGGTTGGTTTATATAATCCCCAGACATCTTTTCTAATTTCAGTGATTCTGTGGTCTCTAAAAGACAACATGATGAAGAAATTACACATGCGCACACACACACATGCATGTGACTCTTGAAGAGATGCATGTCAAGGATGTCATCTTTACTAAAATGTCCCCTGCTAATCCTGAATATCAGCTTGAAAGCTTGGCAGAGCTGTTTCCACTGCTCACATCTAAGTGAGTTTTATAGTTTTATAGTTTTGGCAAACTTTGATTACAACTGATCTTACAATTAACCCGAGAAGCTGAAATGAAGCTGAAGATGTTTCATACGATACAATCTTCCTTAAAATGAGAGGACTAATGTAATTCTGCTTAAATCTGTTTACTGAATTAGTATTGAAATTGCTGGTATTGCTATTATTTTCATTTTTAACAGTAACATCTAAAAGACCTGTCTGAGACTGAATATGAGAACATAAGAACAACCAAAGCAGTATGAGAGTTTCTCACTTGAACCTATAGACAAGAAAGTGAAGAGGTATAAAAAATAACCATAACAATAAAAACCAGCCAAAATATGCTCAAAGTAATACATACATATATATATATATATATATATATGTGAAAATACTGGGCACAAATGCAAGATGTCATAGTTTTATGCTGTATATATGTTTTGACAGATTTAAAGATAATTAATGAGGTTGGAATTGTACAGGATATTTTATTTTATTTTATTTTTTTTTGTATTCTGATGACACAAATGCAAAGTGAAATATAAATGTGTTTATTCATTTCTGTTGTTGTTTTTTTGTTTGTTTGTTTAACACATTAAAATCTTACAAATTACCAACAGATGGATACCGGATTAGGGATCTGCACATCTGATTCCTGAAATTCTGTTTTCTTTCTTTTTTTTTTTTTTTTTTTTTTTTTTTCTACAGATGAAATTCATCATATAGGAAAATGTTTGTGTTATTACTTGATATACACTATTTAATATACTTCATATGACAGTGAAAGGGCATCAAGTTGATTAAAAACTTAAAAATCTGTCAGTCATGGTGATATTCAAAATAATTAATAAAATCTGTGTAATCAATACGTAGTGCAATTATAGATCAATTAAAAATCCAAATGAAAGTAACTCCCTTCTGATTACATCCCCCATATAATTTAATAGAGTCTACTAAACTGAAAACATACCTATAAAACATAAGTTTTGTCCAACACAAAAGTCAGGAGAAAAGGATGTTTGGTACAACATTCTAAGAAACAAAGTAGATTCTAACATATCTAACTTACTAAGATCAAGCACGAATCAGATTTGTTTGAAGTTCACATCAACGGAGTTTGTTTTCAACCCTTATTTATACCATGCTTTGCTGTGCTTTCTGTTTTTGATGCTCACATTTTAAGAATGCACCTATCCTTTCGAAAGCTGTGAAGTAGGACCTAGCAGTAGAGACTATGAAAACTTCATTCATGTGACTGGCCATGACCAGAGGTTTAGCTAACTGAAATAACATGAAAAACTACTGGCCAGGACATAAAAAAATTGCTGACCATGACAGAGAGCAGTGTAAGGAGCTGCAAAAAGTTGAAGATAGTGTCATGAGGGATGACTGGATTTTTAGAGATGGAATTAAGTGAGAAATGGCTAAATTTCAGAAATAATTGGAGGTAAGCTTTTGGAATCTTTTGGAGAATACAACAGCAAGAGTATGCAGGAAACCTATCAATAATACCATATCAGCAAGATTTATTTTATTTTTTTAAGTATGTAAATAAACTGAGCAATCAAAAACTTAATGGAGGGCTGCATGATAGGCAATAGGAAAATGAATGGTAAAATGTAAAGTTGCTAGTTAGATTCAACTAAAGGATTCCAGCTGTTGGACAAGTGTGTTTTGTTTATTTCATATGATGATAACATCTTCTGTTTTATATTCTTCTTTGGATAATGAAAACTGGGAGGACAAATCCAGTGTTAAGTAATGCTCTATGGCTGGCCTAGGCTGAAGAAGTCCAGACCTGAAGTAGGAGAAGGAAGCAACAAGAATCTGAGTTTAGTATTCATCCAGTGAAGGAACAGAATATGATACCAGACTCAAAAGATAAATATTGTTTTGGAGAATTAAAAATAAATCATTCCTAGAAAGCAAATAATTTGTAATCAGAACATAGGTTGGAAGACTCTTGCTTAAAATATTCACTGATTAACTTGGAGAAACATTGGAATTTATAAAAATCAAAGCCTGCTTATTCAAAAGCAGAAAGAGAACCTAAATTTATCAAATAAATTGTTGGCTGTAAATAGTTCTCCCAGCTCTTTCATCTGAACCTAATTGACTATCAATAATGCATAGAAATGCTGAGAGATTTAAAGAATCATGTAACAGGCATTCCATTATGTAATTAAAGATCATTAACAATATTAATGACTTTTCTAATTCTTATATTGTTAACCAATCAGTATTGCTTTATGTTAGGAATATACTTTCAAACCTCCCTGTACCAATAAAAAGGGTACATCTTGCTTATCTAACTCCTGCAGGTAATTCACATAAAAGATTTGGCCTGAAGAAGCCTTGAAAAACCTTAATCAAAAGCCATATGACCAGATAACACCTCACTAGACAACTAAGAAAAATAAAGATTGGCAAACCTAACATTGCTATATAGTCACTAGAAAGTTTATGGTGGTTTAAGGAAGAAAATTCTAATCATATATGTGTATGTGGAGAACACACAAAAGATGAGAAGAATACTGCAGAATAGTTCTCTTGTAGGACTGCCAATACCATGGAAATTTTAGCATCTGCCATGTGAAAATGCTGGTCACACAAGCTATATCTGCCAAAGACTGACAAAATTTCTGCTCTACTATACATAGCACAATTTCCCTTCAAGAATTTGTTTATATTGAGTTCATCTCTTTTTATTTTTGATAGTCAGTGACTTGCGGGGGTGAGGGGAGGACCTTGACATTCTGTTTAAATAGTAGACAAAATCCTTTCTGTGAATATTCTAAAGACTCTTGATACCCCCTATGTCATTGTAGCTACCAGTTGCTGGCTGCATTGTTCCATAGAAAAGTTTTTCATACAATCATAGAATTACAGAATCATAGAAAGATTTGGGCTGGAAGGGATCTTAAAGATCATCTAATTCCACCCCCCTGCCATTGGCAGGGACACCTCCCACTAGACCAGGTTGCTCAAAGCCCCATCCAACCTGGCCTTGAACACTTCCATCCCATGGGTTATCCACAGCTTCCCTGGGCAACCTGTGCCAGTGTCTCACCAGTCTCACAGAAAATAATTTATTTTCCAAATCTACCTAAATCCACCATGTTTTTTTTTTTATTATTATTATTTTTTTTTATGTAATGTCATTACTCCTTGTCCTATCAGGGACTGATAGTCCCTGATAGTCCCTCCCCAGCTTTCCTGCAGGCCCTATTTAGATACTGGAAAGACTGCTATAAGTTCTCTCCAGAGCCTTCTCTTCTCCAGACTGAACAACCCTGTCTCCCTCAGCCTCTCATCACAGGGATTGCATTTGTGCTTGGGATTGCCCTTGCACTTGGCTTTGTTGAACCTTATGAGGTTTACACAGGCCCACCTCTCAAGCCTGTCCAGGTCCCTCTGGATGGCATCCCTTCCCTCCAGCACATTGACTGCACCACACAGCTTGGTGTCAAACTTGCTGAGGGTTCACTCAGTCCCACTGTTCGTTTCACTGACGGAAATGTTAAACAGCACTGGTCACAGAATCACAAAATCACAGAATGTTAGAAATTGAAAGGGACCTTGAAAGATCATCTAGTCCAGTCCCCCTAACTTGTCCCAATACTAAACCCTCAGGAACACCACTTGTTACCGATCTCCATGTGGACATCGAGCCATTGACCACAACTCTTTGAGTGTGACCTTCCAGCCAATCCCTTACCCACCAAGAGGTCCAAATATAATGTAGAGATACCAAATGGTATCAATTTTATTTTATTGTAAATTATTAAATGTTTCAGATGATTGCATCCAGGAAAAGGCTGATCAGCAATTGGGATGGGGCTGCTCAACTGGTGAAAGCTCTGTTTCTCCTCATTTCAGATGTAAAGGGTGGAATGGCACAAAAGATAGGAAAATTCAGAAGAGATACCCTTGCATGTCAAGCACAAGAGTCATGGTTTGGCACATTGATCTCTTAGACTGTTCAGTGGTTTGAGATGGAAGAGTTTTCTTCTTCCACTGGAATTACAGTGCTCAGCACAGGATATTTTAGTCTGATGAGATGAAGAGCAATTTCAGTTCAGTTAGAACAAAAATGAACACTGTTATTACCTCAAGGACAATTCTTCCTGTTCCGAAGCTATGCTGGGTATCTTTTCATCTTGTTTCAGTGCATAGCAAAGAAGTACTTACAGTCCTTTATGTGTTGTTTTTTTTGGTATTGTGTGCTTGTTTTTCAGAAGAGGACTGAATCTTGGGAGGCACAAAATGTCGCATGTCACAGGAGATGTAACATGCTAGACTATTTGTTTGCGAGTGGTTGTCTAGAACTGGAATACATAGGTTCAATCATTTAGCAGTGATAAGAAGAAAGTCTTTAACTCAGACAAGAGTAAACATAATAAATATCCTCTAACAAATATAAGGAACTTTTCATCTACTCATGGTCAAGTGATTTATGAAGGAAGATAAATATCAGTATTTCTATTTTGTAGATTGAGAAGCAGAAGAGCAGTGAGCTGAAATGATTTGTCGAAGGTCAGTGGGGCTGAACTGAAAGGAAAAGCTATCATTTCTAACTCCCATCTCCAAAGTATGAAATTTACAGCTTTGCAATTATTTTTGTCTAATATGTGTTTTGTACTCCTATCTTCATGTATACATACTGTTACAGAAATGTTTTTGCAATGGTGTCCACACATATTTTTAATAGCATTTCTTCATAATATTTATATTATCGAAAGAATAGCAAGCTTAAGACTTTTTTTTTCTTTTTTTTTTTTCTTTTTTTTTTAAGTAATTCCATCATCTCCTTCAGCAGTTAGCCTGTACTTTTTGTATAACATGTCATATTGCCTTAGTGGCTGAACTCACAATCCTATTGCCTGAGGAAGGAGGTTTTGTTAGCCTTCTGTTCTGATGATATAACTGTGTTTCTGTTGTCGTTGTTTTGTTTTGTTCTCAAATTTCAATACAATGTTTAAAGCAATATCAATATTCCAGAGCTAGTTTGCATTGCTTAAGTCTCCTGTGTTATTTGTTACTCACCAGTTAATCACCCTGAGTTATACATTACTTCTATAAAAAACATTTTCAGTGGAAATTCCTCAGATATTGCCAAAGATAGAAAGAAAGAAGGAAGGAAGGAAGGAAGGAAGGAAGGAAGGAAGGAAGGAAGGAAAGAAAGAAAGAAAGAAAGAAAGAAAGAAAGAGTAAGAAAGAAAAAGTAAGAAAGAAAAAGAAATTAAAAATATATTCACTGTAATGAGCCCAACATACAAAAAAATCTAGCAGGCTGGTTAATTATACATACTAAATCTTATTCATAAAAGTGCTTAAATATGTGCTTAGTATTAAAAACATTTAGATCCCCTTGGTTACATCCTAGCTTGTGTCTGTGTTGACATATTTGCCATTATTTGGCTTTAACAGTGGCCTTTTCACTGGAGATCTTGATGCTGATTTTTAAATGTGAAGCAAATATCTAACTCCTACAGGTTGTCTATAAAATATACTCTAGCCTAAATTTTAGTAAAACAACAGTTTTTAAGCTTCATTGTAATGTATTAATCTTAAGGTGAGTTAGTTGGTCCTATTCAAAATATATATATATATATGTCTGAATATACAATCATGGAGCTTTGTAAAAGTCCAAGAAAGTTTTCTCATATCAAAAGGAAATAAAAAGGAAATGCTGTGAGTTTTATTTATTTATTTATTTGATTGTTTATTTATATTTTGTTATTTATTTATTTATTTTTCCTAGATGTGGAGGAGTGGGAAAGAGTAAAGAATCAAAAGAAAAGCATGCATTTCCCTGCCATCAGGAATCAGTTAATGGTTTCCTTATACATAACACAAATGTTTCCTGTTAATACTTAAGTAGATGATGAGGATTCTACTAATTAAGCATGACTGTGTACTTTTTACATCTATTGCAAGTGAAAACAATGTTGCATGGATGCTTCTGTATTTTCACTACTGCACTTCACAGTATCTTTCTCTGATCCAGGTGAAAATAAATAAATAAATAAATAAATAAATAAATAGATCTGCTTTACTTTAAAGTGTTTTACACTGTAACCTTCTCAGTTGTGTCTTCTGTTTTGATTTCTTTAAATTTGCAATAGCTTACAAAATATTTTTAAGCCTTCAGAGAGCAATACCATCTAACATACATTATCCAAATGAACTGTATCTGAACAACTATAATCTGGGAAAAATGGTGTGAGTACCCACCCCAAGGATGCAGGATAAGACAAGTTCCATTGGGCCAGGATTATTCTGGATAAGAAAAATAGAGATGCTGCAAGTAAAGGAAGAAATCTAGTTCTGAGTGTGGCTGACAGACTCCTTGGGGAGAGGACAAGAACAGAGTGACCTTCTTTCTGCTATTTTGTTGATGAAAGCAAGATCTGCAGTGGTTACCTACAGCTTTTGATGCTACTAACCCTCAGAGCATGGAAAGTTTGATGAGTGACTTTTTAACATCAACTCTTTCCAAATAGACTTGAGTGGGTTTATTTCCAATGTAGCTAGAGACAGAAGTATTCTTTCTCTCACAAAAGACAAGACATCATGAACTGGCCCGATTTTTTATTTTATTTTATTTTATTTTATTTTATTTTTTCCTGAGTTTCATTACCACTAAATCTTTGATACCAGGAAGCAAGTAAGCCTTCAGAAAGGAGTGGAAAGATATAGATTGGTAGATATAGAGTCCTCTTAAAGCAGGGGCCAAAGATCAGAAATGTTTTTGGGTCTTGGGAAATAAGTGCTTATAAAAAGTAGCTAGTGTTTTTCATGAAAATTACTGAAAGTTGGTGCACAGATGAACAAGAAAACAGATTTTCCTTTAATGATGTCCCCAGATTCTTAAATTAAACCTGGCAAATAACAAGATCCTTCCTGTATTTCAAAAGATATCTCACAACCAGGTACTGAAACACATTTCTTAAAGCCCTGGAAACAAGAGCTTAAAAATCCAGCATCAAAAAAAGAAAAGTCTGTAATTTCTCCACAGACGTCTCATTCTCAAATATACCATAAGAGCATTCATCTAATGCACAGCCTAGTTTTTCATGTCTAGCTCAGAGTGCTTGCAACAGCACAATGTAAGGATGTTTCAGCTTTGAACTAGTCATATAAGTCCTCAAAGTTATAACATTTGCATTTCAAGTGGATTACTTTTGGACTTGTAAATAGATAAGGTGGTGAGTATACCTAAAGTAAATAGCTATGCTTGAAGAGGTAGCACAAATGCATATTGAAGAATTCTTTCAAAATTGGCAGATGGATAACTTGTTGAGAAAGACCCTTAGGGCTGAAGTTTTTCCTAAGCCTTACTTTATTTTTATCTTAGTAGCACTTATTGATAGTAATGTTCCTAATATGTGTCTTCACATAGTTATGGTTACTTCAATTACAATTTAAGGAAACCAGAAAGATAGTATTGTAATATTCTTGCTACAGCAATGTGAAGCTGACAGATCTAAACACACATATTTTAGCTCAAAAGCTAAGTACAAAAAGGGCTGATTTATTTGTTTAAACCACTTAAATGATATCTAGTGTAATTTTAGAAATCCCCAATGTGACCTTCAGAAAGGCACAGGTTTAAGTGTTGCACCATATCTACCAACCCAGTATAGAAATTTCGGACATCTTAAAGTATCACATATTTTTAGGTGTCTATGTTTGGACAAACTAATCCCATCCATCTACTGAAGGATAGTAAGGTAAGTTTGCCAAAGTTTACTTAAGATTTCTGGTAGACTGAACAAATTCATTTTGCATGAATGTATGTAACAAATAAGTTGTTCAGAAGCTCTGAGCTTATCAGGTCAGTGGTAATACATTTTTTTTTGCAGCTATGCAGTAAATCTGGTGGGTCATACAGTATTTGATGCGTTGTGTATAAACTGCCCAGCTGTTATGTTCATGCCCAGCTGGTTTTGCATTTCTTTAAGAGATTGGCCTTTCTCTACAAAAGTTATATATTGCATATGCTTGTATTTCTCTCTGGAGACTTTGGACTCAGGAGATCAGAAGACAGATCTTACCAGTAATAACTAAACCAAAAAAGACATTCAGTATCTTAACTTTATCCACAAGGCTAGATCCTTTGTTTCTAGGTCCCCAGCTCCAATGAGCAATGAGGATCACTGCATTTACACTCTCATTTTTTTTTCTTTTTCCCTAGATATGATTACAGAGGCATTTTTTATGCTCTTGAAATGTCCATACCCCCAGGCTTTAGGAATATTTCGACACATCTCCTGCACAGCCTTTCCCTGCTTCTACCCTCTGTGTAAAACCTTTATTTTATTTTATTTTATTTTATTTTATTT
>CM021699.1:108652898-108684232 GCA_011074415.1 Stictonetta naevosa | reverse complement strand
ATTTTATTTTACTTTATTTTATTATTTCTTGCATTTGAATTCAACCAGAGTTTTGCTGTTCACAGAATCACAAAATCACAGAATGGTTTAGGTTGGAAAGGACCTCTGAAGGTCATCAATCCCCTGATCAAACAGAGACACCCAGAGCAGGGTGTCCAGGCAGTTTTTGAAGATCTCCAAGGAGAAGTGTGTGGAAGGCGACTTCCTGATTCATCTGGTTACTGAGCCTGGAGGGGGAGTACCCCACTAGACCTGCTGTTCACGGAGAGAGAAGTACTGGTGGGAGATGTAGTGGTGAGGAACTGTCTTGGTCAGAGTCACCACAAAAAGGTAGAGGGGTCCAAGAAGGCTGGATGCTCCTCAAGAAGGAAGTCTTAAAGTTGCAGGAAAAGGCTGTCCCTGATGAGCCGGTGGGGAAGACTAGAATGGATGAACTTTTTCTGAGTCTCTGAAAGAAGAGAGAAGAGAGTTTATGTTCAGTGGAAGAAAGGGCAGGTAACTCGGGGAGAGCACAGGGAAGTTGCCAACGTATGCAGAGAGAAAATCAGTCTGGGATGAGGAGCAGAAGAAACCCCCAAAGTTCATGTGGAAACAGATAGAGACCTGCTGCTCCACCTGGACTTTCACAAGTCCATGGGGCCAAATGGGATCCACCCAAGGGTGCTGAGAGAGTTGGCGGATGTGATTGCTGGGCTGCTTTCCATCATCTGTCAGTAGTCATGGTCATCCAGAGAGGTTCCAGATGACTGGAGATTTGCTAATGTGATACCCATGTGTAAGAAGGGTGGTAAGGAAGACCTGGGGAACTACAGGCCTTTCAACCTGAGCTCAGTGTCAGGAAAGGTGATGGAACAGGTCATCTTGAATGCAATTGCACAGTTTGTGTGGGACAGCTGTGGGATCAGGCCCAGTCAGCATGAGTTCATGAAAGGCAAATCCTGCCTGACCAGCCTCATCTCCTTCTATGACCAGGTGACCCACCTGGTGGATGAGGGAAAGCCTGTTGACATAGTCTACCTAGACTTCAGCAAGGCTTTTGACACGGTCTGCCAGTATTCTCCTGGAGAGGCTATCAGCCCATGGCTAGGACAGGTACACTCTTTCCTGGGTAAAAAACTGGCTTTTTTTTTTTTTTTTTTTAATAGCCATTTTTTACTTAGAGAAAGATATCCTTGAAGTTCAACTATCTGTTGAGGCTCCTTTGCTATTCAGAACAGATTTGTATGGAATTCTGCCAAGCAGATCCCTCAACAAGCTAAGACTGGGTCCTGAAGTCTATATAATTCAATTATTTGGCTTGCATTTTCTCTCTGCATTTGAAACTCAACAATCTCAGTTACTGTTACCAAAGTAACCTTCAATCTTCACATCTTCATTGTTAGTGAGTAACAGATCCGGAAGATTATCTGGTGAGATAATCATTTGTCACCTGCAGTTTCAACACACTCCGAGGTTCTCTAGACTTCCTCCACCCATCTGTTTTGCCCTTCCAGAAGACACTGGTAAGTTTAAGGTCCCCCATGAATACCAGAGCCTGCAATCATGAGGCTACTTCCAGTTGTCTAAAGAAGGCTTGGTACATTTCTTCATCTGTCTGTAGCAGACACATACTGTGTTGTCCTGCCCTTCATGACCCACAGACTTGTATCTGACCCCTAATTTGGCAAAACTGGAAACTGTAATGAATTCTGACTATTCATTGGCTAATATATGTAAAAAATAACATAACTTAAGCCAACATGGGTTGTTGTTATTCTATATTTATATTTATACTCAGATAAGCAAGAATCAACATCTTCATTTGATCCCTTTATTCTCCTATTCACGTATTTATACTAACGTTGCAAAGTTCTTGCCAGAACAAAACCCATTTTTGTTTGTTTGTTTGTTTGGTTTTGGTTTTGGTCATTTATTCTGAAATTAAAAAAAAAAAAAAAAAGTATTTTTGTTAAAGAGACTGCAGTGGAATAATTAGTGCCTCCTTACTTTGTGTATTGCTCTCTCAATGCAGGAGTTACACACAATTTAAAACATCAATAAGAAGTAAATTGTTGCAAATTACTATTCTTTCCTCAGTATCCAATAATTTGCTGGAACCAATAACAATGGTGTCAGAATGTAACCTTGGATCAGTTCTGTTCTGCAGTGAACCCATTAATTGTTTGCACAATACTAATCCTTTAAGAATACTCAACAAGACCATGCTAACTCCTTGAGATTTTTTTCTTGCCTCTGTTTATAGATCTGAGTGCTATATTTCTCCCAGTGTTAATGCTCTTGAACAGTAAGCTAAAGGAAAAGAAAATGTAGTCAACTAAAAGCTTGAGCTAAGTGAGCTATTATCACAGCATTGATATAAAATTGACTCTTCTGCTAATAATAATAATAATAATAATAAAAAAAAAGATGATGAAATTCTCCTTCAGTTCTTCTAACTTACTATTTATCACTGATATTCCACTGAGAATTCCAAAGTAAGTGCACATATGTGTATTTCTCTGAGAGTCCTTGATTGAAATATTGTATGTGTATATGCCTTCTTCCAAGATTAACTGAACTTTATTTTTGGAGATGAGTTGATTTCTCAGATTCAGGAATACATTTCTGCTCAAAAGTACATAGGAGAGAGAATTAGCAACTGCATCTGTGCTGTTCAGGTAAATGTGGTAACTAACCACAAAGTTAGAAATAGCATCTCCTTGCATAGTTCTGAGCCATGAAGGAGATCTGAGATATTTTAAATGATCTCACATTTGCTCTGAGCTGGATACATACACTCAGACAGCTACTGTGAAGCTGCTGATATGCAGTAGCATGTTACCCTGCAGTAACTCATTTGTGTTTTGAAGCCATGTGAGCCAACAGATTTAAATCAAGCTGCTATAACTGTAAATTGAGGGTTCTATCTACTGAACTTATCAACCCCAGCTGGTGATATGTAGCTCACTTCTCAGGCAAGAGGTGAAATGTTGTACTAGATTCGATATGATTTGTTGCCCTCTTCCTGGTTGTCCCATCCTCATTTCACAAACAAAACATGGTGTTAAAGGAGGGAGAGAAAGAGGTGTTTCCTACCTCACCCCATGTTAGGACATACATTTCCATTGTAGGATCGTGTTATGAATGGAAGCCTACTAGCTGGGCTATTGATTTGAAGAAGTGGCATTTGAGAAGAGAGTACCATTAATAATCTATTTTCTTCTGAAAAAAAAAAAAATATTTGACTACTGAGATGAAGTTCTGGGGCAGTTAATATAATTTTGTGTATATGCAAGTCTTGTCACCCTTTCAGTAAAAAAATGTCCAGTGTCCTCCTTCTCATGGTGGAAAGTGGTTTGTAATTACTATTCTCCTCCGTTATTGCACTGGGCTAACTTGCACTTTCTGGACAAGTAACCTCTTCCTTTTGTGGGAGAAGACATTAAGTGAGGGAGAATGCCTAAGGAAGTTATAGGTCAGTCCCCAGTATGAGACTGGAACTAGACAGACTGTTTAAGATTGGTTGTGGTCTCTTATCTCTGTGTAAATTCATATCTGTCAATTTTTACATTAATTTCTGTTGCTTTAGGAATAATACTGTTTATTTGTGTTCTTTATTATGATGTGGTGGGTATGCTCTGCTCTTGTGCAGTGTGATGAGTACTTTCTGCTCCTGTACTTGGCATAAGTCTTGCTTGTGAGCCACAACAGGCCTCAGTGTGATTGTTTCTTGACTGGACAGCTTGTTAGCAACAGGGCTCCAGGCAGAGCTCATTCCTATGAAATCTCTCATAGGCAGTAGTGAAAGAACCTGAGCTTGACTAAAAATCAATCCTTTTATCTAATAAATATGGCATCTCATCTATGTTCTCTCCATAATCAAAGAAGAGTCATCTTGACACCATTCCTCTGTTATCTACAGAGTGGAGTGAAGCCTGACTTTTTGCTTTACTCCCTTTAACATCACTTGTTTATGCAATACAGGTCTTGGATGAGCAGACCACCCCTCTGATCACATCCGGACCTAGTGGTGTAAGTAATTGACAAGGACACCATTAATTGTTAAGGGGAGGGGGACTGCACAACCTGATTCCTAAACAAATTGGCAAAGACCTGAGTTCTGGAAAATTACTGACCAAAAGACAATGGCCCCTCAATCCTATAAATAGTGACCCTGAGCAAGAACTCTTTGAGGACTCCAGGGACCACAGGGGACTGCAATCTCAGTCTCCTGCTGAGCTGAGACACCTCTCAGATTACCTCTGAGAGGATGTGCATCTCAGGGCTGCCCCTTCAAGGAACAAGCTCGTACATTGACAAACGCTGATGAGGTTGTAGAGTGAGTAATTCACTCTATGAGGTATTTTGGAAGAACACCACTGGATTTAGAAACCCCCCAGGACTCTGCAGTAAGTCTTGGGTGAACCTTGCTATTCATGAATCTTTAACTAAATCACTGCTTCTATTGTAGCAAATTTCTTTAGATCAATGTGTTAATTGACTAATACTTATATAGTGATTAAGTGCTGTTAAAATCATATAACCTAACTTTGCTATTTGCTATAAAGGTATATAATAAATTGTTAATTGCTGCTACATTAGAGTTGTATAAATCTAATTTAGTGACACAAATTTGTTTTATTTTTTTATGTGTGTGTATTGTTTTTAATTTAAATATACTATTATTATGAAGTAGCAAATTTTATTTGTAACTAAAAGAAATGATAGCATTGTAACTTCACATTAAAAAACACATTTTCAGAGTACAAAATACAGTTGTTAATCAGTCAGTATTGTTAAAGGTGTTTTAAGACAGGTTTTAGGAGCCTTGTCAAAATGTCCGACAAACCACAAACCTCAGATCCAGTGAGGTGAGTTTTTTTTTTATTATTATTATTTTTTATTATTATTTTTTTTTACTAATAATGCTGTGAGACTATGAACTGTAATAACATTTGAAAGTGGAGCATCTGGCTGCATGGTCAGACCAAAGCAATGTTTCAACCACACCTGGAAAATCTGTATTGACAGAAGTCCACCGAATTAAAAAAAAACCTCAAGTCTGTGATGTCATTACATACACAGAGCAGTCCAGGGATCCAACTGTATAGGAAAGTGATTTTGCTGTTAAATATGTGGATTTTGGTGGGCAACAAGCTGAGTATGAGTCAGAAGCATGGCCTTGCAGCCGTGAAGGTTAATTGCATATGGGGATATATTATGGGTATAGAATGGCTGTAGCCAGCAGCTTGAGGGAAGTGGTGGCACACCTGTATTGGTCTAGTATTCACATTGGAATGCTAGAGTGAGTCCAGCAAAGTTACCGCTAAACAGATAAGGGCTCTGGAGCACATCAGAAGGACAAGACGCAATGATCATAACTTCAAAATTAGAAAACTCCAATGAAATATAAAAAGACATTTTTTCACCGTGAAGGTAGTCAAACACTCACAAAAGTTGCTCAGAGACGTATCTCAGTCTTTGGAGATATTAAAAATTTAATTGTGCAAGGCTCTGAGCAAGCAGATGTAACAACAAAATTGTTCTGATTTTGAGTTAGACCATAAGAACTTCGAAGGGCCCTCTCAACTTAAATTATTCTTTGAGTTTCTTAGTCTGTATACTTATAGTCAGGAAGCACTGTGCGGCTGGAGAAAAACATGAAAAACCCACTCATATCATAAGTGTAGTAATAGAAATTTTTGAAATCTCTCTCAGGAAAAAGTGTAGCAAAACAGACGAAATGTAAGACCTTCCCCAATAGAAGAGAAAACTGCTGAACTTAGAAAATAAAGGGTAAACTGTATATAAAAGGGGGAAATGTAGTCTATATTGCCCGTGAGTCAGTAAGAATTTCAAACATTGTTTAAGTTAACTACCAACAGAGATTTATAGCAGAATGTGAAGGGATAAATAACATGAAGTTTTTAAAGGAAGTAGTCAAATGAATAACTAGTGAAGAAATCCATATATTTTAAAAGGATTTTGAGTAGCGAAATGTTGGACAACTTCAAGTGCATAAGAAAGTGTGCAGATACAGACACAGCTATGCTAAAAAAAAAAAAAAATAAAAATAACCGATCTTGTCAGATAATATAGGAAGTCAAAAAGTATCTGATGCAAAACTTTTTGAGATCATTGATCATTCAGAAACACTGATAAGAAAATAGCTGCCAACACTGCTACAGAAAAGGACTCCCTCAGTGAATCAAAATAAACTTAATCAGTGTGCATGTGTTAAATTCTGATATTTAGACAAGCTACGTGATGAAATGAAACTAATCATCAACAACTGCTGTTGCATACCAAACTCAGATGGCTCTCCATGGAAAAGCACTCTAGAGTCTGATTGACCTTCATGAAGTTCAAGTATTCTTGATAGATAAGTCATCCCTTGTTGAACACCTCTGTAGCAAATGCCTTCTTGCACATCTGGTTTCCTTAGCTAAGATTTTTGACGAGCCGTATTCCTCCCGCTCCCTATTCCAGAATAGCAAGGCAATGATATTGCATGTTAGTTACAAGGCAGAGAGATTTCAGAGGAACACATACTGGATGCCAGAATGAATTACAGTTCCAGAACTGCAGTGTTTACAGGGCTTCTGTTGTTAGTCACAGTCTTCATCCTGAGAGATGCTATCCGGAAGGACATTGCCATATATTTAAATGCCCTGAAAAGAAAGTTTTATATTTGCTTTTATGGACATAATGCTTATGCAGTTCCATGTGCAATCTGTTCTTTGTCAAAGCAGAATCTTAGTATCTTTTGATATATAAATAAATCTCAAAAACCGTAGTCTTCCTACGTCATATATTAGCAGTCGGGTCTGGATGATTGTGAGAGAAATGTTTACTGAAGTATGTACTAAATTGCTACTACTTTCATTGCTTCCTATCTCATTGTGCCCTTTACAAAATTAACTCTTTATCAATGAAATCAAAGCACAGGAATTAGTTTGTAAATGTCAATGTTTTACCATTATGCCTTACAGCCATCAAGAGAAGAAAGCACAGACCTCTCAGAAATAAGCTAGGCATAACTGCCAATTTTGTACATTTTTAGTACAAATAGCTCATTCATTGTCTGAAAAAGTTCCCTTTTGACATGATTTATTTATTTTCAAATGACCTTTTTATGGCCTTTGCTCTGGGGGAAGCTCAGAGAATCAGGTTGTTTTGATTTAACACTTAGGCAGTTAAGTACCATGCAGTCACTCTCTCACAGCCCTTCATCAGCAAGAGGAAAAAAAAAAAAAAAAAGAAAGAAAAAAAAAAAGAGAAGGAAAAAATAAAAACTTGCAGATTTGAGATAGGATTGATTTAATGGCAGGAACAGCAAAGGCCACATTGAAGAAAAAGGAGAAAAATATTACCCACTTTCCATCAGCAAGCCATATTCAGCCACTTGGGAAGTTGGATTCAGTATGCATAATGGTTACTCGGGAAAACAAATGATTTTTTAACAAAAGTCCTCCCCAGCTTTTATGGCTAAGCATGCCATCATATGGTATGGAATATCCTTCAGTGAGTTTAGATCAGCTGCCCTGATGATGTCCTTTCTCCACCTCTTGCCCATCCCCAAACTACTGGCCTTTGTGGTGGGGGAGGATCAGTGAGACAGCCTTGATACCGTGCCAGTACTGCTCAGCAACAGCCAAAACATTGGTGCACTGTTTTGCACTGTGCATTGGTGCTATTCTAGCTACAAATGCAAAGCACATCTCTGTATGGGCTGCTGCAGGGAAAGCTAACTCCATCCCAGCCAGAGCCGGTACACAGATTCCCAACGTGCTAACACTTTCCTTAGGTGTAGGTCAGTTAGCGAAACTGAGCCACCAGAGAAGACCACAATTCCTTCAAAACTAGTCATAGCCATCAGGAGCAAGGCTGGGCTATCTCAATTTCACAATTCCAGTACGGAGTCCTGATTTTGAGCTGAAAGTACTTCCCCTTTCCTCTGATCCAGTTTCAAGTTTTTCTTGCCCTCCAGCTGTGGCAGTGTTGATACATTTGACATATACTTTCTGAATAAAAGTTTTCTTGTATCAGACCAACTAGCTGTTCTTGAAATCAGTTCCATGCATTTCCAGTCTGCAGACAATTTAGTGCTGGAAAGGTTGCACAGAGAATCCATGAAATCTCTGTCCCTGGAGGTTTTCAAGGCCCAACTGGAAAAAGTATTGAAAAACATAACCTTAAAACAGTGTTGACCTTTCTCTGAGGTATAGCTGGGACTACAGACGAGTTCCTTGTACTACAGAGCAAGTACATTCCAAATGAATGTTTCTGTAAATCCCATTTGGGGATCATCAGGGTCTACAGTAACAACAAGAACCTCTTCTGATGTCAAAGGTACAAACTTATTGTCATTATTACCATTTTGTTAGGAACAAAACACTTTTTAGATGGTGTGCCTTTACCCAGCTTGTTAATGCTTACTAATACTAAGAAAGAAAATAATTAGGGATTTTGATTCCGACTTTTTAACTGTTCGTAAGTTACTAAACATTGAAAAAAATATTAAAAAATTGACCTTTTCACAGTATCCCTTCTTTGAAGTGTTCCATCACTTAGAGAAAATGATGATAATATGCCATGTTTGATGAAACATGCTCTGGCTCTGGCTGCCAGCTCCCAATGGTGCCTGCTAGTGCCTGTGAGTAGCACTTAGATATAGACCTGTGTTGAGTATTCACTTCTGACAGATAGAAACCAGCCTGGAGAAACAGTGTCAGGAAATGTAATCCAACAAAAGAGCTTGAATCCTCACCCAGCCATAAATCAAATACCTGGCCTGCTAACAACCTGATTTAATCAAGATGTTGTCTACCTGGACTTCAGTGGCCTTTGACACTGTCTCCCATAAGATCCTCATAGACAAGCTGTTGATTTATGAGCTGGAGAGACAATGAAGAGGATAGAAAACTGGCTGAATGGCCTAGCCCAAAGAGTGATGATCATCTATGAAAAATCAGCAAAGGGTGATTTTTCATAGATGGAAAATCTAGTTGGAGGCCAGAAACCAGCAGATCAATAATGGGTGCAGACTTGTTTAACATCTTCATGAATGATCTGGATGATGGGGTATGTTGTACCCTCAGCTGATCTGGATATGATACAAAACTTGAGGGAGTGGCTGGTTCATCAGAGGGCCACACAGCCATCCAGAGAGACCTTGACAGGCTGGAGAGGTGGGGTGACAAAAATCTCATGAAATTCAGCAAGAGGAATTGGAAAGTCCTGAACCTGAGGAGGAATAACCCCAGGCACCAGGACATGATGAGGGGCACCCAGCTGGAAAGCAGCCTAGAATAATAAGACCAGGAAGGCCTGGTGGAAAACAGGTTGAATGTGAGGCAGCAATGTGCCCTTGCTGCAAAGAAGGATAATGGTATTCATGACTGCCTGAAGCAAAAGTGTTGCCAGCTGGTCAAAGGAATCTTTCCTTCCCTTCTACTCAGCACTGGTTTGGTCACACTTGGAGTACGGTGTCCAGTCCTGGGCTCCCCAGTATAGGAGAGACCTGCACATACTGGAGGGAATCCAGCATAGGGTCAGAAAGATGATGAAGGGGCTGGAGCATAGGCAGAGGTTGTCCAGAGAGATTGTGGATTTTCCCTTCTTGGAGATCTTCAAAAGCCACCTGGACATGGGCATCCTTGTCTCTGGGTGTCTCTGCTTGATCATGGGTTGGACCAGATGGACCCAGAGATCCCTGATAACCTCATTCATGATCCTATATATACACATATACATATATATAATGTCACTATTTTATTTATATTTATTTTCATCACTTTACCTAATTTCTACGTTCACTCCTCCCAAGTAAACCTGATAGTTCACAGCTGTCTATCACTTTTCTTCATCTATCCCTTCTCCTGTAATTAAAATAAAATAAAATAAATCTAACCAGACACTCCCACTCCATTCCTTTCCCTGTAGCAAACTAAGAAATACTTCTGCTTTCATGCTTTTTTTTTTTCTTAACCAGGTTAGTGTTATGCAGCCTATTTTACAAATTTTACAAATATTACATGCATTTAGGCTCAATAACTGGCAGTTTGTTTCAGAATAAAAACTGTATAAACCTTTCTAAAAAAATTTTTTTTTTTTTTTTTTTTTTTTTTGCCAGGAGGTTCAATAAGACTTTTGAAACCTCTAACAGGTCAACCTAAATAAAATATTATTTTATGCTGAGTTTCAGAGCTGGAGAGATGAAACTTGGGAGAGTATCTGCATAGAGAACAGAATAATTTAACATTTCTTCAGCCCAAAGTGTCATGATAGTGAAATAAAAATAACCATAAAATAAGATTTTGAATCTGATTGGACTTACAGATGCTGGGAATTTTATATTGTGTTTTACATTACAGAACTAAGGCCACCACCTTCTTTTATACTAAGATTCAATATTTTAATAGATTATATATGGAAAAGCTGGTCTATAACATTTGCTTAGATTTTCTTCATAACTATACAGAAGTTGCTTCATGGTTAATTTAAAAAGCAATAAGGATATCAGTAAGATTTTTTTTTTAAAAAAAAAAAAAAAAGATAGAAGGATTTAGTTGATCATCTTTGTATTCACTCCTCAACTAAAGGAAGACATAAGACTTCTTTAGGTGTTCTGTGCACTAAGAATTTTATGCTGTTCAAATTTTGCTTAAATATTTAGTTCCACAGTTGGTTTCAGATTATTTTTCATTTGCTAGATTCCCACTCCGCTGGATTAAGACAAAATTGCATAGCAGGCATAAGAGATTTTCCTCACAGCTTGACTTGAAGTATTGAGGATTAAAAAATAAATAAATAAATAAAAAATAAAAAAAAGGAAAAAGAATAAAAAAAAAGGAATATTCCTTCACTCTTAAACAGTGGCGTGTATTACTTACTTAATGTTTTAGCATAAGTGCTGATGTGTTTAAATAGAATAATGAGACGTTATTAAGGAAAACATTTTTTTTTTTTGCCTATTGTATGATTAGATTTACTTCATCAAGACCAGTGCTGCAGGAATTGTTTGTAAATTCACAAATGGCTTTCCTCTGGAGATGTAAAAATACTTAAAAAACTTAGATGTCAAGGCTCAGGTGTGAATATCTGTATTATGTGGAACATAAAATTGTAAAACAGAATTACTGTGAGTTCAATAAAATAATGAACGAAACAGTGGGTGCCTCTTTCTTGGTCATGCTTTAGAACTAGAATTTGCTTTCATTTCTGAAATGCATATTACTCACATGGCTTTACTTTACCCAAACATGAGTGGTTTGGAATTATTTATGCTACCTCAGTGTACTATATGGTTCCAGCTATCTAACTGTTTGGATGGGAGTTTTAATATTATTTTAGAAATAAAATTAATTTTAAAAGGAGAATTAATCTATTCCAAACATTCCCCTCAAACATACATTTGAATGTGGGTGTAGCCTTCCACCCTTGATGAATTCAATGGAGCTGGTATAATTGCTACCCATTTAGAAACATTAGCATTGACAGTGATGATGATATGCAAGGGATAACTTCACATCGCTTTGACTGACGACAGAGAGCCTGGGGTTGTACGCTGGCTGTACAGTAATTTCCTTGACTTCTCATGTCTGTCATCCATTTAATTCAGCAATTTCAATTGTTTCATAACATCTGCTCATTCAAACATGCATTAAGGTTAATTACTTGGGAGCTAAACACCTTTTTTAAAATAAACTTAAGACAAGATTTTTAAATATAGCAAAATGATCAAAATATAAATAGGTAGAATTCCAGAAACTCGAGGAATTAGACATATTTTAAAGTAATTAGTCATAATAATTTGAAAAATTTACAGTTCAGACACATGTGAAAGTTCTGCAGTAACAATGTGTATCATTTTCACATACAACTGAACATGCATGTGTATATATGTATTCACATACATCTTAACACACACAGACATACAAACATGTATTGTATAGACATATAAGCCCATATGATGCATACATGCATAGGACTTAATTCTGTAAAGTTTGTTTGGTAATTACACAAAATTAAAAAAATAATAAATAAAATCCTTAAGTCAGCACTATCATCAACAAAAAGCAGTAACTGGATTTAAAATTTTGTATTCAGATTTCTGGAGTAATTATCATCTCACCTGGGCATTCTAACAAGTTAATCAGTAGCTGAACTGAAATTCTCATCAACACTGTATGTAATTTCATTGAGAGTATCTGCTAACTCAGATCAACTCAATTAATCTCTAGTGGAATGAAACAAAGAAGCAGATGGTAATGTGTTTCAGTCAACACCAACTTTTTATTCTGTATACATTTCTAAATGCACTATTCCTAGGCATCAGTCCTAAGGCATTAAGAAATTGTCTTACTTTTAATTTAATCCTTTATATAGAGAGAAGCAAGGCACACTCATATGCTATTTTGTCACCAATGATTACAGTTTTCTCAAATAAAACATTTCCCTTAGGCTCAGTTCTGCCTGATACTTAGCCTGACACTCCCATTTGCTTCCATGGGAGCAGCAGGTGTATGCTGTGCAGGACGTGTTCTCCTGTACTCTATCTCTTTGTCTCCTTGTAACAAAAGACGTCATATCCAGTGGATTGCACTAATATCTAATTAATTGAATTAGAGATGTTAACAGCTAAGAATGTACTTAAAATCCTCTTTTCTGTGTTTCCTCGAAACTGCTGAGAATTTTGCATCCTAAACTGCAGTGTCTTTATTCTCATCTAGATATTCCAAAGACAGATCTCTCTAGCCACATACTCTTCAGAGCCAGAAGTGAGGTGTAGTAATCAAGGCATTTGGAAAGGTTGCTGAAATGTGAGTATTCAGAGAATCATAGAATAGAATCATAGAATCATAGAATAGAATCACAAAGTCACTTAGGTTGGAAAATACTTCCAAGATATCAAGTCCAACCGTTAACTTAGCACTGCTGAGTCTACCACTAAACCATGTTCCTAAGGACCACATCTACATATCTTTTGAATGTCTCCAGAAATGGTAACTCAATCACATCCCAGGGCAGTGTGTTGAAATGTCTCATAACCCTTTCAGTGAATAATTTTTCTTAACAAATCTCCTCTGGTGCAACTTGAGGCCATACCATCTTGTCCTATCACTTGGTGCTTGGTAGCAGAGCCTGACCCCCACCTCTCTACAACCTCCTTTGAGGCAGTTGTAGAGAGCAATAAGGTCTCCTCTGAGCCTTCTCTTCTGTAGGCTAAATAGTCAGTTCCCTCAACGACTCCTCATAAGACTTGTTCCATAGGCTTTTCACCAGCTTTGTTGTCCTTCTTGGAACAAGTACCAGTACCTCTATGTCTTTCTTGTAGTGAGGGGTTGAAAACTGAACACAATACTCGAGGTGCAGCCTCACCAGAGCTGAGTACAGGGGGACAATCCCTTCCCTGGTCCTGCTGGCCATGCTATTTCTGATACAAGTCAGGATGCTGTCGGCTTTCTTGAGCACCTGAGCACACTGTTGGCTCATATTCAGCTGGCTATTCACAAACATCCACAGGTCCTTTTCCTCCGGGCAGCTTTCCAGACATTCTTCTCCAACCTGTAGCATTACATGGGGTTGTTGTGCCTGAGATGCAGGACCTGGCACTTAGTCTTGTTGAACTTCATGCAGTTGACCTTGGCCAATCAATCCAGCCTATCCAGATCCCTTTGTAAAGCATTCCTACTCTCAAGCAGATCAACACTCATGCCTAGTTTGGTGTCATATGCAAATTTTGGTGTCATGCAAACTTACTGAGGGTTCACTTGAGACACTCAATCCCCTCATCCGGACCATTGATAAAGATATTAAAGAGAACTGGTCCTACTACTAAGGCTTGGTGGACACTACTAGTGACCAGTCTCCAACTGAATTTAACTCTATTCAGTGTGACACTTTGGGCCCTACCACTAAGACAGTTTTTTACTCAACAAAACATACACCTGTACAAGCCATGAGCAGCCAGTTTCTCCAGAAGAATTCTGTGGGAAACGGTGTCAAAAGCTTTACTTAAGTCTAGGTAGACCATATCCACAGTCTTTCCCACATCCACTAAAAGGATCCCTGAAGATCAGGTTAGTCAAGCAGGACCTGCCTTTTATAAACCAATGTTGATTGGGCCTGATCACCTGGTTGTTCTGTAAGTGTTGCATGATGGCACTCCAGAAAATCTGCTCCATGAGCTTCTCCAGCACAGAAATCAGACTGACAGGTCTCAGGCCCTCCTTCCTGCCCTTCTTGTGGATTGGTGTCACATTTGCTAGCCTCCACTCAGCTGGGACCTCCCCTGATAGCCAGGACTGCTGATAAATGATGGAAAGTGGCTTGGCAAGTACTTCCACCAGCTCCCTCAATATGCTCTGGAAGTCCAAAGTGAAAGTTCTGCTAACTCCCCTGCTTACTTTGCCAAGAATCAAAACCTCTATTAATTCATGATCTCTATGCCCAAGATGGCCTCCAACCTTCACATCACCCACAAGTCCTTCTCTCTTCACAAGCAAAAGGTCTAGTGGGGCACCTTCCCTAGTTGGTTCACTCACCAGCTGTGTCAGGAAGTTATCTTCTACACACTCCAGAAACCTCTGAAACTCTCTTATCTGTTGTATTGTATTTCCAATGCTACCATCAAAAAAAAAAAGCAGTAACTGGATTTTAAAATTAGCTCACTGTGTGCAGGATGGAGAGAGGACAGGGAATCCTTCATATTGTGCTGCTGGGCTTGTCTCAGGGAGGGAAGGGAGTGATTCTAGTAGTCTGTCTCTGTCTCACACTCCCTGATACTCCTCAATCTGCTCACCAAGCTCTGTCACTAATCAGAAGAATGTCTCCACCTTAGCACACTTCCCAGTGGCATGCTCACTAATGGCACTCTGTGTAAGAGTTGGGCACACCCTGCAGACTGACACTTAGGTAGCAGCATGTTCCCCCCAGAGATCTGTCTAGGAAGCTGCATCTCTTGTGGTGGGTGCAGAGCTGAGCGAGGCTGTGGCCTTCTGCCAGATGTATATCATCAGTCCCTGGCTAAGCTGGCAAAGCTTCAGCACCCATCCTAAGCCCTCCCACATGAGCTGCCACACAAACCGCCACACCATGCCCTAACCAATGCACCAGTTTTTTTTTTGTTGGTTTTTTTTTTGTGCTCCTCAGGGAGTACCTTTGTACATGTGAAGCACTGGCGGCTCTTGGCCCTTCCCAAGCCTCCCTAGCCACTCTCATGAGGTCTGCTAGCTCCTGGCAGCTCCCTCATCTCCCTCAAGTTTTCTCAGTGCAGGACCCCCCACACACACACCATGATCCCCACCTCAACTGCAGAACATCTTTGCCCCAGAGCTGATCACCTCATCTGCTCTCCTTAGTCATAATATTATTTATGCATTACACATTTAATGATACCACCATTAAAATACAGAGAAATGGACCAGGAAGAAGGGTTGAAACCTATTATTTCCTGCTCCTACCTATATGCCAAAACTATCAGTCAAGGGCCCCGCTCAAGTACCAGCTTGTCATACCAATTGCTTGGCTCTAACATGGCAGCAGTTGTGTCAGGAGGATAGGACTGTCACCTGTTATGCTATAGCCCTGCTTCAGGGCAGCTTTTCAGCTGCTGGGAGACAGATTTAAACATGGTCATATTGGGAAAGACATTAAATTCAGATTTCCAACTTCTTAGTTTATGTTATGTCTATAAGTGTAATTATATATATATATATTTAAAAAAAAAATCTGGGAAGAAACCTTCTGTTTCTAATGAATTTGGGAGACTACTGTAACTGTATTTTGTGCAACAAATTCCCCTGTATGCTGGGTGTGATTACAAAACAGCTAGCTAGAAGATTGGACCCATCAGGTGCAATAAACATATTAAAGTTCACTTTCTGAATACTGTCTGTTATAAGGTCTTGAGTATAGCTCAGCTTGGGCAAGCTATGAAGCAAAATCCAACAATATAAAGAAACAAATTGTAACCAGCAGATGATCAGAAATTTAAGCACCTTCAAAGTGATGTGGCAGATAAATGAGGGGTTTTCTGTGTCAAAAATTGGGTGCCATACTTCATCTACATATGCAGTTCTTTACAAGACCCATTTTCTGTAGTGCAGGCTAATTGGCCTCCATTAGTGGATGCTATGCTTTAGCCAGAACCTTCCTCACTTTCAGATATCCACAAAGTCAGTAATATTTTAAGTTCTTAAAAGGCAGAAAGAGCAGTCAAGACTTAGGCACACAGAGAAGGCATGACATATATATACTAATAGTACATAGCCATCACAGGAGGAAAACAGAACACTTCTGTAAGTCACAGTCTGTGTTAAGGGTTTTGCCAACATGACTATGTCAGGCAGTAAGAGATGTTATTTTTCACTCTGCAGGCAGTCCCAGCCAGAAAAAGACAATACTGCAATACTCTTTCCTCCACAAAAACAAACAAGCAAACAAACAAAAAAAAACCACCTATCTTGTCCCACCATTGCAGGTTTTTTTGCAGATTTTCTACTTTGTTTTCATGAATCCTGTGTTGATGTAGCTGCTGATTTCTCTGTTTTCAATTTATGTATCTCTTGTTCTTGATCCATTTTTCATCTGTTTGGCCCTCTCTTTACCATCTCATTTTTTTTCTCTGACCTCATTCCCCATGAGACGTTCTTTTTCCAATCAGGATTTTATGCATTCTTATCTTTGCTTGCATTCTACTCCATTTCCCTGCTTTCTTTTTCTTTGCATTTCCTTCTATTCATTTTTTTTTCCTGCCCATTGGCTTATGAAGAAATATATTGTGGAAAGAAGTTATATGCATTATATTTCTCTGAAAACACAACTACATTTACAGTAACAGAAGCCAACACATCGACCTGTAATATCAAATTGTGGGTGGATTTAATTTAATTCAAACTAAATTAATACATTTATAGAGTGCCATATGTGTGCCAGATACTTTACAAACATGAAAGACAGTATATGCACTGAAAATGTTACAACTGAGTATTCTCAATTTTATAGATAAATAGATTTATGCTAGATAACAGTTTTCAAGCAGTATAGATAAAGTTGGTGAGAAGATCAGAGTAGGAAAGCTCATAAAGAAGGAAGCTTTAATCCAGTGTTTGAAGGAGAAAAGAAATTGGTTGATCTAGGTCAGGATTTTGAAGGATAA
This sequence comes from Stictonetta naevosa, assembly GCA_011074415.1. Lineage (NCBI taxonomy): Eukaryota > Metazoa > Chordata > Aves > Anseriformes > Anatidae > Stictonetta > Stictonetta naevosa. The sequence goes on along the minus strand of CM021699.1, from coordinate 108,667,089 downwards.
AGCCCATGTCATAACACTGGTATATCTATACAGTCCCTTATCAGCCTAGATCCTACTCTTGAATATGTTGGGTTAGAAACTGGCTGGGTAGCCGGGCCCAAAGAGTTGTGGTGAATGGAGTTAAATCCATATGGAGGCTGGTCACTAGTGGCGTCCCCCAGGGCTCAGTACTGGGGACAGTTCTCTTTCATATCTTTATTGATGATCTGGATGAGGAGATCGAGTGCACCCTCAGTAAGTTTGAAGACGACACCAAGTTAGGTGTGTGTGTTGATCTGCTCGAGGTTCTGCAGGAGGATCTGGATAGGCTGCACCGATGGGCTGAGGCCAACTGTATGAAGTTTAACAGGGCCAAGTGCCGGGTCCTGCACCTGGGGCACAACAACCCCAAGCAGCACTACAGGCTGGGAGATGAGTGGTTAGAAAGCTGCCTGGCAGAGAAGGACCTGGGAGTATTGGTTGATAGTCGGCAGAACATGAGCCAGCAGTGTGCTCAGGCGGCCAAGAAGGCCAACAGCATCCTGGCTTGTATAAGAAGCAGTGTGGCCAGCAGGGCAAGGGAAGTGATTGCCCCCCTTTAGTTGTGTCTGGTGAGGCCACACCTTGAGTACTGTTCAGTTTTGGGCCCTTCACTACAAAAAGGACATGGAGGTACTCAAGCGAGTCCAGAGAAGAGCAACGAAGCTGGTGAAGGGTCTGGAGAACAAGCCTTACGAGGAGCGGCTGAGGGAGCTGGGATTGTTCAATCTGGAAAAGAGGAGGCTCAGGGGCAACCTTATTGCACTCCACAGGTACCTTAAAAGAGGCTGTAGTGAGGTGGGGGTTGGTCTATTCTCCACGTGCCTGGTGACAGCACACTGGGGAATGGGCTAAAGTTGCTCCAGGGGAGGTTTAAGTTGGATGTTGGGAAGAACTTCTTTACGGAAAGGCATCGGAATAGGCTTCCCAAGGAAGTGGTTGAGTCACTATCCCTGGAGGTCTTTAAAAGATGTTTAGATTTAGAGCTTAGTGATATGGTTTAGTGGATGACTTGTTAGTGTTAGGTCAGAGGTTGGACTCAGTGATCTTGGAGGTCTCTTCCAACCTAGATGATTCTGTGATTCTGAATATATATATATATATGTATACATGTTATATCTATGTGTTTGTGATTTTTTTAATTATCTATTTCACTTGTACTTCACTATAAACACATAAGTTATTGACTATATATATATGGTTTTGTCAAACTTTTGTCTGAAAAACAGTCCACAGACTTTGATGGTATTCTCAGAGATATGCACTTACTGGATTGAATTACCTTCCCTGGTGACACACCGATGTTTTAGTTGTTGCAGAGCAATGCTTACACTAAGCCAATGACTTTTCAGCTTATTATACTACTTTGCCAGTGAGGAGGCTTTGGGTACACAAGAAGCTGGGAGAGGAGAGAACCAGAACAGCTGACTCAAACTGGCCAAAGGGATATCCCATACCATGTGGCATCATGCTGAATAATAAATATAGGGTTGTTGTCTGGGGTAGGGGGGCTGCTTGGGCTGGGCATCGTTCAGTAGGTGGGGAGAGATTGCATTGTGCATCCCTTGCTTTGTACATTCTGTAATCGTCATCATCATCATCATTACTACTCCCTTCCTTTTCTGTCCTATTAAACAGTCTTTATTTCAACCCACTCTGTGGGAAATGGAGTCAATGAAAGGCTGTGTGGTGCTTAGCAGCTTCCTGGGTTAAACCGCAACAACAGTATTGCATACAAAGGGAAAAACACTTCCCTAGTCCTGCTGGACACACTATTTCTGATGCAGGTCAGAGGGTTTCCAAAAGAAAGAAAAAAAATAAATAAACCAGAAGAAATCTTTGTAAACACTACCTCATATTCTGATCAGATCTTAGTGCTGCCTTTGTTTTGAATCTAATTTGAAAACTGCTCCACTTAATCCTAGTTTTATTTTTAACATTTCCAGGTGTTATCCTTAATTCATTCTTAAAATTTTGGACCTCTTGCTCAAGCCTTTCTTTGCTCACCTCTTCACTAATAGTATTTCCTAGTTTCTGACCTTGAACTCCTGCACAAACCAATTTATTTAAGTATTCTGGTGGTAAAACCATTGTCCTTGTTTGATCTGTTCATGTCACTGATTCTTTTTGCCATGTCATTGTCCCTCTCTGCTCATGAAGTTGGCAGTCAGTGGATGAATACCCAAAGGAGACATTCTTATCAGCCTAGAAACTGACACTCTTTTCCTGTCTCATAAATAATGTAGGTTAATGAAAATATGTATGGTGAATTATTCTTAACCAGAGACATTTTAAAATGCTTTTTAGATAGAGAACCCACTAAGGAATGTGTATGAAATGAGTATTTGGTTTCTTCTTTTGAAAAAGTACTCTAAGATTCAAGATTAAACTCAGCATAAAATGAGATTATTACTCAGTTTAAAATAAAAGCCCTTTGTGTCATGGCCAGTGCAAATTTTGATGAGTCTTCTCCTGCACACACAGAATTTTTTCTTTGTCAGTTATGTTGTTCTTGATAATCTTCCATTTAATATCTAATAACATAAGTTTTCTATAATCAGTCTAAGTGACCTGAGTGGCTTATTCTAATTATATATTCATGCATTGATTTAGTTTACATAAAGACTGTTGATTCATAAGGTTTGGAAGCAGTAGTCTGCAAACTTCCAGTATAAATACTTTTTTTTTTTTTTTTTTTGAATGAATAAGTATCAGGATTCATTGATTAAGTATCAAAATTTTATATTTATTTTGTTGGATCATAGGAATTTATTTACCAGATCAGACTGGATCATAATCTACTTTGTTTATTGCTTTTTAAACAGTGGTCAGAGACAGATGTTTCAAAACAGGATTAAAACAAACAAATAACAAAAAACTGCAATAAAAAGGGTTGGTATAAAATTCTTCCAAGGAAGGGAAACTTTCTAAACCTTTTCATTTAGAAATCATCTTAACCAGTAAGTAAGAATGTTTATATATCATCCAAAATATTTTATTTTGTATATATAAACTAGCTTACTTCATCTATGTAATGAAAATTAGTTACTATTATTATACAAGTAACCTTTTATTGTTATTTGTAGAAAGTCAATTTCTTATTTTTGCTGCTGAGAATAATATTGTTAGTCATTACTACCTAGCACTATGTCTAATATTAGCAATGTGATGGATATCTTTGACAACTAAAAGTTAGATTGAGACCATTATTTAATCAAACATCTCACCAGGTGAGCATAAACCACTTCTGATTTTTGCTCAGTGATTACATACTACCTTGTTTATTTGGATTGGTAACTATGATTTGCTGTTCCATGGGGGATTGCTCTTGAATAGCTGATGAACAAATCCAATCAAAGCACTTTGATTAAGCCCTGTCTAATTCTGGAATCTTCTTGATCAGCTTTGTATTATTTTTGTGAAGAAGAACAAGTATTATTTTGGAGGGGAGAGAAAGAAAACTGACCATCCCCTTAAAGAAATATTTTTCCCATGTGTAACAACTGTGGAATGACTTACAGCTTTTTAATAGACTTTTAAAGACTGTCTGGAGACTTAGTAAAAAGCTTCCATGCCCAGTAGATAACAAAATGCTGTATTAATTTTAGTGCCAGACCTTAATTAAAAAGAAAGCCATAAAGTGTATAAATGGGCACTATATAGAATGATACAGCTTTGTGGAACCATTTCAGACTCTTCATCACAGAGATTACAGAAATTAATAAAAGAACACAATCTGTGTAATAGTGTACTGGACAAAAAGTTCTCAATACATTTATATCCCTTTTGAACAAGCAGTTGTTGTTTAGCGTGCATGGTTTAGGTTCATAACGTCTTTCCAGGTTAACTTCCATCAGGGATAGTCCCCAACAAGCAAGCCTGTTGTTAAGGCTGTGTCTGCAAATGAATTGTCTATAAACAAACCCAGCATCTGGCAGACATTCCAAGGTGAAAGCCAAACAGATGGCTAATTTAATATAATCTAAGTGACTTTGGATCAGATGAAGCAATTGAATTAGCAACACTTTAAATGAACGTATACCACACATTCTCACTATGCTGTTAGAATAGGCACCTTTTTATATCTTGAAAATCATTGCTAATTGAAGTTTCATATGGTGAATGCTTATATTTGTAAGATGTACAGTCAAACATCATGAAAAAAATGTCATTGTAAGTACAAGCAATCAGTATTATAACCTTTGACTCAGATATAGTTATTTTCTTCAGAACTCCTCCAGACAAATGTTGAATCAAGGAATATGGAATTGATACCATATGAATCCTTAAATGCATATGCAGGGAACATAAATTAACCTTGAGAATTAAAGTGTTTGTTGTTGTTGTTGTTTTTTGGTTTTTTGTGTATGTGTGTGTGTGTGTTTTTTTTTTTTGGTGTGTGTGTGTTTTATTATTACTATTATTACTGACGTAACTGTGTTTTTATTAAATAAAAACAGACTTTGAGTTATGTGTTGTTTGTTTGTTTAATTGTTACTGTTAGATGTTAGCATTCATAACTTTTTTTTGGATAACAGTGTAATTTGTACAACAGCAAAGTATGTTTTTCTTTTACTTTCTTACTTATTTTGTTTGCTTCATCTCCACTGAGAGGGTGAAACAATTCATGAATACTGAGATGTATTGTTGACAGCAAAAGTTAAATGCTTAAAGTTATTTTAATCTATTTTATATATACATATACAAGTTCATTCTTTGTGTATTTTACAACGCGTTTTACAGCAACACTCTGTGTTTTATATGTGCTACATAGGTAAAAATCAGGTGTAACAATTTGTGCTGCAAAAATGGAAGATCTTTGAGTGGTTCTTAAGCTTCTTTCCATTTCACTCTCACTTGTACGCAACTCTGAAATAACTGCCAAACTCACAGTTGGATTATGTTCCAGAGTTAGACATAAGATCTATAGGAGATGCATTAAATACTGCGCTGCAATTCCACATGATGTAAGTTCTTTCCTCGTACTCAAGACTTTTGTGAGCATAACCTTAGATTCCTAGGCAAATAACCATTTGCTGTTTTTTAGCAGCATCTTCCCATCAATGTGAATTTAAAATAATGGGTAAATTCATGAACACATTACTAAAACTCAGATGATAATAGCTATAAGAGACTGATCTGATTATCCAAGGAGTGTATTTCAGTTTTATATTTTTACTTTCCTATATACCATAACCTATTTTGTTTTTCCTAGTATTCTAGCATAGCTTATGTCTTACATCTATTTCCCTTCTAACAAGAAAAACTTTTCAGAAACTTTTTTTTTTTTTTTTCAATGTATGGCTTATCAGCATTAACTCTTTGTAAGAGGGCAGAGGAGTCTAAAGCAGATAGAATTTTGTAAATTTCAGTGGTCAATAATCAGTAAAAGAAGTAAAGCAAAAAGTCTTACAGACTACTGCTTTTGGCTCTCCTGCGTTACAGTATCCAATATGTATCTGTCTTATATGAGTATTATAGCATTTCTCTTGTGGAAGAGATTTTTTTTTCAAGCTATTCATTAATCGTCTCACAAAATAAATATATATGTAATGGACACACAATGGACACAGAAGCACTTCTATTTGATTGAGATATAGACAAATACACACGTACGTGCCTGGATCTCCCATTAAGCCCTATCAAAAAATACTTTTTCCTTGTCAACAGAAAGATGTGAACTCTTGTTAAATTCTGAAATGTGTAAGCTGTCTACTGAAAATTTTCAAGCCTTAGGTATAAACCTATATAGATTGCAGTTAAAAGGAACTGCAACTTTTAAAAGATTAAAAATAAAATAATAGGAACAAAACCAAGAAGAAATAAATTGTTATTTTTCCTCACTTCAAACATTCCAATCTCAGGAAATTCATATAAGATCTTTTACCAAGTAGACCTTCAGCCATTTATTAGTGGAAAGTAAGAAATGATCTTAACCTCGCCTTTTAAAATATAACGTAATGACTATATGACTATGAGGAAGATATTCTGTTTTAGTTCTTAAGCATCTTTATCTAGGTAGATTAAGATAGATACTCTTTTTTTAATTCTTAAGCATCTTTATCTAGGTAGGTTAAGATTTTTTTTATTTTTTATTTTTTTTTATCCTTCACCAAAGGCAATTGTTTCGCTTTAAATCTTGTTATGGGCAAAAGAGAACACAAAGCCAAGAGTTTACTGTAGAATAGAAATCTATGTAAAACACTAATATTTTTATTGGACCAGCTGCAAAGATAAAAACACTTCTAGTCCATACTCTAATTATAAACAAGTATCATTAATAGTAGAGCTTTTTTAACATGTGAACTTCCTAATATGACTCTTTCCACTGGTGTCATTCCTACCCTCCCTCTGCCCCAGTAGGTCTTCAGGGTAAGCTTGGCTGGCCCTCAGGAATACTGTGGGAGTTGCAATGAGCTCTCAGTGTTGTGAGCTCTCCACAGGGAGGAACATAATGCTGATGGCAGTTTCTTCCTCAGTCTTAGGTTCACCTGGAATTATTTTTAGATACTTTCCATCATTTGTTTAGTTGCTTTTCCCCCATTTTTCCTAGTTCCATGTCTTCCTTCTTAACCTTAAAACTGGGTTTGCCCAACTCACCAAATGAGTATTTTCCCTCAGGGAACAGTGATTCACTGTCATGATCTCTTATCATATTCTGGGATTTCTAAAGTTTCCTAAAGATACCTCTGCTAATTTATTAAATATGTTATTATCATATATCTATATATAATACAGATCATTCATATATTATTGTTATATATTTATCATACATTATTTTAAGATATTAATATTTTGTCTATCATGTATTGTATTATTAAATATAATACTATATATAATGCATACTAGCTGCTTGTTTTTACTTTCTATTACTGAGTAATATGTGTTACATCAGACAGTAGCACAGAACAAAATTAAAGCTAAAACAAATTTAGGCAACAGTCACTTGACCAGCACAGAAGTGCAATCACAGCTAAAAGAAGTTAAATTCACCTCAGTCCAGGATACAACCAGAAAAGTCCTGAGACCCAGCACTCATGTCAGTACAAAATTTTGGGCCTCCTACTAGTAACTTTATGGCATTAAAGTCATATTAGTTAAGCTATGCAGTCTTTGGTCTTCTGTATACATGAAAATCATTGGAGTTAATAGAATAGATTAAAGAAAATTGGTTGTAGAAGAAACATGGGGATTGGTGGAGCTATGTCTGAAGTCACAATCACTTCGTTAAGGAGCTTAAAGTTTATTAATAGTTGATAGTTCATTAAAATGTTCTAATTATACATAATTGTTAATATTATAGCTTGATTACTACCTAATCATCTTAAATGTGGGTTATGCATATTACACAAGTTAGAAATATGTAAATTTGAAGAATACAGGACTCTACTACAGACCATAGGAGTTTACAACACAGAAAGAGGATGACATAAGTACTAAATTATTACAGAATAGTGAACAGCCACCTCATAGCTTGTGCTTATGTTTGAGAACATCCAATATTGTATCTATCTACTATTTCTTGACAGCACTGGGATGAAATCCATAAACTAACACAATCAGCTAAGGTCTCATAGCAGCAGGAATACAGTTATATTGGGACAACAGTCTGTGAAATATCCTCAGTGCCTTTGACCTAGAGAAGAAGACAATTTAGGCTTATTTGTGAAGGAAAGAGTTTTGGGAGATTTGCTCAGATCTTGGCTAAAAACTTAATGCAACAAACAAGATAGACATTTCAGAAATGTTAATTCAAGTTTTGCTGTTGTGGGTAAAATTAAGGATTTGGAGTACAGGTATTGGAAAAAAAAAAAAAAAGAAAAAAAAAGAAAACAATAAGTTTAAGATCAGAATTTGCTAAAGTTACTGATGCAACTTCCAGTAAATATATATACACATATATATATTTGCTAAAAGTGAAACTAAGTGCTAAAAATAAACAAATATAACCAGCATAAGAAGCAAAGGCATCAAAGTCATCTAAAAAAAAAAAAAAAAGGAAAAAATTATAGCACTGAGAAGACATTCATTTTTTTTTTAAAAACACAAAACAAATCAAGTAAATGGATTCTCAAATAAAAGTGATAGCTATCAGAATAGGAAAAACACACACACACACAAGAGAAACAAAAAAGAACACAAACACAAAAAAAAACACACACAGAAAACCAAACAAATTGTATATTTAACAGTCTCCAAACTGGCTGAGACCCCATCCACAAAGAGATTTAGAGATTTAAAAGCACAATTTTGAATTATCATATAAAAAACCTGAAAGCTAACCTCTTAGTACATATGTAGCTTACACTATGTATGAAGCTCTTCTAAGTTGCTTTCTGCAGTAAATAGAGATTTCATATGATTTTTAACTCTTCTTTAATATGGGGACCATCTCTGCCATATGACATGTAAACAGCAAAATACAGTAAGGGGAAAAGAAAGATGTATCACTAGTTCAAAGGATTTTAACATGATAGTAAAATTGCTGCCCAGAAATGGAAGAATTAAGTTTGAGATCATTTTCTGAAACACAAGTGTTTTATTAAGGTATGTGTTAATCTTTATTCAAGTTACTTGTCCTCAAAAGGTTACTGTTACATCTCCTTAGAGTACTGCTTCCACAGCTCCGACGGAGAATCGGTCAACATTCTCATTAAGCACAATTAATATAATCTAGAATTATTGTGACATTTGGGAAAATAAAGAGTAAAACTTACATCAACTCTCTTTAAAAGGCCACTTAATAATGAAAACTTTAAAGGCCATTGTTGTTGATACTTTTTTTTTTTTCCCCCCCCCCAGTAACTAGTTCATTAAATCAATGTGGTTTTAGTTACAAAATTTTATTATGAGGCTTTGGATATTTCTCTTTCAGAAGGAAAAGAAGTTCAAACTCTAGAAAGTTCTCATATGATCTCCCTCTATAAAAAGTTTGCCTTGTTCAGCACCTGGGAAAGATATGTGTGGTCTGTTAATAGGCACCCAACTTTTTGAATGAACACATTTTAGCACAGTGCTATGTGTTTTAGCACATTCTTATACTACACATTTCAGCAGTTACTTCTCCCCTGTCCTTTCACTGTCTGTCCATGCAAGGGATTAATCTACCATGTTGTTACATGAGAGAAAAAATGGAGAAGAAATGTTGTATTCTTCTGTTAAGACTTCTCCATAAGTAAAGAAAACTAGTGATCCAACTCAGACTGCCTAAATTCCCCTTCTTACTTTTCATATTAGACAGACATCTCTAAGTGCCTGAAGTTATCCATAGGAAAGAAAACATTAAACACATTTAGACTATAAATACAAGTTTTACTATAGGGTGACTTGGACTCCATATTCTTTTTCATCTCCTTTACACCACTTAGATGGAGCTTGAAACTTATAACTCTGAGTAATAGTTATTAGTTGCGATTGATGAATATTAGAATTAAAGATTGACAATCAAAGGAACATTTTGGGGGTGGGAGAAGGAAAAGAAAGAAGGTTCATAAATCCTATATTATCTTCATCATCCCTACTGTATCTCTCTTAATATTGTCCAGTGATTGGTCGTCTAAGCGGAAAGGAGAAAATATTTTTTAGCAAATATTTTTTGTTTATTTTATAAAGTGCAAATCTAGGGTGACTAAAAATTCTCACTTTCATTTGGAAAAAAAGACTACAAAAAAAAAAAAAAGAGATAAAAAGTAATTTTAAAATCCCTTTTTTTTATATGGTAGGATATACCATAGCCTACCACACATTCCCAATTTTCATCCTTAGCTCTCTGGAAAGGCTAGTGAGTATAACTGGTGACTGGAGAACACTTGCCTTCTATTAGCATATGGATTTCTTTCTCTGCAAGGTGCCAGTACCAGTGTTGGATGCAGAGTCTTCACTTTGTATACCAACCCACTTCCAGTGGATCAGTACATTTTGTTAAGCAAATCATTTTTAAGTGACCTTTTCTTCTTCATTAGGAAGTAGACTGAAATAAAGCGCTATTAAATCAGCTCCCACTTAGCTTGTGAGCTCTGCCAAGCTTTGTCTAAAGCACAGAAGGAAGGAGAAGCAAAGAGGAAGGTTTTTTCCTGCTGAGCGGATTTTCTCAAGGTCTAAACACTTCAGTTTAAAAGCAATAAAAATTCAATTATATGTTCAAAATTATAGGATTTTTTTCCAGTAGCTCCTTCTGTGATTAATTACTGAAATGGTTTCAAAATAGCTGTTATTGCAGGACCATCTTAGGTTCCAAAGCTTATAGATCCCTGCTTACTGTGAGAATGAACTCATAAAAATACAACCATTTTCTAAAAAGTAAGGAGGGAGGGAAAATCAAGGTAGTTATTTTTATCTGCTACAGGGAGGTGTGATTATGTGAGTCAATTCATTGCTACCTGAAGGGAGTCACATCAAAATTAAGACTTTCTACTAAAGCACACAATTAAAGTTCATTGCAATTGTTGTAGGCAAACTAGCATTTGCTAGGGAAAGTACATGCTACAAACAGATGCACCACTGGAAATAGAAACAGCAAATTTCCTCCTTAGGACCGTTCTACTTTATTAAATCCAACAACTTCCACTTGAGTACAATGTCATTAGCTAAAAAAAAAAAAAAAAAAAAAAATCTTATTTGGTTTAAGCAATTCCCACATAACATGCAAGTTGGAAGAAAGATGACTTGCAATTTTACTCACTGGCCAGAAAAACAAACAAAAAACAAAACAAGCAAAACAAAACAAAACAAAAAAAAAATAGGGAAACCAACCAAACCTCTGCACTCCTAAAAAAAAAAAAAAAAAAAAAAAAAAAAAGCAGTATTTTTGATGGTGAGAGATAAAGAAAAAAATACCTCCTTCCCTTCTGTTTCCTTGCTCTCTGCAATTTTTGAGAGAATAATATTCAAAACAGGGCTTAAAAGCTTCTTTTTATTAGTAGACCTAAAATAAAGCATTTTTAAATCTCCCACAGTGAGAAAAAATAATCAAGTTTGAATTTTCCCAATCAATACGTTAGCTCTGCATTCTTACAGGCTGCGTAATAAGTCATTTCTGTTAGTATGAAACAAAATTCTCCTTAAATATCTAGTTATATTGTATGACATCAATCAAGGATATAATCCATAATAAAAAATACTCTAGCTTTTTCCTTTCATGCCATAGATAACTTTACATGTCATTTCCTCCAGATAAAGTTATGTCTGCTCTCTCAGTTCAGACATATAACACCTATTACTGCTAATGGAAGTTGTGCATAAGAACATAAAAACCACTATCCCCCCTGCTGTTAACTCTTTTCTGTATCTCTGTGTTAATGACATTTGTAGGGAGACAGAAGACAAGAAAACCTGAAACTGCAGGGGTAAGAAGCACATATCCAAATTGGTTCTTTTAAAATGAATGAGGTTCAGTCATAGGACATTTTGGAAGAAAGTGACAAATAGCCTCAATCATTCCATATAGTTTTGGGTAAAAATGTAAAACAAACTCTGTTGAACATTGCAATAATGGCACTAGTTAATAATTCCTTATTTGGATTACAATAGCACCTGGAGACCTATTGTGTTAGACACTGCACAAATACATGGTGAAAGTCATTTCCTATATAATTTCAATAGACAGGAGAAGTGAAATAACTTTCAGGAGCAGGTCAGTGGCAAAACCAATAAATGACTCAGAGGGGACTGTAAAACTAAGGACCTATCCATTACATCACATTCTATTTTAAGTGAATTTTCAGTCTCTTTAATGTTTATTCAGTTATCATGTAAATCAGAAGGGTGTAAATGATGCTTCTTTGTTATAAGCTAGCCACTGAGCTCCTTTTCACCTAAAGCCATGAATATTTTAACATAACTCCATAATTATACCTTCTGAGCTAAGGATGACAGGCATCTTAGCTTCTTCTGAAATTGAAGTCTTACCACAGCTAAGAGGGCCATAGAAACATATTTTAAGGAAGCATAAGGAAACCTTAACTGTTCAGATTTATATTGATTGCTGGAGTAAACAGCAAACCCTCAGATTCATCTTTTCAATAGTTTACTGATTTGATTTGGTCCTTATATTTTGGTTTTAAATAAAAATTCTATTACTCCTTCTTTTGATGATCGGTACTGGCATTCACATGAAAGGATTTACCCCCTTCCCACTCATCACTGAGGTCAATTCCTGTAGCTTGAGCAGCTCCTTCCCTATTCTTTATTCAAATGCTGCTGTCCTGCAATTCTTCATCTGGGCAAATTTGGAAGCGCCTTGTTGCATTTCTTGCAGATCCAGCTCTTGAGGATACCTGTGTGGCTGAGATTCATGCAGCAAGCAAAAGAACACACAAGGAGGAAAACTGAGGAAGTTCAGATTTTCAGTAAGCTGAATGACTCTGAGGGTTTTCCTTCTTCTGTTAATCACATGCAAAGAGCAAGGCAACAAGACTTTCCTCAGCTGCCAGTTGTTGTCCCTTAAGACTATACATAGCAAAGCAGGATAACCCAGATCTTTGTATATCTGCATCTGAGCTGCCATGAAGAGGCTTCTAATTGCAAACAGAGCTTATAACAGAGAGTAAGTGATTTAATATCCATTTTCACTTTATCCCAAGCAAACCAGAACGCTTCCTATAAAAACTGCATCTGGATTACATCCTCGGTTTTCACTATTCATTTATAGAAGGCTTCTCTACTGAACTAGGGAAGATGTTGACAATATAGAAAAAAAATGAGGGAGGAAAGGCCTGAGAAAAGCATAAAGGCAATCCAAAGTATGTATATAGTGGTTTTACTCGGCTGGGCAGCTGATCTCCACCACAACTGATCACTCCCCCTCCTCAAAGGGAAAAGGGGAGAAAATACGATGAAAAGAGCTCAAGGGTTGAGATTAGGGCAGGGAGATCACTCAATTTTCATCACAGGCAAAAGAAACTCAGCATAGGGAGAGTAATGCAACTTATTGCTTATTACTAACAAACTAGATCAGTGAGAAAATAAAAAACAAAACTAAAAACACCTTCCCCCTCAACCGCCCTCCTTCTTCACTGACCTTGGGACATTGGCGGCTGCAAGACTGCAACAGCTCATTCTCCCAGCTGCTGTTGTGCAGCATTATTTTCTTCCTTTTCTTAAATCTGCTGTCACAGAAGTGCAAACAACATTACTTACTGGCTCTGCTCAGGCCAGCAGGAGGTCCATCTGAAGCTGGCTGAAACTGGCTCTTATCTAACATGGGACACTTGCTGGGCTGTGCTCACAGAGATCATCCTTGGAACCCCACCCCCCTCGCCCTCCCAAACCTTGTCAGGTAAACTCAATACAATATTGTGAATCAAAATAGGGAACAAATTCTTTTTTTTTTTTTTTTTCTATCTTTTTGGTCTTTCTCCTTTCTTCTATGATGCCTCATTGTCCTCCTGGAATGTATCACTGATGAATGTAGTTTTCTTGAGGCTTGAGGCCTAGGGTTCCTGTTTTTCTCTTCAAAAACCTCTCTGTACTAGTTTTATCTTTAAGTGGTGTCATCAGCTATTAGTTTTCACAAACCCTTTCAGTTACTTAGATACAGGAAATTACAATTCAGGGAGAATTTGTCTCATCTCTTTATGTAAGAATTCATATGCTGTTTGTAGGCCAAAAATAATTATTTTTTTCCATACTCCACCTCAACACCTCAGTAATTTGTCATTCACTTTTCCTATCCTTTTATTATGTCTTCAGTTTCTCTTGCCCACTTGTCAACCATTCGTGTAATTAAATGTCCCTGTAACTGTATGCAAAAAACTAAACACAAAATTTTGGCTTCCTGCAAGTAAAAGAAAAACAAAACCCACAGTTTCTGACTGATTGAAAGTTCAGGACAAGACAGGTAAAATTCCAGAGAGAGGTCTTAAGCACCTGTATCAGCTCTGCCTTGTTTTCAGTCTAGTTTGTGTAGTCTTTGACAGATGAAAGAAACGTCAGTACCTTAGGTGTACTATCTGTTTTTCTTAACTTGTATTTGTCCACTAGATCTGATGACACCTTTTGAACATTTACTTTTTTGAAGTTTGATAGTCAAAACATTGAGGCTGGAAGAGCAGCTGAAATCGTTTTTGCTACGAAGAAAGTAGATAAACAGAAAATGGAAGAGAGTTTTCTTCTGGGATTTGGTGATGTAAAAAATCTAGTTTCAGTTATTCCTTGGCAATTTAGAAAAATATAT
>CM021699.1:108616293-108652798 GCA_011074415.1 Stictonetta naevosa | reverse complement strand
TCAGGCATGGCAGCAAATTAGCATATGCAATTTTGTTATCCTCAAAATATTTTTTCCTTCTGCTTTTATTTAAAATAGATTTCCAGGTACTTTATCCCACATCTTCTCAAGAGTGGTCAGCAGGGGATAGGGAAGGCACCTTCAGTCACATTTCTAATTTTAATTTTGGTCTACTCTTAATATTGAAATTAAATATTAATATATATTTTGGTTGGGCTTTTCTTGCATATTTACTGAGAAAACTTACTGTTTAGTAATGGTTGAAAGATAACATGTCTTTGACAGAATGTCCTAAGAAATTTGTTTTCAAAGGCAGACAAAAGTAAAATCCATAGAATTACAGGCAAATCTACTTTAGTTCAGTGCTGAGTTAATGCAAATGCAACAAATAATCAAACTGTGAGCACCTAGATCATAGCAGGATGCTAAGTAGCAGACAACAGAGATTTTTGAAAAAACAGCAACAACAACAAACACCACAACACCAGAACATGTTAAATGAACTTAATTTCATCTTGCAACATGACAGTCAACCTAGTGGGTTGTCAAGAAAGAGTAGACTGAAAATTCTTGAATTTCAGAGAGACATGGTATGCGATGATGTTCCCATAAACATATCAGAATAACATGCTCTGTCTAATAGGATGGTACAAATACCATACAGATGTTGCAAAACAAGTAGAAAAAAAAAAAAATGTATTCACACAATTACTTCCAATCTTTAATTTGTCAAACTGCTCTGATAAATAAAATAGGGTTACTTGGAATCTGCCATAGGTCCAGTGTTATTTAAGATTTTCATAATGACTCAGATGGTAGAATGAAAATGTCAGTGAGTTTGTTACATCTCCAGACACAGTAAACTTGGATGGACAGTATACATTATAGAATGTGAAAGGAACTTTAGTTCAACACACTGTACAAAGCAGGTAATGGAGAGAAATGTGCATTGACTTTGTGTGAATGAGGAAAGAGAAGGCAATTGTTTGGATCAGAACCTGAATCCAGCTTTGAATTCTGTTTCCTCAGAGATTTAATGATCTTTTCCAACTGTGAATGAAATCTGAGCTCTTTTGAAAGCTGTGTCTGGGCCTGAATTTTGCAGTTTAAATCTTTTATCTACTTTAAATGGATATGCTGTGACATACTGAAGTGGGAGCTAGCTCCCTGACACTGTGAAATGGAGAACACAAATGTTTAGAAATCATATTTAAAATACATGATTAAAAATACATCTTTCCTCTACCACCATAAAACCGAAGAGAGATAAGGTCATGGACTATGCAGGATATTATGTTCACTTCATCACAGTAGCACTAAATAGTTTAACACGATGATGTCTCACCGTGGGAAGAATCATTACCTCTGTAATACTTCTTAGAAATCATCTGTCAGTGTTGTGGATTTTCAGCACTGAAATAGTGAATGTCAAGGTAAAAATGGGAATATTCCCCTTTCAAACTATTTCTCTTACAGAAAAGAAGCAGACTGGAGTAGCCCAGACCCAGTGAAGATTTAATTTATGGGGCCTGTTCTTGAAAACAGTGGTACAACTAGCTGACTTTCAGGCCACCTCATGATATATTGCAGTATTTCATGTTGTCATCTATCGCATGGTTTTTAATTATTTTGTAATGTGTTCACTTTTGATGGTGACAAGAGTTTATGTATATCTTGATTTTTTTGTAAAATACTGTGCCATGGGCCATAAATCATATATAACTCCAAGTTACATGAAGCTTACAATATATCAAAAAGTTATAAGGAAGCACACTTGTATCAGTCACTATTATTTCAACTTTCAGAGGGTTCCTTCAACACCTACCTGAAGGTTGAAAACTGCACAAGGTAACTCACTTTAAAGTAGCAGATGCTCCCTTTTTTTTTTTTTTTTTTAGTTTACAGTATTTACAAGTCAGATAATACTGTAAGCTTTCACCTGAAAACATAAATATCCTTCATACATGTAAATCCGTCCAAGAGCATCTAATCATCAGGTTCCTTGTGCAGTATAGCACATGCTGTTCTCTTAGAAATATACAAAGAAATACAGAGCAAAGATTAATGTCTTTGCATGTAGTTCAGTTTTTACGCCTTCTTTCCAAATAATTAATTAAGTTGTAGCTAAAACTAAGGAGGTACAATAACAGTAGGTGGAGTTCCGGAAAGTCCTCAAAACAAAACAAAACAACCAAATAAAAACACTTTATTTTGGACACACAAAAACCAGCATAAGTCAGAGGTAGGGAAAAGAGTATGAGTAAGATCCTGTATACCTTTAATGTGGGGCCTGATGTTTCTTCTTGAAGCATTTGGCATGTGTTCCAGGACAGATAACCTCAGAACATTCACTCTGAAAATATGTGTTACCTATGTATTCACTGCCATGCTTTATGCACCTTAAATCAAAGGAGTATGCTTTAAGTAGTGAGGTTTACAAGTAGTAAACCTACCAGACATGTGTTTACATACACTAATTCATGTAGTATTTGCTAAAATTGTGGTGTTTTATCCTAAATTGCACTAGGAATATTTAAATAACTGGAAAGGAGAGTAATGATCTTGCTTTAAGATCCAAGTCTATTTAGCACTTCAAAGACAATGTATCAACAAGACATGATTTTAGCACTACATCCTCCTAATTCTAGACTGCTTGTATTGAAACTTCCTTCCACATAAATCAAAGAAATCCCCAGGAGCTCTAACTTTCAACAATCTGTCTAGGGGAAAGGAAGATAGGTTTCATCCCTGGAGAGGTATCTAGGGTGGATGAACCCTACAAATATCACAGTCAATCATTGCTGCTCAAATCTCACAAAGAGTGCTGTCTTACAATGTCTCCTGAGGGATGCAAATAAAAGATTTAGGCAGAAAAGCTTATTTCCAAAAATGCGGGTGTTCCTCTGAGTACCAAGTAAGTTCATGCAGTTGATTATCACAGCAACGGATTCACTTTCACTTTTTCCACCCACCTTCTCCTAGGCCCTGAGCACCATTTTCAGGTGACATACCAAACACTACCAATCTGCAGGAGTCAACTTTGTACACAGCAGCATGTGGATAATTATGTTTAAGAGTCCCTGCCCTATAAAAAGTAGGGTATATGGATGGATGGCTGACTGCTAATTTGGGTAGCGCTGAGACAAACACAATATATATGTTTGTGCTGAAAGTGTCATACACTTCAGAACAGCATATTGTGGTGTGACATGTGCATCCAGATGTGAACATTTAAAATAGACTGAACCCTTTTTTTTTAATTGAAAAGTTGATATTCTGAAAGCTATGATTAAAGAAATATAGTTGTCAGGAACAAAAAGCTGTAATAATAATAATGCCAAGGACAAAGAGTAGTTTAGAAATTTTGCCAAGAAAAGCCAGCTCTGCAAAATTGCTTTTCTGTGCACAGTAAAATGGAAAGTTGTGTACAACTGCTTGCACAGTTTTGTTTTGTTTTGTTTTGTTTTTCCCCACTGTAACTACAATAGAAAATGTTCTAACATACAGGGCACCCCACCATTTTAGATAGATGCACATAAACTTCTTATTCTGTCATCATTTACATAAAATATTTTTACTAATAATTTGCAATTTTAAGATTCTGTTATGTTATTTTGTCAAGCAGAGGTCAGTCTGCACTTAGAGAATTTGTGCCACCACTTATTTTAAGTCACCTTTATTTTGGGAATAGGGATGTTAACTGATGGGTAAAATCAACCTGTACCCATACTTTCAAGGCCCATGTCATCACGTTACACATGTAGTAAGAGAGCTGTTACACCATCCAAATTGAACAGGATAGCTTTCAGCAGATTTTATTTTATTTTATTTTATTTTATTTTATTTTATTTTATTTTATTTTATTTTATTTTATTTTTTGTCTTGTCCTGGAAACAATTCTTTAGCACTTAATAAATCACAAAGGGTATTGTTTGTTTGTTTGTTTGTTTTTGCCATCCACTTCCTACCATTAGATGCACCACTGAATCTTCAGTCTCATCCTGTGTGTCTGGTATGCTATTTCTACCTCTCGTAAAGAGATTTATTATTTTACTACTAACTGATGAATCACAACTGAAACAGAGAATAAATCCAAAGAATTTGTCCCATCCATGGCTGGCAAACAACCTCAACAAGATTTTTAGATTGTGTATAATCAACTTGGGATATAGCTGGTAAAATAACAGTTCATTAACATGGAGGTTTGTTCCCCACTCCCTGTAGTTATAAGCATTGGTGTAAAGGAAGTCAGTGCTTGTTCTGAGCCCGGAGGGCAGGATTATAAAAGTCATATGCAATCCTAGCAAAAAAACTTTAGTTTGGGTCCTTTAGGCTGGTGTACATTGGTAGTGATGCTACACTATGAATGTTAATGAAAAATTAGATTTTCTTGAGTTCCTTGACATTGTTTTATTTTATTCAGTATAACTATGAATTCAGATTGTTAAAACTGTAAGTATAATATGAATCCTTATTTCTTACTAGCTAGGTATTCTCTCTGAAACAACTGAATACCTTGATTTCAGCAAGGCTTTTGACATTGTCTCCCATACCATCCTCATAGGCAAGCTCTGTGGGATGGATGAGTGGAAAGTGAGTTGGGTTGAGAACTGGCCAAGGGATCATAGGGCCCTGCAGGATTCATGTCTGTTGGGGCAGAGCACTAGGAAATCTCCTGTGAGAGGTGAATGCATAGATCACAGAATTGTAGGGGTTGGAATGGACCTCCAGAGATCATCGGGTCCAATCCCCAGAGAGGTGTGCTGCCACTCAGAGGGATCTGGACAGGCTGGAGCAATGGGCGGTGAGAAACCTCATGAAGTTCAACAAAGGCAAATACAGGATCCTGCACCTAGGGTGGAATGCACTAGCACAGGTTGGGAGCTGACCTGCTGGAAAGCAGCTCTACAGAGAAGGGCCTCAGAGCCCAAGTGGACATCAGGTTAACCATGAGCCAGAATTGTGCTGTTGTGGCCAAGAAGGCCAATGGTACTCTGGGGTACATTAGGAAGTGTTGCCAGCAGGTCAAGGGAGGGGATCTTGCCCCTCTGCTCAGCCTTGGTGAGGCCTCATGTGGAGTACTGTGTCCAGTTTTGGGCTCCCCAGTACAAAAGGGACATGGAGCTCCTGGAGAGAGACCATCAGAGGGCTACGAAGATGTTTAGAGGACTGGAGCATCTCCCATAAGAGGAGATGCTGAGAGAGCTGGGCCTGTTTAGCTTGGAGAAGAGAAGGCTCAGAGAGGATCTTATCAACATGTATAAATATCTGAAGGAAGGGTGTCAAGAGAATGGAACCAGACTCTTTTCAGTTGAGGCCAGTAACAAGATGAGAGGCAATGGGCACAAACTGACACACAGGAAGTTCAAGCTGAATATGAGCCAAAACCTCTTTAGGGTGAGGGTCACAGAACACTGGAACAGGTCGCCTGGAGAAGTTGTAGAGTCTCCTTCTCTGGATACATTCAAAACCCACCCAGATGCGTCCTGGAACACGTCCTGTGCAAAGTGTGCTAGGTGACCCTTCTTGGCAGGGACACTGGACTAGATGATCTCCAGAGCTTCTCTTCCAACCTCAATCATTCTTTGATTCTGTGAATTAGTACTAATCTGATTTACACCTGGAATGTATTTGGTCCTGACAGACCCGAAATCTACCAGAGTTACTGTAAAGCCACCTTGGTTATCAACAGAGACCGTTTAGTCTTGGACACCTGTAGCCTCCTTCATATAGTTATCATCAGTTTTCGAGAGTTAGCTGTCTGAATGTTTTTTTGGTTGGTTGGTTTTTGTTTTTTCTTACTTCAGTCATAGAGGGTATAGACAGATCTATTAGAACTCTCAGATGTGGACTTGACTGACTTTGGTCTAAGTCTAAGAACAAGCATTTTTGAGTTAACTGGTAGAATTTCACCATATTGTTGCTTATACATCCGGAAAAAAAAAATCTAAGGCTATTTAATAAAAAAGCAAAAAACAAAACAAACAAACAAACAAAAAAACAACTGACATTAAATGTATATGTCTCAGTTTGCAATATGTCAGAAGTCCGACAAGCTCGCCTAAATAGTACCTTCCCATTGAAATGTTATCAGTCTATGGGGTAATAAAGTCATTGAAAGTATCCTAAAATTTGCATAGGATCTGGGCTCTTCATAGACAGTAGAGACAGAAGAAAAATTTTCCACAGTTAACAAACATGGTTCACTTGCTTTGGTGACTGTTACAGTATTGGTACTTGGTATTTCTTCCATCCAAAGGACTCAGGTAATTTAGTAAATACATGGCCTAGTTAGACATAATTGTTGTTACCCCCTCTCCCTTTTAGGTTGCTGGTTACATATTTCCAGAGCTGGAAAATGGAATTCCATCTTCATTCTTCTTATTGATTCCCAGTACCATGATTTCCATTAAATAATGCTTAAGACTCTCAGAGTTGGACATATCAGGAATTAGTTTTAAACAAAGTACTTTGAAATAGTAAATGTCATTTAATTTCCTTAGAAACCAATAATTGCAGCTGGAATATAGGAATACCACGTCTTCAAGGAAGACGAGTCAAAATTTAGAATGTAACCCAATTTTCAACAAACAAAATAGCTTTTTGCCTGCATGCCAGAGATAATATCAACTGAAGTCAGTAGCATATCAGATAGATAAAATGCCTTAACTAAACCTTCCTAGCTGCTTTTCATACAATTCTAAGATAACTCACATTATTAACCATTCATTGATAAAGGAAACCAGTTTTAAGCAGATAACATCTTCTAATGATGGACCTAAAAGCTAGATTTAACAGAAGTAAAGCAATTTTATTGAGTCCTGTAATGCATCTAGTTTAGCTAAAGTTGACAAGCTGTTTCTGAAAGTTTAATATTATTAAATGCATCCTTATTTCTAAAATCATAAAGCTAAAAATGTCTCCAAAGACTGCACATGTGCATCTGAACAAAATAAAGCAATAAAGAAAACAGAACTGGTAGCTTCCAGAGAAAAATAGACTTAATATCCCCTCAAAATGACTGAAATGAATTAGAAATTATTGAGTTTAATTACCACGAGATTAAGTGAGTTGTTGATGTCAATTTATATTTTACTAGTGAATTTTCATAGAAAAAAACACAAACTATTACCGCCAAAGGTGATCTCCATGGAGTAAATATCTTAATTCTGTGGTTCCCAGGAAAGGTTATGGAACAGATATCTTCAATGTCATCACACAGTACATATGGGACAATTGAGTGATCAGAAGTAGACAATACGGGTTTGATCTCATTCTATGACGAGGTGACCTGCTTAGTAGATGAGGGAAAGGCCATGGATGTTGTTTACCTGGATTTTAGTAATGCATTTGGCAGTTTCCCACAGTATTCTCCCAGAGAAACTGGCTGCTTGTGGCTTGGCCAGGTGTATGGTTCATTGGGTGAAGAAATGGCTGATTCAAAGAGATATAGTGAATCCAATTGGTCACCAGTGGCATTTCCCAGGGCACAGTCTTTGGGCCAGTTTTGTTTAACATTTTTAACAATGATCTGGATAATGGGATCCTATGCACCCTCAGCAAGTTTGCAGACAACACAAGTTAGGCAGGAAGACTCTGCAGGGGGATCTGCAGAGGGCTGAATCTAATTGCGTAACATTCAATGAGTGTAAACACTAGGTCCAGCACTTGGGTCATTACAAATCCATGCAGTGATAGGCTCAGGGAAGAGTGAGTGGAAAGTAGCCTGGTAGAAAAGAACCTAGGGGTCAACAGCTGGCTGATCATGAGCCAGCAATGTGCCCAGGTGGCCAAGAAGGCCAATGACATCGTGGCCTGCTTCAGAAATAGTATGGCCATCAGGACAAGGGAATTGATTTTTATTTTTATTTTTATTTTTTTTGTATTGTACAAAGCACTGTTGAGACCACACTTGTAATATTGTGTTCAGTTTTGAGCTCCTCACTAAAAGCAAGGTATTGTGTCTCTTGACTGTGCAGAGAAGAGCAACGAGGCTGGTGAAGAGACTAGAAAATAAGACTTTTGAGGAGTGACTGAGGGAACTGGGGTTATTTACTTTGGAGAAGAGGAGGCTGAGGGGAGACCTTATTGCTTTCTACAACTACCTGAAAGGAGGTTGCAGCAAGGAGTGTGTTGATCCCTTTTCTCAGGTAGCAAGTGATAGGACATTTCAAAGGTCAACCTTTGAAATGGGCTGTCCTGGGAACTGGTAGAGTCCTCATCCCTGGAGGTATCTAAGAAATGTGCGGACATGGCACTAAGGGAAATGATTTAGTGCTGGGACTCAGTAGGTCAGCTTGATGGTTGGACTTGATGAACTTGATGGTCTTTTCTAACCTAAATGAATATATGATTCTATGGTTATCTCAAGAGATCATGACTTAAAGCCTCTAAAATGTATTTAATATTTAGTCTGTGAGTACTTTTATTGAGTAGGCCTACTTCAGAAACTAGATAAAAACTTTTGCTTTGCTACTTCAGGAACCAAAACGGTGTAGAATGTTAATGAAGATGACAGAAACTGGCTTTTGACAAGCATGTACTTCTAGCTGGGGTTTGGAGAAATTAACTGTATTAAAATAATTGTTTCAGGCATCATTTCTGTCTTACTGATTTGTAATGAAATGTCCATCTGTGTTTACAAACAGCATGGTCCATACTCTGTGCAGCCTCCTTCATGAATCACGAATATCTCCTATGTATGGGTATTTATGTGAGAGTTAAGTCTAATTGAATGATAATTTGCCATAGCATTACAAATTGTGGTTTAACTGGAATTATGTAGAACTTTATATAAAACCCAATCAGACAGTAAAACAGATTTTTAGCCTTAAAGCAGAGGTCATCTTCCCACTGAATTGTAATGAGATAGTCTGAATACCTCAGAGGAAAGAAGTGTACTTAACCCTTACATTGCAAACAGGGACTTACCAACTGTAGTCTTTCAAAATTGCCTAATAAAAGGATATTATTTTGACATCAGAAACCAATTTGATCTGATGCTAATTAACCCAATTAATCATAATGAACAGCTTTCCAATGAAAGCTGAAAAACAGCTTTCCAATGACCTTTCAGAAAAAGAAGAGTATTTTTCCATAATGTGTTGCAAGGGCAGAAAAAAACATGTAATAGTGATTAAGAATCAGAGTGTAACTGCTTACAGAGATTTTTGTCAGAGAAGTGGGGTATTCACATGAAGAATAATCCTACAGTTGTGGCACTGAACAACAATCCTGGAATTTTTGATTTAATTCCTGTTTTTTTGGTGGTGGTGATGTTTTTTGTTTTTGCTGTTGTTGCTGGTTTTCCTGTGGATCTAATGAAAGGGCAAAACAAACAATATCTGTACTGTCACTTAGGAATACATCTGACCTAAATCTGAATCCTCTGCATGTAGATGTTATTTATTCAGAATGCTAAGCTTGTATGTGGATTTATGCTGAGCTCTGTAAACTTTTTGGGCTGAAAATTTGACTTACTTTCAATGTCTCTGTGAGGACATGCTTCTCCTTAATGTGTTCTACTTATACCCAAATTGACCAGCTTGATAAACTGTGAAAATATTTTTAAAATGCTCAGTTTGTCTTTAAGAAATAAATTGTTACAGGATCACATAATCACAGAATGGTTGAGTGTGGAAGGGACCTCTGGAGGCCATCTGGTCCAACCCCCTGCTCAGGCAGGAACACTTAGGGCTGCTTGCTCAGGACCATGTCCAGGTGGCATCTGGAGATCTCCAAGAAGGGAGACTCTACAGCCTTTCTGGGCAACCTATTCCAGTGCTCCACTACTTGCAGAATACAGAAGTGCATCCTGATGTTTAGACAGAACTTCTTCTAGTCCAATTTGTGCCCATTTCCTTTTGTCCTTTAACTGGGCACCACTGAAAAAAAAGCCTGGCTCCATCCTCTTGCACCCTCTCTTCAGCTATTTATAGACATTGATAAGAACCTTCATGAGCCTGCTCTTTAGGCAGAAGCATCCCAGCTCAGCCTTTCCTCATAGCAGAGGTGATCCAATCCCTTCATCATCTTCTTTGCCCTACTTTGGACTATGTCCAAAGTGCATGTCCATGTCCAAATGTCCATGTGCACTGGGGAGCCCAGAACTGGACACAGCACTCCTGGTGTTGCCTCACCAATGCTGAGGAGAATGATCACCCTCCTCTGCACTGTTAACTTTCTTTATAGCAAAGGCACAAATAGGAATGTGTGGCATGAGACTTTACAGAAATGGCACTACATCTTTGCAGTGCTATTGAAACAATGACCATGGTTAACATAAATAACCTTCTCAAATGTTAGAACTCTTGGCAAAATATCTAGTTTGAATCTTAGTTCTTCTAAAAATGGAACAGGGAGGCTAAGCAATGTCTACTGGAGCTATGAATAATTATAAGCATCCATCCCATGCCTGTTTTAAATTTATTCAAATCAGCTTTTAAGGTCCTGGGCTGGGTTATATTTGGTTTTGTCAGAATCATTAGTAGACAAATGCAGAGCATTACAGCAAAAAGACTCCATTCTGTCTGTGTGCTTTGCATGTCAGAGCCGTGGAATGCTTTTCTCTTTTTTAGCCTGCAGACCTTTCTTGTGTTTGAGTAGATAAATGTAAATTGGAGATTGAGCAAATAACGTTAGATATTTTAATGCAGGCAGATATGGCTGCTGCTGGATAAGAGCTTATGCTTCTATTATGTTCTAAATTTGAATAACTTGGTAGAGCAAAATTCTTTTAGAGTTCTTAGCAAAAATAAAATCAGGAGAAAGTCTGAACAGCTCTGAATTTATGACCAGTAATTTATCATGAAACTTAAATGGACCCTACAGATAATACTTTTTCTTTCTTTCTTTCTTTCTTTTTTTTTTTCTTTGAAAGAGGGCATCCCGATGAATGCTCTGAAGCCTTGAAACATGCAAATTCATTAAAATGCACTTTTGCTGTCCTGAGTGTTGGGAGGAAAACACCCACCCAATGGCAGCCCATACTCTGCAGACTTTCTTACCTTCTGAACTTTAAGTGTTAAAAAAACACCCTCTCACATGCTTCAAACTAAATAAACAGATGATATATCACACTGCAGTGAAGAGCCAGATCTGAATAAAGTATTTCAGGTCCAGGAACTGGTTGACTAGCACACTGGGAATCTCATTATGAGCTAATTTATCCAGTTTCTTACACTGGCTGAGCTCAGCACTTCTTAGGCTAGATTACTTTCATTATTTAAAGCTACCTAATGTATTGCTATCTCATGTATCTTTTCAACAGACCACAATGCATGATGTAGCTATACCATATGAGTGGCTATTACAGGTAGTGCATTGAAAACTCCTCCTTAGACATGACTGTAATTACGCAGCTATTTCATGGGATCTCCTCCAAGGTGTTCATAGCAGCAGCATCACTTCCACAGTGATTATCAGACAGCAGTGGGTGCTTCACTGAACAGAATATACAGCTGTCTCTGAGCACTCGGAGGTGCCTGATGCCCAGAGCTGACTACTCTGGTGCCCTCCACCTGCCCTGCTCTTTTCTGGGGTGGTGGACAGGTAATGGTTCTGCCCTGGCACTCTGGGGATTCCAGACTCCTGGTCCACAGGAAGTTACTGGCTCTCACTGAGCCATTAGAGTTTTGAGAATTAGGGCTTTAAATTAAACTTGCCAAGGTTTGCGGATGTGGTATTTTTAGCAAAAGGAAAATCTTCATGTTTCAAGGAGGTTGCAAAGTGGTTCTCAACAGTGTATACATACTGTCCATTTGTCTTTGCATAACACTGCTTTTTGGCATTCAAATTTAATGCCCCTTTATGTATATCTTCATGGATTTTTAGCCTCCTACATTTGTATTTATTCTTCCGGTGTTCATTCTATCTGTACTGCCCAGAGAAAATCTGAAATATAATAAACTGATTGACAGCATGAATTGAAGATTATGTATACATTCCCATGAGGAACTACTTTGCTTTCTTGAGCACACAGTCAAACCTAGTTTGAAGCTTCAAATGGCAGTATTCTCAACAAGTTCATATGAGAGCAATAGAAGAATATTTCATATAATGAAGGAAACACAGGACAAGGGAGAAGATTAACAGAAAAGGAAATATAGGTACCTTGTTATTAATCAGAAGGGAAGCATCTGTACTGGGGGTATGTGGCAAGGTGGATTTTTTTTTTTTTTTTTTTTTTTTTGGAGTGGAAGGAAGGGTGGGCTGCAAGGGCGGTCTCTGCGAGCAGAGCCCAGCAGCTGCCCCATGTCAGATCAGAACCAGCTTCAGCAGGCTCCAGAAAGGACTCACCGCTGGTCACGGCTGAGACAGGGAGCGACAGTGGTTGGGCCTCTGGGAGAAGAGATTTAAGAAAGAGGGAAAAAAAAAAATGCCATGCAATGGCAGCTGGGAGAGAGATGTGAGAAAATGTGAGAGAAGCAGCCTTGCAGCCCCTCAGGTCAGTGCAGAAGGAGGTCATGAGATGCTACAGGCATGGAGCAGAAGTTCCACTGCAGCTTGTGGAGAGGCCCTGGTGGAGCAGGCTGTCCCCCTGCAGCCCATTGGTGCCACATGGAGCAGATCTCCACACAGCAGCCCGTGGAGGAGCCCCCGCTGGAGCAGGTGGATGTGGCCTGGAGGAGGCTGCGGCCCATGGAGAGCCCCCGCAGGAGCAGGCACTGGGCTGGAGCTGCAGCCCATGGAGAGGAGCCCACGCAGAAGCAGGGGGTCTGGGGGGAGCTGCCGCCCATGGGGGACCCGTGCTGGAGCAGTTTGCTCCTGACAGATGGACCCCACGGTACGGACCCACATGGGAGCAGTTCTTGAAGAGCTGCTGCCTGTGGGCAGCCCCCGCAGGCTCAGTTTGGGAAGGATGGCATCCTGTGGGAGGGACCCCACGGGGAGCAGGGGCAGAGAGGGACCGTGAAGGAACAGCAAAGTTTTATGGACTAACAGCAACATCTATTCCCCATTCCTCTGTGCAGCTCATGGGGAGGAGGTAGAAGAGGGTGGATGGGTTTTTAGTTTACTGTTAGTCACTGTTCTAGTCCCCTAGTGGCAGGCAATAAGTTATATTAATCTCTCTATACTGAGTCTCTTTTGTCCATAAACATACGGTAATTAGTGAGTGATCTACCTGTCCTTGAGCCCATTAACTTTTTCTTCATCATATATTCTCCACCTGTTCTTTTGAGGAGGGGGCATGAAAGAGCAGAGTGGTGGAGTTCATCTGTCTGTCAGGGTGAAACCAGCACAGCATCTAAAAATTATCTTACTGCTAATGATCTGTTTAAAGAAATTTTAACAGGGCAAGGCAAAATATCTCAGGTTATATTTCTTTGTTGAGAAGAGCAAAGGCCAATTTGCTACTGGAAGATGTGGAGGGTTATGAATGCAGTCCTAAAACTTAATTTGTTTAATTTAAAGGTTGCATGACCTTTGATTGCAGAGTTATTGCTTCTATGAATTGACAGTTTTACAGGTTCTGTCCTTGAAAAAATCACTATGATTTCACAAAATGCATATGTACATAATGGATTCTTCTTTCCACAGGCAGGAATTCAAAGGGATGTAATTCCCTCATCCTGCTCTTAGTTAAGTAAACTTTTATTTTGCTACAAACTTTACTTTTACTACAAATAAGAGGAGAACCAACTCCATATACCTGGTGAATTACAGTACTAAAACAACATAATGCATCTTAGTTTGTGTGCTGAAGAATGCCACTTCTTTACAATCTACAATCACTGTTTTTTTCTTGCTATCTCTTTACCAAATGTACAAGAGACTGCTGCTGTTAGCAGGCCATGAGTCCATAGCATAGATTTTTCTTGTCTGGTATTTATTGTAAAGCTTATAAAACTTTACTAAGTTTTTTTTTTTTTTCTTTTTTTTTTTTTCTGATAGGTATTACAATGAATACCAAAAAGAAAATAGACTGGAATTACATACTTTGTGGGAATCAAAGTGCTAAGCCTGTTTCTCACAAATGTCCCTTGGGTAGAATTTCTATAAGCAACTCCTGGAGTAAGGTACCCATTTTCTATTGATTTTTCATTAAATACTTAATGGATGTATTATTCTAAAACCTTGTTTCTATCTTATATGAAAAAGTAAATCTAATTAGTATAGCATAATGCAGTGAAGTTCCCAATTTAGGTCCATGAAAAAGTATTGGTTCAAAAAAATTCACAGTAAGTGGTCCTTTAAAAAAAAAAAAAAAAAAAAACACACACATAATTTGTACCTTTACCTGTCATACAAGCTGTTTACAGTTAATGCTTTATAGGTACTAAAAAAAGGAACTTTTAGTATAGTGGCAAGTGCATGCAGATTTTACAAAGCATTCATTTTTTAATTTTAAAGAGAAATTGATGTTACAGAGTTAGGTCTGTTCTTAGTGCCACTTTTCAATTAGAAAAGGTTTACAAGAAATCTGATTCTTGAAACAGAAAACATACATATATACCTTCCACCCCTATAAACAACAAAAAAATTAAACCCAACAACCATACAAGAAAAAAAAAAATAATAAAAAAAATGAACACCCCCTCCCCCCCAGTAGCGCATCCTGATTTTAATCTAAAAGATAACATTTTGCAGGATCTCTGTGATGCTGACTAATTCCAGGACTTTGTGCATAGCACAGCAGAAATATGACATAGCTTGTGAAGATCTATTAGAACTAGTTTGAAGTTGGGAGCATAAGGACATTGAACTTGTCCCCCAAAATAAGTGCAAGTACAGTGAACCAATTCTGTGTGCTCTGTAGTCACAGATGTCCTGCCAGCAATTCTCACAAACAACAGGATTAAAAGCTAGCTCAGGTATATTCTGCATCCAGGAGCAAAGTCAGACCCTCTAGTATGCTTTGCCCATCATTTCTTCAAACAGACTTTGTGAACTATGAGCCTGAGATTTTATGTAGACCCAAATCATTAACTGCTTTGCACTACAGAAAGATTGAATGACTCAGACAAAGAAGCAGCATTTAATCCACACAATACGCTTAATAACTCTCCAAGTGTGGTCACTGCATGACATTTTTAATTTTTTCCGAGGACAGTTTCACTCTGAATACTTATGCAATGATAACCCTTATGTGCTTGCCATTTTCACTTCTCCTAATAGGTATAACAATCTTTTATTTAAACTATAATAGAATAAATTATATATAGCAGTAGAACCAGCCTTACCTATACCAACCATTATTTGTCCAGAATAAGTTAGAAGCTACCACAGGCAAATGCATGCTAAGGGTTCACACCAATAATCGACAGAAGATGAACTACTCCTGTTAGCTTTAGCTTGTCTCTTCATCATGTGATGACACTTCATTCTACCAATGCCCCCACAGGGAGCTTTGAAGAAATAGTTACTGCACTTTAGAGTTCACAGTTCTCTACACTAATAAAACATGCCAAGCTTCCTGTGCTTGTGAAATCCTCTCCATCTTGTCATGTGTAGAAACATAGAGCTGGAGAGACTACAGCGCTGTGCTGCTGGTAGCCCTTGTGTCAGATGACAGGATGCCCTCTTCCAAGAAGTTCTGCTCCTTAGATGCAGTCTTGAGCTGTAATTCCTCCTCACATCAATCACTACAATCTCATCATGTTACCTGTCACACTGTTGCCTCAGACTGAGGAAAAAAAAAAAAAAAAAAATATTTAAAATCCAGGAGTGTTTGATGGCATATTTTTGGAGAAAGCCTTCCATAGGCAAAGGGTAAAACGTCGTTCTGCTTGTCTTCCCTTACTGGAAATAAAGAACACTGCTGCTTTGCTTTCTGCAGATTTAAAAGCAACTTGTCAGCTCCCAGTGCTGTTTTCCAGTGCAATATGGGTAATGGAGTTACTGAGAAAAAAAAAAAGAAAGAAAAAAAAAAAAAAAAAAAAAACAAGCCAGACATGATTAAAACTTACTGATATCATTTAGAGGTGAAATTTTGAATAACATCTCAATGCTAGCAAAAAGCCTAGTTGCAGTTCCCAAGGAAAAAAAGAAAAAAAGAAAAAAAAAATGAAAGAGAGAGAAAAAAGACTGGGTGAAAACTTTTTAGTTTTCTCCCCTACAGCTGCATCCATACTAGAGTTCTTGCTGGCATTAGCTGTACAGAGAGATATATCTATTCCAGTAAACCTTTTACTAGTGTAGGATAGACCTCAGTTTCACTCTGCTGAAGCTCAAGAAATCAATGACCACCTGCAAAGACAGGCACTGGAAATAATCACTGAGAATTATGTTAAATCCTTCTGGAGTTATGAGATTATGGGAGAAGCTCAGCCTGCATTAAAATATACATATGCTCCAGCTCTTTTGCTTGTAGTAAGACAGCAAAAAGCACAATGTGGTGAGTAAAAGAAAATCTAAAATGGTTTGAAAAAGAAAGGAAGCAATGATACTTCCTTCTTCGTTCAACTCTTTCTGTTACTACAGTAAGAGAGTAACATAATGGTACAAACAAGAAGTTAAGAGTCTGGAATATTACCATGACCATAACCCTCGCCCCCTCAGCATCACTTGGCATGCAGACAACACTCAACAAAACCATTATTAGTTCGTTATAGGGACAATTACTTCTGTATGAGCTGTTTTCCAAAGCTCACATTCATGCATAGAGAAAAAGTTATAAAATCATAGAACAGATTCATAGAATGGTTTGGGTTGGAAGGGACCTTATATATCATTTAATTACAGTCCCAACCATAGTCAGAGATAATTTCCACTAGATTGGATTGTCCTAAATACACACAGACACACACATATATACGTTTGTGTTAAAGGAAAGTATATCATACTTGATCACACTGCCTGAGATTGGTGGGTCTGCTGCTTCTCCATGTCTTCATGTCCAACCAGTAACAAGACAGAAGATGTACTCCCAATAGGCACAGGAATACTACATATATACAGATATGTCTACATGTGTATATATTAAATATAAACACATGGCTGGCCACACAGATCACAGACACACGGAGAATCCATGCAAACACCAACAGCCTCATCCTGATTCCCTTTCTGTCTGGGCAGAGTAGAAGTCTGCTAAGCTATATATGTGAGGATATATATATACATATATGCATACACACATACACATATACAACATATATTCTAGTATGGGCCTTTAATGGGCTAACAGGGCCTAAGGGTAGCACAGAGATATATTACTTGGGCTTTCTTTCACTCCTGCTGCTGTCTCTGTGAACTCTTGTGGGTACACAGATGAACTTTACCACATAGCCTAACAATATGTAAATAGCATGTATGAATGCATTGTATTTAGATTGGAAGAGCAGTAATCTAATCAGTACTTGATTTCAGCTGTGGTATATATGGCCTTCCTGTGCTTCTAGTTAAAAAAGTCATAATTTTAAATCACTCAGATTTTTAAGCACTTGGATTTGGGATATTTTGAATGAAGGGTAGCTAGACAGTGTCAGAATAGCCAGTAATGACAGTAATGAGCACAACACAAAGTAATGAGGAGTGCTGTGAGAATAATGTAGGACAGAGGGCCTGATCTCTGCCCTTTTCGTAAGTGAAAGAGGTCAGGTTTTCTGAGCCTCAGAGGCAGTTTCAGCACTGAGCTGATTTGGGTGATTTCTAGGATGAACTGTGATGCAGATCTGTGACCCTAAGGAATTACCAAAATAGTACCAAGTCACCTACTGTCCAGTGAATATATAAGATTTTTTTTTAGACAAATGACAAATTCTGGTCAATGCTATGAACTAATGAAATTGTGACATTTTTGATATTTCTTCCTGACTGAGTATACACTTAACTTACAGTGTCTCATCTTTTTCTTATGCACTTGGTACAATAGCAAAGGATTGTGCTTAGTGACAAGTTAAGTTACACTTACTGGACAATAATTATACCACTGAGGGTTTTGAAGGGAAAGAAAACCAATTCTTTTTTAGCTTTTTTTGTAGGAGACTTCTATTTGGAGAATAGAAAATGATCAGGCACAGAAGAAATATGTTAAGGGTTTAAAGAGGGAGGGGAGGGGGCCTATAAACCAGGGAGACTTCTCAAAGACATACAAGTGTTGTGTAGGAGTGGAAAATAAATATGAACAGACTTTCAAAGCAGGAATACATCCATAAAGCTTTTATTCCAGCCTGAGAAGGCTGACAAAACTCAAGAAGTAAATTATATGCAGGGCTTATTATTATTTGTGTTTATACATTTTTGTTTTGTTTTAGTTTTGTTTGCTTTATTTATTTATTTATTTAATGACAATGATGTCAAAATCTGTGAAAAACTTGGTAGAGAAAGGGAAGCTTTCATTGTTATATATCACAGATCAGTAAAAATCCTTAGCGATTGGAAAGCGTATGGTGAATGCCAGGACCCTAAGACAGCCAAATGAGCCCTGCTCAGGAAGAAGAAACGAGGAGAACAGAGGATCAGTGTTTTGGTGGGGATAACAGCTAGCCTACAACACACCAAGTCTGGCTGACCAAGTCTGACTGATCAGATTAAAGGCCAGCAGATCAGCAAGCAATTATGCATACAAGAAACTGCAACATCTGACATTTTCTGGTTTTCATGTTCCTGTCACCTCCCATATCTGGGCTAAGAGGTAAAAGGCACAACTTCCATGCAGCACACATGTGCACAGGTATTTTTAATTTAGAGCTGGCCATGTCTGCAGGCCTCCTGCTGCTCCTGCCCTACTCCCTGGATGAATAAAGCAATGGGTGAACTGAGTATGTTGACTATTGAAACTGCATCATTGGTAGGCTTAAGAAGAAAGATTATTCAAACATTTATGAGGAATATTGGAATATCTATCAATTTAGCAAAAGACAGTAGACTTTTAAAAAGCATATGCTTCTAATTCTTCTAATCACTAGTGTTAATAATCCTGTCAATAGGTTGGTGACAGCTACTACTGAAAGAAAAGTAGGAGAAAAAAAGAGGGGAAGGAAATATATGGAAAAGAAAGAATGTAGTTATAAGTGAAGGCAAAAAGAAAGGTTCCAGTGAGAAATAAGACATTGGCACTGCTCATGGAACAACTCACCATTGTCCAATTAAGAATAGGGAAATGGAAAGAGGGAGGGGCAAGAATGTCCTGGGTGGCAAAGCCTAGGGATGGAAAACTGCTAACTTAAATGAATACAGTTATGCCAATAGCTGAGCATGGGCTGTTTATTAAGGGTTAATGAAGAACATTTTGCAAGCCGCATTGTAGTAATTCTATTTAAAGCATTTCTTTTTTTTTTTTCTGTATATTCTGCCGCCTACTGAAAATTGCACAACTATGTTCTCAAATACTATTATGAAAAAAGCAATCAACTCAATTGTCTGGGGTGTAATGATGCTGACTACCTCCTCCCAGCATTCAGAGAGAGAGAGAGGGAAAATAAGAAAAATAACCTGGCACAAAAGCACAAATCATTAGAATTTTTAATAAGCCTTCACCAACAGAAAGCTCAATGTTGTTAGTTATATCTGCCAACTATTGCTCATGGTCCAGTGGACAGCACACTGCACAGGGAGCTAGGAGATTTCTTCTCTTTCAGCTCTGACACTCTTGCTGCATAAGAGCTTAAACAAGTCACATGAGCTTCAGCTTCCCGCTAGTACAATGGAGATCATTAAGTAACATATAAATAGTGCTGGTGATGCAGTATTCTGGGATAAAATACACTGAAATTGAGAGCAAACTTTTTTTGTTCTAGTTCAGACAGGAACAGTGACCCTCCCAGATGAAGTGTTGTGACCTCATGTAAGACATGAGGTCATGAACCTGAGGGAAATTCAATTGCAGACATGGGGTTGTAAGTCTAGAAATAGAAAGAGACAAGTATTTCTGGCAAGAGGTTGAAGGAAACTGAACTAGAAGTTATTACCATCAAGACTGCAGCTAGAACTTTCAATGTGCACAGAGTCCCAGAGAAAACCTACAAGAAACCATAGTTCGAAAGACTTTTATTGCCTCTGTTTCTGGACCATTCTTAGTGCCAGTTCTCTGATCTCTCCAATCAGATTTTTTTTTATTATTATTATTATTATTATTTTTTTCTTGGCAGTCCAGGACCAGAATTTAGTTCTCTTTAGGCTGTGCTGAAGATCTAAAGCAGCTGTTAAACCTGTCACGGACAAACTATGAAAGATTACCCGGATGGAAGGAAAAGTATCCAATTGCAAAAGCCGAAAAAAATAAAACAAATAAAAAACTCACCACAGTCTAAATCAAAGACACAGCCAGATCTGGAGCAATAAAATAATCATTGCACTAAAAATAATCCTTGCAAAAAAATTAAGCTATTGACATTGTGTCTAAGCTATGTTTAATGGTTTCCTTTTATGTTTGCCTAGATAATACATATCCTATACAACCTGGTCCTCCTTACTAAAGTCCTTACAAGATGAGGTCCATGCTGAATTTGAGTTGGGTCTGTCTTCTGGCTATAAGCAATAGAAAAGTCCAAAATGCCTTTCTTCCTATCTGCTAATTTGCCCTTTCACAGACTTGTTATTTAGAGGTTTTGGTCCTATAGCTGGTTTTAGGATGCTTGGACAGAAAGTAACCTTGATATCATGCCATGCCAAGGAAACAACATGGAAACAGAAATGAGCATTTCAGTCAGATCAATGGTGTGCCTCTATATCCAACACTGGCAAAAGAAGGAAGAGTACATGAACCTTGCTGCTCTCTGCATCTATTCCATTTGTACTCCCTCTTTGTACTCCCATGAAGTTTTAATCACTTGTTTAATCATTTTGTGTGCGCTAATATAGTTTGCTACCACTCTATTCCTTTGGCAGTGAGTTCTAAACTTTGCAGACCTCCAAAGTTAGGGTTTCACATTTTGACAGTAAAAGTATCAAACTGCAGATTTTTAGACATATGATTAAACTCTTGGTCTGTTCCTCTCACAAACCAATGCCTTTGGTTTGTGGACTCATCCACGGTCAGATCTAAACAACTTTCTGTACGGCTATACTGACTGTTTTAGCATTTTTGTTAGTTTGTTTGTTTGTTTGTTTGTTTTCCAGAAGAGGATACAGCCTGCAGATCAGACTCTGTGGGCACACTGTGCCAAGAGTAGAGAACAGTGCTAAAGAAAATGGTTGGCTCCATCCCTTACATAAGAAAACTGAGGAGGAACAGAACATCTACTTAACTGGGACAACTTCACCTGACTGATTCAGAGCAATTCATTTCAATTACTCTGATCAACAGATAAATAGCACATCTGGTAGTGTCTGCAAACTAATCATTAACAGGTGTGAATTGGTGTCTGCAGGCATGTGTTTCCTACTGTGTGGCCCTTTGTTCACTTCAGGACACTTCTTAATTAGAGAAGAGTCTGAACCACAAGCCTTTAGATGTGGATATATTCTTTGAACACCCTAAAAATCCTAAAAATTAACACTTTGTTCATGAGCTTGTTATTTAGAGTGAAGATCTCTGGAAAATAATAATAATAATAATAATAATAAAATTAAAAATAAAATCAGTTTCATGATTTTGAGCAGGCATTCATTGCCCAGTTCTGACTTATTGGCATTAGTTTTGGATTTTAGCTTCCATTTACAGAAATAATGGCACATATGATCATATGCCTGTGGTACTTGTGATAGAAATGACATCCATTACTATTATGAAGGTCACATAGGAGTTTTCATTACAAATGTAGGACCTGCTGCCACTGTTGCTGATGATGACAGTTGTCATTTAGGTATACAAGGGGAAGAGACATTAAGAGACTTTAGCAACATCTGTCAGAACTGGGTGGGGGAAAGAAAAAACAGAATAGGGATGTAATAATATATGACCTGTCAAAGACTTGTTATCACTGCATTAGCAGGCTTAAATCTAGATTTTTCTTTCCTTTTAGACCCAACCCTTATCAGACCTACTGCAATTAAATTCCTTATCTTGGTTTTAGAACAATGTCTCAAGATGGTTTAGTCATACACTAAACATATTGGAACCTGTAAGGCTAAATTTACTAACTTACTGTTCGTATACTAATTCTTTAGAATTACACAATTTAAATAAACCATTAGTCACTAGAATATGAGTTTCTGAGCTTCCACTTATGAGGATGTGAGCTTTAATATGAACTAAGAATATAGTTTATATTAGAATATGTGATTTAAGAGGATCTTAGGGGAAAAATGGATATAAATGTTAGCTTTTCATACCAACTCACAAAGTTAGTATTGCAAAGTACCACCTCTGTGGGAGAACTCTTTGTGAATATTGGTGGGTGTCATTCTGACAATAGACAGCTGGTGGAGACTCAGTTTAGGTTGCAACTAATCCCATCATAATCAGCAAAGATTAAACTTTATTTTGCTATTTAACTCTTGTTTGATTAATTTCTAACATGGTAAAGTAAATTTGGAATTTGGAATTAAGGAGACATTAATTGACTACTGCAGTTTCTATTTACTTTGACTATAGAAATGTAAACAGAAAACCTTAAATGGACAAGCAAGAAGACTAAACTTCACAAATAAAAGAGATGAAAAAATAGAAGTATTTTTGCATGTAGAGTAGGTTAAGCAAAGTATTTTTAAAGCCTGAGAAGAAAATCCTCTAAAATAACCTACCAGCTAAATGGTGTAAGTATTTTTTTTTCAATGAGGTCACATCAGAAATTAAATCAAAAAGCTATAAGGCAAGAGAAACAACTGAAAGACAGAAGGTCTGCAGTAAATGTAAAGATCAAAACAGTGGAAGGTAAGAAAAGAAAGACTGGGGAGTAGATGAGGCTTAGTAAAGATCCTTTTTAGGTGAGAAAATGGGAAAAAGATTATTTTATTAGAAGAGCTAGAAGTGCTTAAATGCCTTTTTTTTTTTTTTTTTTTTTTTTAATTAACATTGTTTGAAAACCTCACAGAGCTTTGGGTCTGTTTCTTTCTAGTATTAAACTATTAGTATGGCATGTGGTAAACCATCACCTTTCCCCAGATTCCCATGCATGGTTTGGGAATTATCACAGCCAAAGGTTAATTCTCAATAAGCGATTTGGATATGGGCCCTTTGTTTTAGAGTGTTTGAGAGTATCAGTGTATACAGACCTGTCCATTTGGCCTCAGGGCTGGGAAGGCAGTGCTTCCATGTTCTGTTTATGATATATATGTAGCCACAGGCAACTCCACGCTCATTGTAGGGTGTACAGTGCTGCTGACATGAGCAGGAATGCTGTGCTGTTGTGTGGGTTATCAGACAATTACGATCATATTTTCTCAACCACACAAAATGAGTACAAAACCACCTTTATATATATATACTTTTCACTAATGTAAGTGTATGCTCAATTTTCAGCAAAAATTAGAATGTTATCTTATGATCCCATGATAAGAGAGAGTGAAGTATAAAAGAGAGGTGAAGTATAGAGGAATGCTAGAGAAAAATGTTCATTTGAGGTTTTTTATTTTTCTACAATGTAATTTTAAAATCCTTCTTTGAACATTTTGGATGTAGACTCAAGTACACATGTTCAATTTTAAAAGCTGAAAAATATGATGTAATAGCAAATTACTGAAGCTTCAGCACTGCACATATGTGAAACCCCAGGAAGTCAATAACTGTACAGAGCCATAAATTTATATGAAATTGAGAGCAAGAGGGAAAAACACTGTCTTTCAGTAAAGTTTGCAAAAATAAGAAGCTATTAATGTTGATGGAGCAAAACCCAACAATTTGGTGAAAGATCACAAAAAAAAAAAAAAAAGTTTTATTTTTCTTGTTTTTAAGCACATTCAGGTTAACTATTTTGCAGAGTTCAGTGTAATGGGCTGAGAACACAAAAATAGAAATTTCTTCTTCCTCCAAAGAAGAAAGCATACTTAGAAGAATGCCAGAATAACACAGAAAACAGATTTCTATTGAGCAAACTGAAGAATCCTCTAGCATGCAAAGACTAAAGATGCAATTCGTGTGCTGTGAAAAAGCCTTTTCCCCAGGTTCTAAATTTTCCCCTCGATTATATGTAGAATGAAATAGAATGTGTGTACAAGGCAGAGCACATTGTGCTCTGCAAGGAAGAGAGTCAGTAATGGGTGGGAAACTACATGATCTAATCTGCAGACTGCACATTTTCAAATGCCACAGTCACAATTATGTTGAAACTCTTCCTGTTCCTGCAAATCCTATCCTATCAGCCTATATCTGGATTTGCTTGAGGAACCTTCTAAATAAATAATAATAATAATAAATAAAGGATCTAGGTTAAGTTATATATATATTTCTAAATCAGGTATCATTATTTTGAAACGAAATAGGGACTTATGGCATGGACACTCTTTTGTTAAAGTTAATGTACCTTGAAATCTTTTGACTCAGCACAGCAGACTATCAAAGGTGCTTAAAAAAATAGCCCAATATTCTCCAAAGCTCTTTCTGCAAGAGGGGTCTTGTGTGAAATGATAACAGCCACAACCCCAATATTGTTTACACAAATACAGCTTTTCACTGCAGAGGAATCACAGTGAAACTTGAGGGGAAAACAAATATGAAATGAGACAAAGACTTCAATTCATGATACTCAAAAGTTAATAAATCTTCAAAACTGAGTCTACATATTGCATTTTTTCCTGAATTAATTCAAACAGAGGTCATAGTCTTGATGAGTTTGTTTTAAGGGATCCTTCTTCCAGTCCAAGACAAATGGTTCCTTCTTGATTTGAAGATGGAGTTATTATTTTCCTTTCCCCAAGATTTGTGCTCCCAGATGCAGGGCTGCCTCTTTATCCTCTCTTTCCATGAACTAACTCAGTAGCTCAATCGTGTACTTCTGGGAAGTAGATTATTTAGGTTTGGAAGTCATAATGAAATGAAAACTTCTGGATTATTACACAGTGCTGCAGGTCTTCCCCATCACAACGGCTCCTCCTGGGCTACAGTTGTGGAGTGGAAACAAATAACAACATTGCACTGTCTGCTTTTCAAACCATTATTAGTTTGCATTAATGAATGTACAGACAGACTAGGCTACACCAGGGATAGAAGTACACATATTGTATATCTCTGAATGAATAAGGTACCTCTCTGGGTCACAGTGGTGCTTAGCACTTAGTTCTTCAGTCTAGGATGTGACTATGTGGGCATCTATAGATTTTTGTTGTCCAAGACAAAGGTATTGACAGAACTTTTGCAGAGATACTTGCAGAACAGTTCTGCAATGACGACTGGTGAAATTTTCCTTAGATCTTTCCTGCTCTACTCTATGCTAGTGAGGCCTCACCTGGAGTACTGTGTGTAGTTTTGGGCACCACAATATTAAAAAGGATATAAAACTATTAGAGAATATTCAAAGGGAGGCAACAAAGATGGTGAAAGGTACAGAGGGAAAGTTGTTTTGTTTTTATTATTATTATTATTATTTTTCTTCTTCAGCTTAGAGTAGAGAAGGCTGAGGCTGATGGCTGATGAAATCACAGACACCTCACTGTGAGCAGTGATAAGACCAAAGGAAACGGCATGAAGCTGCACTGGGGGAGGTTCAGACTGGATATTAGGAAAAGGTTCTTCACTAAGAGTGTGGTCGGGGCAGTGGACAAGGGTCCCCTGGGAAGTGGTCATGGCACCGGGCCTGATGGAGTTTAGGAAGTGTTTGGTCAATACACTCAGACATATGGTCTGATTTTGGGGTGGTCTTGTGTGGAGCCACGAGTTGGACTCAGTGACTCCTTTAAGAGGAAATTCTTGACTCAGAGGGTGGTGAGGCACTGGAACAGGTTGCCCAGAGAAACTGTGGATGCCCCATTCCTGGAGGTGTTCAAGACCAGGCTGGATGAGACCCTGAGCAACCTGATCGAGTGGGTGGCATCCCTGTGCATGGCAGGAGGAGTGGAACTAGATGGTCTTTAAGATCCCTTCCAACCCAAGCTGTTCTATGGTGATTCTATGATCCTTGTTGGTCCCTTTCAGCCAGGGATGTTCTATGATTCTATGCTTCTGTGATTAATGTTTACATTACACCTAAGTAATGTGCGGTTGGAAAACAGGTGGTCTGAATTTTCTCCTTTATCTCTTTATGCTTCAATTTACCTGAGATTGGTGGTGATAACATTGTTGAGAGAAGCATATACTGCATTATAGTTACACAACTGCTATGAAAATGTACCAGACAGTGTAGTTCATGTATATACAAAAATAAAAGCATAAAAATGGTGAGAAACCTTTATGGTGTTATTCTTGCAGATATGCTCATATTGTAGCAAAACCCAGAAACTAGAAGACTGACCTTGATGCATGAAGCTCTTTATGAACACCAGTCAAAAGTATGCTGTATAAAAACACATGTAGCATGTTCAGAAGACAACAAACAGCAAGAAGATAAAGAACACTATAGGAAAAAAAGGGAAATAATACCAATATGCAAAAATCTTAGTATTATTGCAGCTTATCTACAGAAAGTGTTTTTTTAAGTATGTTTAAAGATAAATTTGGAGAAAGGATGTGAAGAAAAACAGTGATGTTACTTCAGAGTGTTTTGCCCAAGCATGAACAACATGAAAGTAACTGCTTGAGAAGGAATCAAGTGGATGATAGAGGATATTATCAGCAGCTGATTAGAAGCAAGAGACAATCTCTGGTTTCTGAAGAAGAGATAAAGTGGGATTAGGTTATGAACACAAAGCAAATAACATGAATTCAATAGTGAAGAGGAGTCACAAGCAGACTGTAAACAGGGCAGCACATGATCAAATGGTAGGGAAATGCTGTATACAGTATCATTTCATAGTAGAGCAAGACTATGTCGTGTGCTCAGTAAGCAGGGTGCTCAGCAAGCAGATCAGAGGTTTGGCTATGTGGATGGGCAGGTAATTGTTCATAATGCGGAAAGAATATGAGACAAGCAGGGATATGTTAAATTTAATAAATCAAATTTGTAATCCATGTTAGAAGTTCAAGTGATTAGGAAGAATGGTGGTTATGTCCACAACATTGAAAATGGATAGCAGGGACATGACTAGGGCTAAGGAGTTATTTCAGTCATGCTCAGTTTGAATGGTTCAGTGAGTGGTATCACTGGTGTTTGGTATCTAAAGGGACTAGTTAATGATACTGGGAAAAGTGTCCCATCAAAACAGAGCTGTTTCTTAAGGGTGTCTTGCAAATAGCTAGGTTTTAAGGAAGGGGAAAAGAATTTTTTTTTTGGGGGGGGGGGGGCTTCCCTAGGTCTAAAGGTTTAAGCTAACATTTTCTGAATCTCCTAAAATTAGGAATGCTGATAGGATGGATGGCCTGGAAAAATAGGAATGCAGTAAGAATAGGGTTATTTATTGCTTAACCAAATAATCTGTCTTTCAGTCTCCAGACTCCAACAGTGGCTATAATAAATGACTAGGAAAAACTAGTTTATATGTAATATTTCTGAGCACTCATTCAGCCTCTGGCTGTTTTCCGCTTAGTGGATGACCTGAGCCCACTGTGGTTTCTGTATGCAGTAATCCATAGTACATTTTTTTTTTATTAGTATTACTATTTTTTTTTCATGAGTATTTGTTCCATCTCCCATGGAATCCTTGTCAACTTTTGCATATTTAGAATCTTTTAGTGAAGAATTCCACAAGTTCCTCTTTTGCTTGAAGAACCACATACTTCAGTTGCTGTAAATCTGGCTCACACTG
The DNA here is from genome assembly GCA_011074415.1 of Stictonetta naevosa. Classification (NCBI taxonomy): domain Eukaryota; kingdom Metazoa; phylum Chordata; class Aves; order Anseriformes; family Anatidae; genus Stictonetta; species Stictonetta naevosa. Next base: position 108,625,198 of record CM021699.1, on the reverse strand, counting down.
ACCACAGGTGACTGCACCTGATGCGGGGTAATGAGAGTCAACATCTCCACTCAATCCAGTCTGCTATCAAATTACCTTCTATCAACCATAATTACAATTATATCAGTTCCTATGAGACTTTGGCATTTTTATAGGCATTGTTATTTTTAACATGCTATCTCTGCCCTGGCAGGTTTATATTAATTAGAATGGTATTCATTTCCTCACTTTCATCCTCCTGCAAAGCACCAAACCTGTTCATGTTATCCATGGCCTCACAGTATGCATTTACTATACATAGATTAGGAATTTGAAGTGTTTACATCTTGTGCCACAACCTCCTTTTTGGTGCATGGATCAGCTTCAGACAGCAACCATCAAAGACTGCACTAATATTTCCTTAGAGGTCAAGTGGATTTCCGTCACTGGAGTTGATACGTGTATATATTTATATTTTTCCCTAGTAGTTATGTAGAGGTTCATTAGACAATTGTAGGTTTAATAGCATTCAATTTAAAATTTCTTTAGGCAAATATTGTGGTTTTTGTTTGTCTGTTTGTTTTGTTCTCGTGTTCAGATCCTAGCACAACTGTTTCCTAATTCACCTATGGAGATCGTTGGTGTGCACTATGACACAGAAATAGTTATTTGATAAAATTCAGTGGCATATTATCGGACTATTTGAAATCTTAGAATAAATATGGTCAGTTCATTACTAGAGTCTTGATTTCATGGTGATAAGTCTATAGCCTTGGTTATTAACATTGTTTATTTAAGATTGAGTATTTCATATGTGTGAAAAGGAATTGGGTAACTAACCTTCAATGATGGACAGTTGTCTAATTGACCTTTAAGCCTTTAAAAATCTCTTTCAAAACTAGTGAAGGCTTCAAAACCTTTACCTAAGAATGGAAGATTCCAAATAAATACTAATTAGTTAAACATCCAGGATTGTTCCAGGATATATTGCAACACACACAATGTACGTTTGAGCTGATGAACTCTTTCTCCCACCCAGGAACCAGTAATGATTTCACATTAGCAAGGCTAATTGACATCATGTTTACTTGCTGCAAACACTGATAGATGAATAAACACATTTAAATTCCTAAAACGACCTTCTGTGTTTAAAATAGCTTTAAGAGGTTAGAAAGTCATTTATTATTATTATTATTATTATTATTATTATTATTATTTCTGGTCATGGAAATGAGCCTCAGGCAATTACTCAGTAAACTTCTGATTTTTTTGGGTGCTATCAATTACTGCCCCCCCGAAAGATTTTAATCTATAAAAGGTTCCAAATGGAACATATGGATTCCAGTCCTTAGAAGTTGCTTTAGACCTTCCTATGTTCTCTGGTTCTTTGTGCTTTATCTCAAGTTCTAGTTCTTGGTTACTGTTATTAACTCAAATTCTATACCTAAATATAATATATATAATTATATAGATAGAAAGATTATATAGATAGATATATAGAATCATATAAAAACAAATTTCTATACCTAAAGGACACTTTCATTCATGTTGTTTTTTTTTAACAGAAAATGACCTGACTCCTTGCTTCTCCATGATGCATATTTAATAATATTTTACACACCTGATTCACCTTGCAGATAGTTTAGCATTGATCTTCTGCATTGCTGGACCTTAGGATAGAAGGATAGAAATGAATACAGACTTCCTGATTTATTTATTTATTTATTTATTTATTGCTTATATCTGCTTACAGAGCTTGAGTGGGATACATTTTGACATTTTAATTAAAAGACTGCAGGTTTTCAAGTCTGATATCATCCTTTCTAGTCACTCTTTTTTTTTTTTTTTGTCACTTTCTAATATTTTGCCCAGCTCCCATACTTAAATCACTATAGCTTGTCCTTCTCATTTGATATTAGATCTTCAGATTTATAAGGACCATCCTAAACTTCTTACAGATTTCTGTCCTCTTTCCAAGAATGCTGTTCTCTTTGTAGGTTATTATTTCACCCTTCGTTACTTACACAACTGATGGTTTTTCGTACCTCGTTTAAATGCCTCGTAGTTCTTTTTACAGTGTGGTGAATTTCTCTACATTTCTGTCTGATTTCATGCTGTTTTGTTCAATCACATATTTCTTCTAGTGTTTTTGCTTATCTTTCTTACATTTCTTCTGTTACATTTGTATCTGTAATAGTTATATTACCACAGCCTTTTATTTTTATTGCATTCTAATACAATAACACACACATATATATATTTTAAATAAGAAAACCTAGCTGCACAAACTGAACTTCATTTATTAGCACAGCGTTCCTGTAAAATGTCCCTCCTTGTCTTCAGCTTCAGCTCAGGGGAGACTTTAAAATGCAATAGTGAGGTTTTTGTTGGTTTTTTGTTGTTGTTGTTTTTTCTTTTTTATTTTTCTTTTTTTTTCCTTTTTTTTTTTTTTTTCTGTCCATGGCTTGCTATTTTCAAGTTACATCTTTTCCTACATCCCTCACTGCTTCACGTGGGCCCATTTTCTTTTCCCAGTGTAAGCAAGACAAATAGTTTGAACTGAGGTGATGTTCAGGCTAGCAAATGACATCAACCTCTTTTGTGCTAAGTGTTGTTGCAGTATCTTGTACAAGAAAATTTCAAGTCAGAGATAGACTACAGAGAATATTAAGGATAGATACAACCCTGCCTATGCACAGATTTCTCCTCTTTTCCTTAGCAAAATAGAATAAGTTAAATTCCCTAAAGTTGAAGTGTACTTTTGACACTTGACTGAACTGGGACATTAATTATTTAGTTAAGGTGATTTTTTATTTTTTTTACTTAGAGGTAGGTGTCTAAATCAGAGATAGTTTTCTAGATTTTCATTATAATCAAATGAGATCTAGTCAATAGGATCAATGGAATACAGGGTGCAATTCATCTGAGTGGGTGTAAATAAATGTCTGTTTCAGCATGAGATGAATCACTCCCAAGGCTTCATTGAGTAGATCCCTACTGATCTTAAAGAAAGTCTAGACAAATAGGTCAGATGGAGAGGCCTTCATTTAAGGCAGAATTCCTGTGAAAGAGGTAGGAATTGAATGCCTGTCATTATACTGCCTCCTCTGTCCCCTAATCAAATAGATTATGTTTTAATTTCTGCCTAATAATCAGTCCTCATTCTCTGCAAATTGTATGGATGCTTTCAGAAGACTGAAATAGAATAAATACTGAGCAGAATATCTATGCCTGTGTCTGCTCAACAGGATAACAATAAAATTCCCATCACTGATTCTAAAGCATGTCATTGAGTACTCCAGGATGCTCTTTCGAGATACCCACAGATCTAGAATAAGACAAATGTTGTTAGACCTTTGCTTCCGTTTTTTTATTGTTTTTATTATTTCCAGCACTGTTATATGCTCAAAACTTACATTACAATCAGTTGATTTAATGGAAATAAATAAGACAATTCCCTTAGAGCTAGTAAAGCCCTAGGATTAGAAAGATTTTTCTCAGGTTATTATAAAACCTCCCAACACCTACCGGGTCCAATTTCATACCTCTTCAAAGAATCAGTTAAAACACAACCAATAAAGGAAAAATTGAAAGAGGTTTTTAATCACTTTGTTTGTCCTTAAAATCATACAAAATATTCTCATAATGACATCAGCTCAGGGAAAAATAACACAAAAGCAAATCTTTTAAATCTTTTTATTTAAAGATATTTTAAGGAGTGCACACAGAAACAGAATTACTGTGCAGATGTTTCTTATTTAGTTACAATCAACATATTTTACCTATAAATCCCAATTTCCACACACAATAAAGGATTCCGTCATTGTAAGAGTAGTGTGAATGACTTGATGATATGCTGCTGACACAAGACTTATCCTCTTCTATAGTTCTTACCGTCTGAGCAGGGAAGAAGGGCTGTGATTGCAGCAGTAGGTGGCATTTAGTCAAGGTTTTCAAAACTAAGAGGATTCCCATTTTGATTTTGCACATCTATGAGGTAGCTTAGTGGACTCTTAGGGAACTTGGTGTCTGTCAGGGCTCCACTTTCTTTTCTTGGCATACAAGACTACAGCAGCATCCAGTTTATTTCACAGGGAGATGATATAATCAGTCCTACAAGCCTGCAAGACTGATTCCTTTATTTGTCTTTTATTATTATTATTTTTTTTTATTATTTTTTTTTTGTACCTTCTTTACTTTCTTGTGCATGGAAGTACTTACCCTAAAAAACAACAACAACAACAAAAACTAGCCATTAACTGCAGATGGCTGAGTGCCAAACTGCAAACTAGTGTGACCGAAGGCAAAATATAAAACTCCAGTTGCTAATTTGTGGTTAGACATTATGTTTCTTGCATTTTCACTGTATAGTATTTGTGAATAGCAAAAAGTACAGAAGTTTGTTCTTTATCTTCATTTACCATTTTTAAAAATGTAGCCGAATCCACCATACAGTTACAGCTACTTTAGTTTGTTAGTGAGTATGAAATCAACATGTATTTCTTCCTAGCACTCCTTCTGAAGTACTGGGTTATTTTAGTTTAAGTTTGCCAAATCAGTCTCATGCTGTGACCTCTGAAACCCTGAAGAAATGTCTTGTGTATCCTATCTGCTTGAATTAAACACCGAGCTTCTTTAAAACATGCATTTTAATTAGTTTTAGAGCTAAAAATGCCACCTGTGCTGAATGGTGATGCTGAGGGAATTCCATTAGTATTCCAGAATTTCTTTGAAAGCTCTCTTTTTTTCCATGTGACAGATGGTAAAAGACAGTACATGAACCAAGTGAAATAAATAATGCAAATAAGTGTGGATTTTGGGCCTGTGGATGTCCCTGTTTTCTGATCAAATTGTTGTAATAAAAGCTGTATGTGTCAATACATTAAGAAAAAAATCATTTAATTATTTTATGTTTTCTAGCTATTCCCAAATTGTGAACTTCAGTTGCCCTCTACAAATGAGGTTGATTTTTACCATACTAGAACAAGCATGAACTTTATGTCGTGGTTTGGCAGTCATTAAATATTTCAGAGACATCCTTGCAAAGACACCACACGCTTCTGTCAAGAAGGAAGAAAACTCATGGTGCTTTTGCAAAGCTTAGATGGAGTATGTCTCAATTCTGGAACGAAGGAAGGTACAGATCAGACAGGAAAAGAACCATGTAGTAGATTGTTTGTTTCACATCTCCAATGCTATATTGATCTCATATTCTCCATTATTCAGAAATAGAAATTGGTACTGAAGTTATTGTAACAGTATGTTCCAGTCATGCAGCACTATCTAGGTATTAGCAATTTATTGGAAAGGCAGTATCATTTACGCATCCGCTGTTCCATTTCTAATTGCCTGACACTTATTTAGTATTGAATGGAAGGACACAGTAGAGATCATTGGAGCAAAACTCCTTTTCTACTTTGCTCCACAAGCTTGCCTGGCTTTCTAAGATATCTGTGAGACAGACACTCACTTTCTCTCTGCTACTATTAGAATTGAGAAACCCAAGATCTGGAAAGGCACCAATTACTGTGTTTTATGGGAATATATGTTGTTCATTTTTAAGGTGATAGAGGGCAAAGAAAGTATTTTCCTTTTCATATACTTGACTTCCCTTCTCTTATTAATCAAAAAACTTCTTGGCCCAAGTGCAGCTTCAAATATATATTTTTAAGGTGCCTTATTCTTATTGATTCTTTTGTGATTTGGAGTCCTTGAGTCCATTAACATAAGAACCAGCATTGCACTCTGGTGTACCTAGCTCTGTGCTTCATCATCTCTTTTGAATATCATTCAAAATGTGAGACTGACATGGACTAAGATCCATGTGGTTAGCATTGTATATACCTTCCATTAAAAACTGGATTTCATGGGTAATGTCTGCCTTGAACCATACCAGATCAATTTTAATAACATTATTTCCAGAGTCTGCCAGGGAGAAGAAAGTATGATATGGAAAATCAATACACTCTACAAAAAGAAAAAGAAAAAATATAATTAACATATTAAAAATCTTCAGGTATCTGATAAGGGCTTATTAATCCTTTTGATTTCAAAACATCTACTATGAACCTTGGTTGGAGAAAGAAATCAAAAACCTGAGACCAGGCAGTAGTAGCATGGTTTCACGTACATGACTTGCGCTACAGCTTCCCATTTGGGGTGTTTGCCTGCTCAGACTGTGTTTGTCCTAAGTAGTTCAAATCCATTTGACTGTTATTTTCTCCAGCTCTGCCCCTAATTAACTGGAAAAGTGTGTAATGGTGAGGGTTGAAGAGATGAGTGATGTTTGTGACAACAGCATCAGGACAGACTTTGTATTAAAGTCTGAATGAAGTGTAAAACAACATTTAAATTTGATATATGCATTCACTATAGTAGATTTCAGTCTCATTTAATGTTTTAATCTATTTTACATTATCTGAAATCAGTGATGTTTTTGCAAATTTTTGTTTCTAGAATTTCAAACCATTTTTTCCTTGGTTTGATCACACTCTGCCGTGCTTCATTCACAAGGTCAGGCCATGAAAATTGTGTCAATTAATTATTTATATATAACCTTATTAACATAGGAAGACATAGGCTGCAACTCATTTATTAAAAAATATGTATACAAATATACTGTATTCTGCTACATTGGAATGCAAAGTTCCTTCTCACTTACAATATTGTGTATAAAAACTAAAATAAAACACAGTAACAAACTACTAGTAAATTAAGCCATTAGAAATGTGTGCAATTGGTCTTCTGATATCCAAGTACATTGTACACCTTTTAATTAGGCTGCAGACTAAATTTGTGTGTGTGTGTGTTAAGTAAAAGTATTTGGACTTTGTAAGGCAGATATTGTTATCTCTTCAGCAAGTTTTACAAACTGTTATCTTCCATCCATCCTTTCTGTAATAAAAACAGAAATATATATATATACCAATTAATATGTTCAAACAATTATTCTAGACACCAGTCCACTACACCTAAATGAAAACTCAAGGCTGTGCATGCTGTCGTTTCTCCAAAAGACAATTAGTATCTGGGTATGCACTCTTAGTTATATCCAAAAGCCAACCTTACATTCATGTACTTCCAACAGCATCAGTTCTGCCTTGTCCTCTGTTAATGAGCTGTCTTATAACCTTACTAAACACTTTTGTGTGATTTTCTGCTGACCAGTCATTTCCCCTGATTACTGCGAGATCCACTGTTCTGTTTCTGTGTGTCTGGATATGAGAAAAGAAATAAGGTACCCTTTTATTTCTGAATTGTTTGTCCACATTATAAAAAATAAACAGAGAACCAATTGGGAGAACAGGATAAAACATTACTTAATGGGATAGATTGTTAATCTATTAAGGATCTTTCTTCAAAAGAGTTTTCTATTTTTTCAACCTTCTAGGAAAAAGTTTAAACTTTTCAAATGTTTTGGTAAATGCAATCATTTCTTCTTCTGGATAGTTTAATGTTAAAATTTCTACAAAAGGTACTTTCACCTTGAAGTGAACTTTTGATCCCCTTCAGCATAGTTCTGTTTTACAGGGATGAGCAGAATGAGTGAGACATGACAAATCACTATGAGAGTAGCTTCTTATAAATTGGTGACTGTGTAAATGTCAATCTGTAAATGTTTGTTTTTATAGCAGAAACAGTCTCACTTGATTTCGCCCCATCAAATACAAGTACTTCAAAATTCCACAGGGAAAGCAAAGACATTGCTTATAGCTCATTTCTTTCTTTAAATATGCTTTAGATATTCAAGCTTTGCAAGTGTCTTTGTTCTTGCATTTTTTGTAAAGACAGATTTCCTGAGGGATATGCCAATAGTAATTGCTGGTGCATCTACACTATAAATTGAAAATGCACATTATTGATTTTGCCTGAATTGTTGATGATAATGCAAAATAGTTAAAAAAAAAAAAAAAAAAAAAAAAAAGGAGAGGGGGCAGGAGGGAGTAGGACTTTTTTGTTTCTAACATCAGTTAATTTCCCATTGTATCAGGGATTGAATCTAAAATAATCTATGATTTGAATCTAACAACCAGAGAAGGCAGTATCAAATATTAGTTAAAGTGCTATTCCTGTTGTATCCTGGGAATGAAAGTGAGTGACAGAATTTTTTCTCTCTTCCACCGACCGTGTATTCCCAGTCAAGTATTTCTCTGCTTCTATCCCCAATACATCAATATATATGTACATTAACAGAAAGTTGCACAGTTTATGTTAAATAGACTTTCACTCAAATATAGGAGACGACTTGATTAATAAAACTATCAGCTCCCAAAGGTAAACTGAAAAGAAACATAATTTTTGGCTTCAGATAGCATCTAAAACTGTCAATGAATACAACCTGGAGAAAATGGCTAAATGCTTAAATTCTCTAAGGCATGTCTGACATGATAAAGTGTGGGACAGACATGAAAAATACGGTAGTTGTTTGTCTCAGGTTTAATAAAACTTCTTTAGACTTAGATTTAGAATTTCATTGCTTTTCTATGATATTACTGGTTTGTTCTAGAGAAAAAATGGTGATCCACTTTTCACTATGCGTTTGTTCCTGAAAGTAGGGGATACAACAAAACCCAGCAAAGTACCAAGAGACAGGCAGAAAAACTTCAAATCATTCAGAATATAATTTCCATGAAAGGCAGGTTATTATATTTCATGGTATAAAACTAACATGCCTACAAATGTTATAAGGGAATGAAGTGTTCTGTGCCTTCAGATTATCCAGAATGAATATGATTCAAGATATACTTGATACTGCTCTGCCACAGATATTTCTCTGTTGTCTCTGAAACACTTGTATTTTCAGTCAAAAATTTGATTAATCCATTTAACTATTCCTATTTTTTTCCTATTGCATTATATGCAATCTTTCATGTTCTATGGGAAAAACTTTTCTATCTTTTAGAGGAAAAGGATGAAAAGGATAAAATCTGGAATATCCAAAGGGGGG
>CM021699.1:108570702-108616193 GCA_011074415.1 Stictonetta naevosa | reverse complement strand
TTTAAATAGAATTTTATTTATTTATTTATTTATTTATTTGGGGGCGGGGGGGAGGGTTTACACATTTTAGTAGACTGGTTGATTAAGCTAAAAAGTGGGGAAGCTTCAAGCAATTTCTGAGGTAAAACCAATCATTCCTTGTTTAGCTTAATTCTATAAAGCAGTTGGACAATTTGAGAGAAAAAGCAGTCACAAGCTTCTAAAGGCGAAATGGATGCCTTAGAATAAAGTCTCTTTTGCCCTTTGAGAAGCTGATATTGTGGGGCAGATCAAAAGATTTTGAGTAGTTTTGTGATAGATGAGGTAGTCAGAAGCTAGTGGTACTGTACTGGTGGGTAGAGATGGCTCATGACATAATGAATTCCCCTGTTCATGGAGCAACTTTATTTTTAAGTAATTACTGCTGTCTTCATTCTCAATTAAGCTCACTGGAACAAAATCAAGGAAGTCAACAGTGTTTCCAAGATTTCCACATGACATTTGTTGTATGTGGGGAGGAGACTTGAGGATTTTGTGCTAGATATTAGTCAGGATGTGGCTGAATCTTGTGAAAGACAGCAGAACTTATTCAGACACTGACTTCTTGATGCTTGATCCTTTTAATGTTCAACTGAGAAGGATGTAGTCTGTTGCAATGTTCTGACCTATGCATGTCATAGGTAGCTATTCCTTCTGAAAAAGCCCATGAAAAAGTTACTCTAAAAAAAAAAAAAAATAATAATAATGGTACCAGAGTCATTTGTATTGGAAGACACAGTCACTTACCTTTATGCTAAACTTGAAGCTCTGATTATGCTAATTTACAATTTAAAAAGAAGAGGTAGGCCAACAGTGACCCTAACCATGCTTAAACTCTTTCTATAGGAGACCACCTTTAAAGGATTTTTTCTAGCCTCAGGACATGAGGGAGGAATGTTCAGGAAGTTCTGTTCAAGATCAATTACATAGCAAGAAAAATATGGCAAACTTTAGAGGTTTTTTTCTCATACAATAAATATGTTTGTATATATTTATATATAGGGTCATAAGAAAAAAAAATAAAAAATGCTGACCCAAACCAGGATGTAAAACTGCTAGGTGAAATAGTTTCACATCATCTACTATAAACTACTACTGAATCTCATGTTTGCAAAAAGTTGGTATTATTAATTTAACTGCAAAAATGTTGATGGTAAATATATTCTTTTGATAGCTTCTTATCGGAAAATAAATGCCTCATTAATCTTAGACATCTCATGCTAAGAATATTATTGAAGTTAGACAGAATGATAAGTAGCATTGTAGGGAGCACAGATTGCTATATGCAGGAATGCTTTTGCCCATTAGTCTCCCTTGATACAGTACAAGTCACTTCTTTTGTTTCTAAGGCTGCGGGAGGGAGCATGCTGATCTACTCCTGCTCCACAGCTTCTGATTTAATTTAAACAAGACAGATGGAGTGCTGTTCATTAGTCCATACTCACCTGCTTTTCCTTTGTCATCTTGGAAAAGTGGAGGAAGAAAGGGAAAGAGTCTGGAAACCAACATTAAACATTATAGTCAAGAGTAAATCTAAACACATAACACCAGTGGTATTCCCCAATATTCTCTGTTTGCTCATTAGCTGTGTTTTCACCTTTTAATTTAATGAAATCATGACAAAGCTGAGTATGTGTAAGATGGATGTTACGAGTTTACATTGTTTTGTTGAATTTAATGTTTAACAGAAAAAAAAATAATAACAGAATACCTGTTGTGCCAAGATTTTTTTTAACTATGAATGCTATAACTGCTGTTTTATCATCAAGGATAAGAAAAAGGGAATCTTGTTTGCAAGTTCTCAATGGGTGAGATAAGGAAGGCTGCTTCCTTATATTGTCCATTGAATGTTTTCTGAATTTTGAAGCCTCGTCTGAAACAAGGATTTATGTACTTGATTGGTGGTTTTACTGGGAGTGAAAAGAAGCAGTCTTTCACAGTAAGGTTTATAATCTCACTGTTTCAATGATGCATGCCTGGCAGTGTAACTACGAACAGCAGTTCCCAGCTTAGTAAAAAACATGTTTCTTTAAGCTTTATTTTCAAAGAGTGACTTCAATCATGTGGTCGTATGATTTGAGGAGCTATTGGTACATCACAGTTCCAAAATCTATCTACTTATAAATAATTTCACTACACTGTGGAGGTCCACTAAGCTTCTCATGCCTACAGGCCTGTCAAGTAGACTGATATAAGTTCAATGGAGGATGGCTGAAGCCATCTTTATAAGCTAGAAGTAAACAGGAGGCTTTAGAGCAGATTGTCAAGAGCTGGCTCTCATGTTTGAGTCCATCATCTTTTGATATTCTAGACACTTGGATCCAGCCTTGCCAATTGACATTGAGAGTCTGGATCTTGTGCAAATCACCATCTAAAGCACACACACATCAAGTCTGTGCTTCTGCTTTAGGTGAATGTTAGTCACAAATTTAAAAGCTGGACAGTTTTGAATATAAATCACTAAGTGTGTACAAAGTGAGTAAGAAAGGAACATTCAGAGGTGGGAAGTGTTTGCTCTTAGGTAATATTTCAGTACCTACAAGTCTAAATGTATAAATTTCCATAACTCTGAGGAGGAAAGGTGAGATCAGACTGATGAAAGATGCAATTTTCCAATTTCTTGAGATGTCTTTGAAGGTCTCCTTACCACAAAACACATCCATTCCTTATGAATATTGATACAATGAGTGTTTGTAAAGTAATAAGCATTTCAAAAAGTATTTTTCCCAGATATATGTATTTCATTCAGTTCAGCTAAAATCTTCTTCTGTAGCCAACACAAATGATAATATATTTACTTTATTGGAAATACTATTTCAAGATGTATATAGAGTTGCTAAATGGGAACTAGAATAGCAGAAACAAAAAAACAAGCAATGGAGTGAGGGTAGAAACTATAAATTTCAGTTTTGTAATGGGAGGAGAATTAACAGGCTTTTATTCATTATCAGACTTTCACAAGATCTTCCATCAGAAACATTTTAAACTAGAGGACTAAACTCTTTTGTTACTGTGAGATGCAGTGCAATCTTATTTTGTTTCAATCCATTTTCATCATTGGAACAAATTAAATCCTGAGCTCGCAAAAAGTTACAGGTTTTCATCAGTATACACTCTCAGCTTACATTCAGTTTGGTTGTCAACTAGCTGGTTTATTTGAATCTTTTAACAGCCATGTAGAGATATATGGAAAAGAAATACTGAACAGTCTCAAGTATCAATAAATAAATAAGCAAGCAAAAAACAAATAGAAACCCTATATCATAAGAAAATAAGAAAGTGAGGACATGCATGCATCTTTCTTTTGACCAAATTACTCAAGCTACTTTTGAGGCCATATGGTGTTCATTGTGAAATTTTACTTTCAAGTATGGTTTTATAGACTTCAGACCAATGGAGTTCTTATCCTGAGGTGAATGTTTTTGAATACAAAAGCAAAAAAAAGATAGATTATAATAATATATGATCTGGCATTATGCCACACTGAGTTTTCTGGAAAGTTCTCTGGAAAGTTATTCTGATTTCCTAAATTTACACACCTTTACATCCCTGATGGGATGATATTTCAGATTAGAGCCTTAAATTTATATGTTTACATGTAGGCATATTATAACTTTCATCAAACTCAATAGATTGAAATTAATCTGTACGGTTTGGTGTGATTTGCACCTATCTGTTTTTAAACTTCAGGGCTATCCTGGAAGATAATTCTCCAAAGAGAAATATTTTTCTTTAAAGTTCAATATAAACATGAGGTAACATATAGTTAAAAATATGTGTTTAGAGTGATACTTCAAGACAGACTCATTTGTAGAACAATAGTCTATTTTACTTGGTAAAAAAAAAATGTTTTTATTCAACATCTCAGGTTAGTGGACATTGATATACATATGATAAGTACTAAAGCTATAATTCAGAAAGCACTTAATCTTTTCCTGCCTTGCTACTGGCACCATTTTCTTTCATATACTGACCAAAATTAATCACATTTATTGTCAAATTTTTGAGAACCTTGCTATGGTTTCCTTTCTCTTTCTTTCTTTCTTTCTTTCTTTCTTTCTTTCTTTCTTTCTTTCTTTCTTTCTTTCTTTCTTTCTTTCTTTTTCTTTCTTTCTTTCCTTCCTTCCTTCTTTCCTTCTTTCCTTCTTTCCTTCTTTCCTTCTTTCTTTCCTTCTTTCTTTCCTTCTTTCTTTCCTTCCTTCTTTCTTTCCTTCTTTCTTTCTTTCCTTCTTTCTTTTTTTCTTTCTTCTTTCTTTTTTTTTTTTTTATTTTCCTGTATAAATTATGAGACTTCAATGATTAGATATGGAAATCATATGGCATCTATTCAAATCAAGAAGCTGATAAAATAGAATATGTCTTATTAGGTTGATGTTAAAACACTCCTGCAATTCACTGTCTGACTGCTCTGACATTCACCTCTGGCTGAATAACAAAAGGACCAAAAGAAGAAACAGTAAGCAAAGAAAGCAGAAAAAGCCTAATTATTGTTTTCAGCAATACAATTATCCTCTTTAATTGCCAGTCCTCAGTGATTCAAGCAAGCTCCATGAATCTGCAAGGAGATAAACATAAGTTATTTCTGTAACAGTTAAGTGAATCTGAGAACAGGGGGGCTAACTACATTCAATGGGTATTTTTCCCCAAATCCAAAGCAGGCACCAATCACCTTATTCAAAATAATAGAGTAAAATCATATTCACTGTTTGAGTGTTTAATGACAGTTTTTAGTAAAATCTGTGTATCATATTAAGGCTGTCTCATAATCTTTTCTTTTCAATTTCTGCTCGAAATTGTTGACTTACACAAATCTTTCAGAACAAAAATAAAGCTGATTCAATGGATAGATGCTTCCTGGTGTCTTTGTCTACCTCCCCTTGAGATTCACTGTGGAGGTTTGTCAGTCCTAGATTTTGACATGTATCTTGATAACTTCCTAATTTATCAGAAGCTAACATTTCCAGACTATTAGTATGCAATATATATAAAGTGTATCATCAAAATATTGTGCAGCATTCTTTATTAGACTGGTAACACATTCATAAACTCATTTTAAACTAAACTGTTTTTGTTGATCTTCCTTTTGCAGGTGTACCCTCTCATATCTCCCCCAAATGTGTCCTTGTTTATAGTCTTACAGCCAGCTTGTTGAAAACAGACATTTTCTGCTATTGTGGCTTCATGAAAGGAAGTGGATTTTTTTACTGTTTCACTCACTAATTCATTTTCAGGCAGAAATATATCTTGCTTGTGTACCTTCTTGTGCACCAGACCTAACCAGACATTGTGTTATTTAATTATTTATTTATTAAAAGTTTAGTCGCCTGCTTTATTGGCTTTTCATGAATTTTGGATATGCTAGATACAACTTCTTCCTTATCCCAAATCATTTCATCATTTTTTGACATTCAGTTTAATTAACCCACAGGCATTTGGATCTTGCACTTAGTCTTAAAATGTAATCTGTCAATTTTGGGCTAGGTTTTGGGTTGGGATATTCATCAAACTTATTGTAAAACACTCATTTCCTCCCTCTGTCTTCCCCTCTTCATTTCAGATAACACACAAGGCCAGAGAGAACCATTGCATTCACCTTATTCAACCTCTCACATAAAATGGGTCAATGAATGTTGTCCAGAGTTTTATCCATCCATTTTAGTCTAAGTATGCCTCTATCCAACTGCCTCTGGAATAACCACTCTTCATTTTGGGGGATTTTATATCCTATTCAGGAATCCAAGCTTTTTGGATTGTATATCCTATTCAGGAATGATTTTCTATTTTTATCCAATCCAGAGTAATTGTGTTCCTTTCTTATTCAGAGGCTATGAATCGGGAACATATAAATGAGAACTGGCAAGCTGTGACCCCTTTTTGATTATGAGTTTGAACTATGTAATTAATCATATTTCATTTTAATAACACTGTTTATTTTCTTTCACAATCTCTGAAAAATAAACTTTCTTTGCAGTTACTGTTTTCAGCATGAAATAATGACCAAAACTACCAGCCTCATAAAACATCATAACTCTGTTAATACTCATGATGAAATCTATAGACATGAATAAGATTAAGGGTAGAAAATTTTCTAGTAATGGATTCATATGGCAATGAAGGTGTTAAAGCTAAAAGGTTTTTAAAATATGTGTACTCTGACAGGAGTGGGTAACATGCTGAATCACTTACAATGATGAATATTTAAAAATAGGGCACAGATGTCTAATTTAAATACAGAATTTTTCTTGGCATCTTACTAGTTGTTACTACATTTTTTTAACATGTATTTTATTCACACATTCAAATTTACTTGCTCTGATTTGCTTTGTCAACTGCAGGAGGCTGACTGATAATCCACACTTTGAAAGCTGCCAATGCCTCTCAAACAAATGTGAAATTTAAGTTTGCAGTGTGGACTTCAAAATTGTTCAAAACTTTTAGTTGCTTTGTGATTAAGTTTGGTGGGTGAAAGTGCTATTCTGATGGATGAGAAAGATGAGTTAGAGGGTGAAATCCTGGCGCCTTTGATATCATGACAGACCTCCCATTGACTGTAATGGGGCCAGAAGTTCACCTGCTGTTATCTGCTTAGCTATCTGTCTGTACATTTTTAATGTACTCAGCAAAGTGGAATCTGAACACTAGTTTAAAGCTAGGATATGGAAATACCTCTTCTTCCTAAGTGACTCAATTGATTCCGAAGCTTGCAAGATGTGAGGAGCTGCTAATCTTTTTTAAAGCAGCTTCAAATAATACATTATACAGAATATTGTTCAAGTAACCTGTTTATATTGTGTTTAATGTTACTTTATGGCTTGAGTTTAAAATCAATTTCTATCCCCCCCATGCCCCCCACCCAAAAAAAAAAAAAAAAAAAAAGACAGGAATTAATTTTTGAAAAAGTAAGGTTTCTTGTGCAAGATTTTCATTCTAGTTGAGATATTTCATGAGAAAAGATTAAATGACCTTCAGCTGAGTTGGTTTGTTTTTTTTTTTTTTTTTTTTTTTTTTTCAGATTTTTGTAATAGAGCATTTTTGACAAAACAACTCAGATATTTAAACAGCAAATGGAAATGAGCTTTTAGAATAGTTGTTCTCTCTCAAAAACAAAACAAAACAAAACAAACAATAGCAACAAAAGAAACCAGCAACCGCATTCATATAGCACTTTTAAATTTTTAAAACAGCAACAATGAAACCTGGAGTTTTTCTTCTAGCAATAGCAGTTGGTATACTTAAGATCTAGTTATGCATATGGATTTAAAATCAATATAGTGAATCTATTCTTTCTTAAGATACCATAACAAAGCTGATGAAATTTTCTCTAAAGATGTTATCAATTCCTTTTTTTCATCATCATCCAAATATTAAATACGCTATTTAGTAGGTCTATTACGGTAAAAAGTATGAAGTCTCTTTTTATTCCTAGTGTATGCAGATAGTATTATAACAATTTCTCTAGCAGATTAAGCTAAATTGTATTTAACTCATCAATACCATACAAGAGCCATTATAGGAAATTCAGTACCTTGGATCATGGAAAAACTAATGATGATGATTTATTTAGATGATTTATTATTTATTTATTTATTTTTATTTATTTTAGGACTATAATATATGAGTCTTCATTTATTCCATGCCTTTTGATTTATGAAAAGGTATAGTTTTATTTTCTCGAAAATGTGTTTGTGTCCCTTCATTGAACATCACTGGCATATATAAGTATTAATAAAATAGCTCTGTGCATGCCTCAGAGAATTCCTTGGGAAAGAAGCTACTGAAATTATATGTGAGGGTGTTAATATCAAATATCAAGTATGTTCCTGATCTATCAGCAATGGAAGACCTAGTTAAATATGATGGGTGTGCTAAGCCTCCCTCATGAAGGTTAACACAAAGGAGGACTTTAATGGATTTTTTGTATTAGATAATATGAGCTACAAACGAAGACATTTCCTTCTGTTGTCCATATTTCACCATCTTCATAAGCTGTAATGTGTTCTCAAATGTGAACTGTCCCTGAGCTTGTTTGAGCACTTGATGCACACGAATAGTTACTGACCTTGCTCTGACAACTGCTTTCTTTCCATTACTCTCAACCACCTCATTTCTAACATTTCAGAAGATGATTTTCTGCATAAACTTCTGCAGATGGTTCCAACTCTGGTGATTATTATTTGTGAAGCTCCATTTGTGAGTTTACTGCCCTGATCTTAATACACATGCAATTCAAGCTAGGCTGCAAAGCTGGGCCTTACTTATTTAACCGATAATCCTTGTAAAATGACTCTTCTGGATGCCTATCAAGTAATATTCATTAATATAAGTAATGAATGTAGAAAATATAATGTGTTTTGAAGTTATACACTCATTAATTAAATATCAACATATAAAATGGACTATTAACTATTAATTTTGATGCCATTATGAGTTTGTAGTTGATATTGCAAACAAAATGCTAAAATACATCTTCCATCAGGGAAACAAGGAACATTTCTTCCATTTATGAATTTTGTCTACTTAATTTGTTTATGGAATTGCATTCTATAACCTAGCAATTTTAAAATGAATAAATTATATTTTTCATAAAATATAATGAAACAGGTAACACAGTAACATAGTAACACAGGTAACATAGTACATAATATTTATTGTTTAAAAGTTAATAAGATGCAGAAAGAGATAGAAAGAAAGTATACTTATGATTTTAGAGGTAGTAAAAATATCAAAGTAATAAAACTATGTCTGTGGATAGGAGTTTCCAGGACTGGAGTAAAATATGTGTCATATAAGATAATTGTGACCTGCTAAAAAGGTCACAAAGAAAAAAAAAAAAAAAAAAAAAAAAAGTCATCACTTCAACTTCTTAAACTTCTTATTCCAATATTGTTGGTATAAATGTTTTGCAATGCATAAATAAAATAGTAAACTTACCTTGATAACCAGGAACATTTTGTATTTGATTTCCGAATTTATTTCCATGAGGTATTATTATAATACTTAAGGATATTTATATTGGATGTATTTATATGGGGATATTTTTTCTTTATTACAGATTTTTCTAAAATACTATATAAATTGACAGGGATAAAATCCATTAGCATAACTCATTATTTTTTAAAATTTTAATTTATTTACACTGAGAATACCTCCTCCTCAGATGATTAGCTTCACTGTTAATAATAATAATTCTTTGCTTTTCCTTTATTAAAACAGTTAATTCAATTTTTTATGGGGATGTACACCATCATAAGAACTGAAAAATAAATGAGGGATGTGGTACTGAAACATAGTACTGGAGGCTACAGTTGGGATGAATTAATCTGTATTTTGTATTAGATGTGGTATAAAATGTGCACTATTCTTCATATGTGCTATTAAATAAGTAAGGTGTTTTCCAGTATAATGTGGACATAACTAACACAGAAAATGTAGGTGAATGTGGTTGCCAAATCTGTAAAGCCTAATATTTAATTAATGTTAACAGATATCTTTTATTACTTCTGTATTTCTCTCAGAAAAAAAAAAAAAAGGAATTGAAATATTGATGCATAACTAAAGAAAATATTCAATTTGTTGTTGTTGTTGTTGTTGTTGTTATCAGGCTTTGAACTGCTTTAGTTCTATGATGTTCAGTAAATATAATCACAAAACCAACCCAATAAACCCTAGCTGTACTGTAAAATCAATAATCTGCAAAGAGACTGGGTAGGTTACGTGACTGGGTTACACGTTTTTACATATAAATTGCAGGATACTTATTGAAAAAAACAAAACAAACAAACAAAAAAACCATTTGTTATGATGTGATTAACTTTTAATTGATTTCTTTGAGATATTTTGAGGCTTTCTGTGGGTTGAACATAGCACAAGGTTTCTGACTCATAACATGAACATGGGAAACAAAGCTTTCTGTCACACAGTCATCTATCTGTAATGTTATTCTGTACAGATTTCTTCATGAATTATATATAGGTTAAAAGAGTTTGCCATAAATAGTGGGTTCACAGAAAGGACAGGATGAACATTTGAACTCATTGGTAAAAGGGGGAAACCATTTTTCCTTTCTCCATTCAACTTGCAGTCACCCATCTAATACAGCTGACTACAAATGTAACATTAGTTCAACATTAAAATTCCATAAGCCTTTTTCTTAGTTTCCTCAACAGGTCTCAAGTATTTTTCAGATAGGAACTACAAGGCTGCCTCTGCAGGTCTTGCCAAGCATTGAGAAGAAGTGGATAGCACCATGCCTTTGCTCGACTTATGTAAGTCGGATAAACAAACAAACAACAGCAAAATAAATGGAATTGTTTAACCCTGTGAGAAGTATTTAACCTTGTTAGGGTTCTGTCCATCTATTCCCCCTCCCTCCCCAACTTATTTTTTTTCTTCGTTGTTTTTGTTCATTTGTTTATAAAAAATAAAAAGCAAATGAGAATGATGAAAAGAGGAAAAAAAAAAAAAAAAAGTGCTACAAAGCATGTCCAAAGACATGAATGGCCAACAATAGTGTGAAATGGTAATTAATCATTCAGTTAGTAGATAAGCAATCTGTGTGGGAGTGAGAAAGGGAGTTCATTTTGGTATTATTTCCAGTGCTGTCGGATATTAGGAGGAACACCACTAAAGTTCATTGAGTCATGTGAACATAAAAGGAAATTTGATGTGTACATATTCTCTCCAAAAACTGTTTCTATGAACACATTATGTATGCATATTTATTAAAATGTTCATGCATTATGTACGCAAAGATTGAGAAACAGAAAGCTAATGCTAACCTTCCAGACAAGTCAGGGAAAATTAGTACTCTGGATTCTGCTGAACTGCACAATACACTTCTCAGACAAATAATGCCGGGTTTAACACTGGATAATACCAATATATTGAGAAAATGAGTAAAAATGTCAGTTTTCTAATGAGGATGCAGATATGAACTAATAAAAACCTCCTAATGAAATAATTGTTTTAAGAAACCAAGCTTGGTTAAAAATATAAAATCAAACCACGTTAAGGTGCTTATAATGAGATAGCATTTGTTAATTCTTCTGGCTTAAGGTCTCTGAAGAATAGGAAGAGGGAAAAGATTGTTTTCAGGGATGATTAATTAATCTGTTTGAAGAGAATAGACATTTTCTTACAATATTTTGATACTAATGCATGTAAATGTATCTGAAATGAACTGTGAAAAGATGAAGAGTGATTACATTCTCTTCCTGTATTTTCCTAAATCTTGCCTTTGAGGACTTTTCCTCTGTTGTGCTTCCTAAATTGTGTATTTTTATCTGTCAGTTTGCATTGCTGAATTTACTTTGCTAGTTCCAGAAATCCCAAATTGACTGCTTATTCAGAATCATTTACAGAACTTTTACATTCTGTGATCTCTCAGTCACAGCAATTTTAAACAGCTAGTTGCTTGTCTCAGGTTTCAGAAAACAGAGAAAAATTGTTTTGTTATCCTTTTGTTTCAAGGATAGTCTCTGTAAGCATTTTTATGTGTATATAACTGCTCAACTGAGTAGCAGACTTCAGGGGAGTTGTCCTTATGACTTATTGTACTGATGAGATTCAGTTTTGTCTTTGTCTATTTATACAAAAGGTTTATTTGTAAATAAATAAATAAATAATACAATACATATTTCAGAATATGCTGGAATCAGATCTGTTTCAAGAATGTGTGAAAAACATTATGAACATTGCCATCACTGAAAGGCTGCTCATTGGAAAGCTTGAAGCACTTCTGCATTTTTGGTGGATGAAAGTCGTAGAGAACATTAAAAACATTTAGCTAAAATGTTTGCGATAATTTTGCTGACTGGAACTATCCAGTGAAAACAAACAATTTTGACATTTGCTCTGATTTCCTCCTCATATTATATACATATTTACATCTTGGGTAGAATGAGCATTTTGTATTTCTGATATTGTGCTTGATTTTATAATGTGTGATATATTAATTTTATGTTAGAATGATACTGAATATTAAAAGTATAATATGGGGCAAGAGAATTGAAGTTAAATATTTCTATAGTTACAATAATATTTTCAGAATATGATATATGATATATCTTATTAAACACCATAAATGAATACATTATTATTATTATTATTATTATTGTAGAATGTGGAGACTATTTGTATGTGTATTGCATTCCTTTAATTTAATTCTTGCTGTTTGAAACTATTACTGCATCACTTGTTCAAATCTCTACTTCATTTAACTCAGATGTAACTTAGCAGTTACTTTTTACAGTCATTTAATGTGCAAACTATGATGAAAATGCCAACATTTATTGATTTATTACTGAATATAGCTTCTATCATTCTTTTTCTTGGAAAATTATCTTGTCACATTCTATCTGGCACTACTTTAAAGTACAGAGGACTCTAGGAGCAAGGAAAATACAGCTGTGTTGTCTTTTTCTCTCTCTCTCTTTTTCTCTCTCTCTCTCTTTTTTTTTTTTTTTTTTTTTTTTTCTCCCTTTCTAAGCATGGTGCACCAAGATTTATTTTACATTAATTTGGGACCATTTATCAAGCAAGAGCAAAGTTTTTTCATACACATTCAAATTTTAAAAGCTTTGTAGTAAGTCAGTAGGTTTATCAGTAGGTTTATGCTCTCATGTTTAAATGACAGCATATAATTCACAGGAAAATAGCATGACGTGTCAAGCTACTCTAGGGAAAAGGGTTTTGCACGACATTTTTTTTTAATTTGTTTTTTATTTTTTTCTCAGCAAGAAACTTGTTGGACCCCTGAGACTCCTTAATTATATTCTCTCTAATCTACAAGAGTAGTTGTTGCTGTTCTTGTTGTGATATTTTTTTTTTTTTTTTTTTTTAAGTAGAGATTACTTACCAGCTAGGTTTATAAATATCCCCAGTGTCTCAGTCCTCAATGAAACACACATAGATCTTTAGGCAAGATGTTTAACATTACTGTGCTTCTTTAGCTCTTACACTAGTGCATGCCAGCTACAGGAAAAAAAAAATGCTAGAAAGAGCTCAGCGATCTAGCTGTAGCAGAATCCTTCTCCTTCACTGGTTTCACAACAGCTTTGTGAGGCTGAGCACCAGCCAGACAGCCCCAGCTGATATAGAATAGGTTGGGCATTGAATGTATTAACAGCATACATTTCAGGAAGAGAACCCTGATGGCTTGTTACCTACCACTTTAGAGAAATGATGCCAGTAAAAACAGAATACTCTTATCAAAGGGAAAAGTAGTCAAAGAAACACTTTAAAATTCAAGGAGAGTTTCCCCTAAGACTTGACTTGGGGTGTTGGCTTTCACTGGGCACCTCTCTACTCTTAACTCTAACAGTGAGGGCATACGCAGTGAGGGCATACCAATGATGCTGGCTTAGCCTCTCTTTCAAAGCAAGAGGAACAATATCTTCCCAAAAGATGTTTGTGGCCCTAAAGAGTAGCATAGAGAACCTTTCTAGCAGGTTAGGTAGCCGCAGGTTTGGTCCACTTTTAGGAGGAATTCATCACAGCTGTTATAGGTAATATTTCATCTCACCTAATTCCCACCACAGAAAAGATAAGTATCTACTTCAGCTAATCATCTAATTCCTGTTTTTAGGGAATGGTGAAGCTGTCTCCTTGAGAGGATGAGTCACTCTAACTACTTTTGGACCCTGTATTAACTTTGTTCCTCAAAGCAGTATAGTTTCTTCCTCCAAAAGGAAACCAGTTAGTTTAAGTAAGGCAATCTAGAGAGTTTTGCTCTGCAAAGCACGTCAGAGACTTTGCTTGTCTTTCAGCTTTATTTAGCCTGGCATTGTTGGAAAAATTTTTCTACCTTTATTCTTTTCTGTCTTTTGGTAGAAGTTTTTTTTCTTTTATGCATGAATTCTGGTATACTTTTTAGAAACTTGCTGATGTGTAGGATTTGATATTGTTACTCCCCTTTTGTGATAGGTACAATGGTTTTATTTTATAGTCAAAATGCTAATGACATTGCAAATGATAATTGAAAAAAAATCATTGTATGTCAGCACAGGAATATAGAAAATTTCTGTAAGAGCAATGTTTTGGTGTGTTTTTTTTTTTTTGTTTTTTTTTGTTTTGTTTTGTTTTTTAAATATCTGGCTAACAGTTTTCTCATCTACTAGCATAATGCAGGAAGGCAAACAAAGCAGATTTACTGCAACTTATAAAGTTCACTGACTTGCAAGCATGTGGTGATTATGAGGGTAGAAGATAAATCAATAAACTCTGGGAGAGAACAAGGGTTAAGCGGTGTATCTTAGCACCTTTGTGAACTTTGAGAAGTTAAAAAGAAGTTGAAGGGAGCTAAGGTAGAGGATTATGAATAGCCGAGTTTCACCAAAGACAACTGGTAGTTGTCTTTGAAAGGAGTGCTATGCTTCACTGTTTTGTAATTGTTTGTGACTGTTACAGCCAGAACAGGCCGTGGCATTATGCCTAGATTATAGTGCTTAGATTATCAGTAAACTCCTGACAGATTGTCACAGGTTATTATGGTGCTGAGCCATGGCATAAATGTAGGACTGGATAATCAGATAACGAAACTGGTTAAAAGGGGGGTTAAAAAGCTATGAATTAAAATAAATAAATAAATAAATACATTAGGTATAAAGAAATTAAAGACTCCATCTTCTGTCTTTGCTTCATGTGAATGACACAGGGATAATGCTTGGTGGAAGCAGTACTTTCAAGCCAGCAGTGTCTTAATGCTTGGAAAAGAGCAGTGGGGGACAGGACCACCAGATTCAAAGACAATGAAATTCACTGCAGATGAATAAAGAATCATATGCTTCAGTGCAAAGAATGCAAAAGAGGCACATTTAAAGTGCTGTAGCAAAGGCTATGCTTTAAGGTTAAGGCCTCTAGCAGAGGCTGGATCTTTTGCAATGCAGCCATGTCGCTGAGCATTGCAAAGTGGCTCTGATTTCCATACTTATGATCCCAGTATAAGACTGATAGGTAGTAGGGATACGTCTCAGAGGGAACTTCCACATTCTCCTGTCTTGCATCTCTTTTCAACACCCATGCTCTCCCCATAATAATTGAGCTTTATTATATGTATTTTTCTTCATTTGTAGCCAGAACATGTATTCTAAAGGAGATTTAACCTGAATGACAAAATTTAAAATATATTAAAGAACTGGTTATGCACTTGATCACAGAATTATAGAATGGTATAATCACTTTGTTTGGAAAAGACCTCCAAGATCATCAAGTCTAACCATTAATGAAGCACTGTTTAATAAAAAGGTAAAATTTTCTAATCAGAGGTGGAGTTGGATGGACTATAGCTAAAACAGTCTGATGATAAAAGGTTTGCACAAATTTTGTCTTTTGTCTTTTCAGTCCATACAAGTAGCTGCAGGGCAGATGACTGTTTCAAAATAAAATTACAAGAGTAAAAAACCATGCACAGACAACAGAAATAACAACTGTTAAAAATCATTGCACGTGTGCACTGTTCTTAATAAATATTTCTAGCTCCACTTTCTTTTCTTTTTTCCCTCCAAAAGCAATTGGATGCAAAGAACTGACATTTCACAGCCATTCCCAGATCCCAGTGATGTTAATTCAAATACAATATTATGTTCTAACAAAAAAATAAGATGATTTGGTTTCATAGAATCATAATTTCATAGAATTATAGTATTTTTTTTTTTTTTTTTTTTTTAGCCATATAGAAGGTTAGTATCCTAAGTTTGCAGTGAGTGTATGCGATCATTTAAGAACATGCAAAGAACATGCAGTATATAACAGAAAACAGTATTCTGGAAATACACAGCTTCTGAAAGTTACCCTTGCTGTTTAATTTTGTTTTCTTCCCTTATTTTACAGTCTGTTAATTTAGAGAAACACAAAACTCCTAAAACTGATATATATAATTTATTTATTTATTTATTTATTTTAAATACAAGTATTTTCCTCAACTTGAGTGTCGTAATGAAAAGACAGCAACAAAAACATCTAACCAAAAAATCCCATTATTATGCTCAGTAAGTGTTTACAACAATGGAAAACAATCTCTCTTCAAACTGGGTGAGTGCCAGCTCCTATAAGCTATTAACTGTGCAGCTTTAATAGAACAATATTAAACATGACAAGAACTCATCTGAGAGCAGTAGCAAAAGAGAAGGGTCTGTCTGAGCTGTCCTCCCACTGAACTTAGAGCTCCTAAGCAAACAGAAAATGTCATTAACTTACAGCTACAAGGGTGCCAATTTGTTGGCAGAGGAAGTACTTTGAGACTGCTGTCACTTTCTTGGAGTATTAAAAAACTTCATAATCCCAAGTTAAGTTATCACATGTATATTGATATCTGTTTTCTTTAAGAAGCTGCCAAATTAAGTTTTCTCTGTAGAGGGTACCAAGAAAGAATCCAGTTCATTTTAGTCTTATCTCCTTGATTTTAATTCCTGAGTTCTGTGGAGGAGGGATGCATGTAGCTTTTAGGTCACTCTTAAAACTAATTTCCAAGTTTTTTATTATAAACATTTGTTATAAGCATACAATTATTTGGTTCAATACTGAAACTGAATTGTCAGCTGTGAATGTACCTTGCTGTTTCCCAGAATAAGTGCTTATGGAAATTTTCAGCACTTATCAATGAATTGGACATTGGGCAACATGGTGGGAAAAAAAAAAAAAAAAAAAAAAAGTGTGGTTTGAAAATGCCTGTCGTTCACCAGTTCTTTTATTTTAAGATTATCAGAAGAGTGTTGATGAAGCATCTTGCCACCTAAATTGTTAGGATGGTCCTAATACCCCTTTTCTGCACAAGGCAGTGAGTTGTTGAAATCCACTGACATGAAATCTACTGAAGGACAGGAAACCTGAAGGACACTGACCAGATTGGGCCTCCCCTTCAATGAGACATACTTTACAATAAATTGAGCCACTTGCAGTGAGAAGCTTTGCGTGTCATCACCATTTAAAGTTGTTATAATTGCTTTGCCTTTCCCCATCAAGGACCTGGTAGTAATTTGAAACCAGGTCTATGTGCATTCCAGCCCTGAGCGCGTAAATGCCTCATTGTGCCAGCCACTACCACTCTGCAGTCCAAATAGGATTTCCATATTTGCTTTCTTGCTAGTCTAAACCCTTAGCTCAGCTACATGCTAGCTGAGTTGCCCACAGAATTGTTTATAAAGAACGCAAAGAAAAACAAAAGACGTTTAGGCTGTTTGATTCTGGAATAAAAAATGTAGTAATTTCAGAAAATAAAAGTACAAATCTAAAAAGGCATAATTTTAATGAACTTGTCCATTAGTGAGCCTCCTGATTAGCAAAAATAACCCTGCTCATGTGAATATCCAGTCTCCTAAATGCATGTTTTGGCTTACTGGTCCACTTGAGGCACTTGGCATATTACACTTTAAGTATGTTACTTTGGACCAGTGACAATTCCTCCCGCAGCCCAAAAGAAAGATACACTTAGAGGAAATGTTGGCAAAGGACCTCCTCCTACAAAGAAATGGCAATTTCTTGTCAAAGACACAGCACAGGTCTATTCTCATTTACTGGTAAATGAAAGTGTTCTTGCTGTGACCTGTGAACATATTACGCAGACTTCTTCAGTTCTGTTGGATGCAAGACTGACCCACACTTGATAAAAAAATGCTGTATTTTGGCAGTGCAAGATGGGCATTGCAGTGGTCCTCAACTTCTTATTGCTGCCATACATGTACAGATGTTAGTAAGAGTGGATAGTCTGGGATTTAATTTACTGTATTGGTTATTTTCCCACTTATATTTTACAGGCTGTTTTATTTTTCTTGCCTTATTTTTTGATATAATTTCTGGGCTGTCTCACTATATCCTGCAATAAATTTTGCCTATAGACAAGAACAAAGTAAGAACAGAAGAAGAAAAAAGAAGAGTAGATACCTTATGGTATTGCCTGGTCTAAGTACATGGATACTGTTTACAAGCCTCTGTCAGGAGATACAATGGTTCCCTGGAGGTAGAGGGAGAAATGCTTTCCATTTAACTTAGTGAATGTAAATCACAACTGTTTATTTTATTTTATTTTATTTGTGACTCTCCAAAGCAGATTTTTATTTATTTTTTATTTACTTTGCTGTTGCAAGTGTTTTGAAAGGAATGCTTCCAGCCTTTGCCAGTGACAGTCCACCTCCCTAGCGTAATTCTCAGTTGCTCCAAATCAAAGTAACTCTTTTGTTTTTAGTGCAGATACACCATATTCTCACAGTAAAGGATATGTTCCATCAGTCCCAGAACAGCTTTCTTTAATTTAAATAAAATTAATCAGTTTTCCATGGTTAATCTTATATACTCAAAATTGATGTAATTCTCATACATGATAGCCTTTCATATAACGTATGTGGTGTCAGATTAATTTATACCTTCTTGAATACTTTTTTCAACTGTGGTGATGAAGTAAAAAGGTGAAAATAAAAATCATACTAATAGTACTGCAGCACAATCCTGCTGAATGAATGTATTGTTTTTTAATATACTGGACACATATACACCAAAAAGATCTGTAGTGGTATTCAGAAGCCTACTGAATGTGGCAAAGAACTGTACATAAATATGACAATTTCAGTCAAATTACATTTTCCAGGTGCCTGAACTACTTTCTTATCTGGGTTGTAAGTAATTAGAATTCCTGTGAGATGTAATTCAAAAGGGCATTGAGTGCACCCTCAGTAAGTTTGCAGATGACACCAAGTTAGGTGCGTGTGTCGATCTGCTTGAGGGTAGGAAGGCTCTGCAGGAGGATCTGGATAGGCTGCACCGATGGGCTGAGGTCAACTACATGAAGTTCAACAAGACCAAGTGCCGGGTCCTGCACCTGGGGCGCAATAACCCCAAGAAGAGCTACAGGCTGGGAGATGAGTGGTTGGAGAGCTGCCAGGCGGAGAAGGACCTGGGAGTGATGGTGGACAGACGGCTGAATATGAGCCAGCAGTGTGCCCAGGTGGCCAAGAAGGCCAACGGCATCCTGGCTTGTATCAGAAACAGTGTGACCAGCAGGGCTAGGGAAGTGATTGTCCTCCTGTACTCGGCTCTGGTGAGGCCTCACCTCGAGTATTGTGTTCAGTTTTGGGCCCCTCGCTACAAGAAGGACATGGAGGTGCTTGAGCGGGTCCAGAGAAGGGCGACGAAGCTGGTGAGGGGCCTGGAGAACAAGTCCTACGAGGAGTGGCTGAAGGAGCTGGGCTTGTTCAGCCTGGAGAAGAGGAGGCTCAGGGGCGACCTTATATCTCTCTACAGATACCTCAAAGGAGGCTGTAGCGAGGTGGGGGTTGGTCTGTTCTCCCACGTGCCTGGTGACAGGACGAGGGGGAATGGGCTTAAGTTGTGCCAGGGGATTTTTAGGTTAGATGTTAGGAAGAACTTCTTTACTGAAAGGGTTGTCAGGCACTGGAACAGGCTGCCCAGGGAGGTGGTGGAGTCACCATCCCTGGATGTCTTTAAAAGACGTCTAGATGTAGAGCTTAGGGATATGGTTTAGTGGGGACTGTTAGGGTTAGGTTAGAGGTTGGACTCGATGATCTTGAGGTCTCTTCCAACCTATAAATTCTGTGAAAAGGAAATACATGGTCTTTCAAACAGACATGAGATTTCAAGAGCAATGTGAGGAAAGGTCTATTGGTGAAGGTCCTAGCTAAGGAAAGGTCTGTAGGTCAAGGTCCACATCTTTTTAGGGCATTCAGGAGGTTTTGTCTTTCAATATTGTGCAGGGATTTATTTATCAAGATTATGAAATAGTATTTTTTTAGAGGAGGGATTTCAAAACAACATGGTATGTGGGAAGGCTGAAGAAGCTGTTTATTTTGTGTTGTGCTTCAACAAGTTAATTCTTGAAAAGTTCTTTGTGTTCAAATAAGAATGTGTGTATGCATACAATGTTTCACAAGGAAGAGAAATTAAAATAGGTAATATGTTAGCAATTTGTAAAATGTAGGAGTTATTTTTACAAAATAATAATATTAAAAAAAAAAAGAGAATGGTCTCTCTCTTTTCCAAATCTATCTTTCCTGTAAATCCTTAAACCCTTTACAAGTTATATTAGTGTAGATTGACGTGTTTTAAGGGCCTTTTTTTTTTTTTTAGGTGGTTGATGCATGTGTGTTGGTGATTTTGTTGTAGTTATTTGTTTGGTTTTGTGGGGAAGTATTTGTTTGTTTATTGGCAGCCTCTAATACTGACTCAGAAAAAGCTGGAAATCAAACAGTCTTCTTAAGTAAGGCCAGACATTATAACTACATTAGCATGCAATTTCTAACAAAAATTAAACTGTTTTTAACTTTCATGTTCCTATTTCCTGAAACACTGATCTAAAGTCACTATATTTGATAGGAATACTATTTGATAGGAATACTTGGATCAAGATGCAAAATTGTGACAGTTTCTCTGTTGCTTTTGAAATTCTGTTGTTATCATCCAACTAGTCAGAAAACCTAGAAATGTATTATGCCTTTAACCTCAAACTAACTTGACTCTCAAGAGGAGTAGCCAATCATATCTCTTAAGTGCATCTCCAAGAACAGGTGTAAGTAAAGACTCCATATGGTATTTTTGATACAGATTTTGCCTGTGACGGGAAAAGTTGTGGTTCTTCAGTATTCATGTAAGAATTTGAAGAATTTCAAAGAGAAATGCACCTAAAATGATTTTCAAAAGGAATGTATTTCAAATTCAATAAGTCTTCTCTGAAAGGAAAAAAAAAAAAAAAAAATCTCGCATGCATATTAGGAAAAGCCATGTGATTTAATACATAGTCTTTGTTCAGTTTTCTGCTTTTCAAACATTTGGGGAAGTCTAGAATACTTCCAACTGCGTGAGTAAAATTTTGGGAAAGAACTAAGGACAATCAGGACATCTACAATTAGCTTTCTTCCACATCACTGGAGTAGCAGGAAGAGTGAAATCAGCCTAAAGGTTCTGCCTAAACCCTCTGACCACATAATTCAGCTGAATTTAGATATACCACTTTTGGGGGTGCTTATTGAGCATATGTGGATATAAACTTAGAAGTCATAATGATGACTGTTTATAAAAAAAATGTTTGTAGTATACCCATATACAGAGTGACTTTCTGCCTATTATTATTTTCCCTTTATTTGAAAGATATTTTATGATATTTATTAAGAAAATTGAAAATATTTTAGAAGTCAGTTATGTCTTGACATTTTCATCACAACTACCACAGAAATCAGTACCAATCAGTCTGTAAGAAGAGATTGACAAACACTTCTTGTGTAGTATATCCCCAGTGGGCATGAACAACAACAAAAAAATCTTTTTCTGTTGAACAGTATTAGGAAGTATTGGTAGTTTTTGTGAGTCCAAGGAATAGCCTAAAGACTTAGCCTTAAATTTTATATCTAGTCTGAAAGCTTTACCAGGTTGTAGAGTTGTTCTAAACATCAGAGCTAGTATCCTCACACCACTATAGAGAATTACAGTGATATGAACACCATCAGTCTAGATTTTGGCTAGGAGATTCAGGTAATACACTTTATCTGCCATATTTCTTCCTTTTTTTTTTTTTTTTTTTTTCTCCTTATGTTGTGAAAAAGCAAATAAATTAGGATTTTGCTTAATGGGTCTAATATGAGACAGCACTGTCCTTTTATTTTCTTCATGTGTTAAACTCTACTGTGGTTCCAGAAATACCCTACGTATTTTCAGGCCAACAAGTTTTGTATTTTTTGATTCTTCCTCTGGATTCTCTTTTGTGAAAAGCAACAAAATATAGTTTCTGATGCAAACTCCTTTTCCTCAATGATGGAGCAACTCTCTTTGCTTCTTAATGTTAGAATATTGAGACATGATGTAAGATAATGAATTTAAGACATATGTATAGAAATTTTATTTTGCTGCCTCCAGCCCAGCTCTGAAAATCTACAGCTTGTGTTGTCAGGACTTCTTGGTTTAGCATTTCTGACATTCCTGCTACTAAGCAAATTCATCACAATAACAATGTTCACTCAAACTGACGATATGATTGGCTGAACATAGCTCAGTGCTTGAGTGTGTTTTTCATTTAAGAAAAGGTATGTTAATAATGAGAGGTCTTTATGTGTGCATGTGCATGTGTGCATGTATGAGAAAGAAAGAATGTACACTGCTGTGCAAAAAATATAGAACGGATAAAATGCATTGATTATGCATATTGCATATACTCCCTTCAAACAGCAAATCCTGAAATTAGAGATCTGGGTGGGATTAAGCTGGAAAAAGAACAGATGGGACTGTTGATGTGACTGCCAGAGCCTTGGGCAGAAGGCAGTGAAAAATAATTCTATTTTTTTTTTTTTTTTTTTCCCTAAATTAAGAAAGTTAAACTGGTGATCAGTTGTATATTTTTGGGCAGATGGGATGACTTGGAGAAAATGGTTGGCAGACTTAGTCACAAGAGAGCCAGAGTAAGATAAGGACTTTTTAGGGTACATCAGGGGATCTTGAACTTCAGACCATGCAGCTGTGAATGTTTTCACAAAGACAATAGTACATGGAGGAGAACCATTTTCTCACAATATGTGAGAATCGTACCAGTTCTGTTTATCATGTTGTACAACTAATGACCTTAGCATGCTGAAGCAATATGTATGCTTGAACTTGGAACTGCAAATGCTTTTGTATGCATGTTAGTCTGAATATTTCTACTATAATTAATGGTATAATAAACTAATGGTTTTTTGTTTGTTTGTTTGTTTTCCCTTTTTATCACACTATCCCACACTTAAATATTTCCAAGCTCTTTCACTTCGCATTCATGGTCACTCTCTTCTTTTCCTTGCTATGAAATATCTGCCATTAATTTGTAAACATTTAAATATGGCCAATATCTTCTTTGGTTGGTAAAGAAGCAGAGGGAAGATGTCAAAATCCTTCTTCTCAATCATAAAAAAATACTAGCATGCACTACAATGATAATAGCAAATATTGTAATGTTGTTGCACTGACATTTTACCATCCATCCTGAAATATACATCCTTAACTTAGGTGTGGTGGGCTGAAGTAAATTTAAAAGAATGATTTTTTTTGAGAACTTTCTATTCTTTCTGTTCAGATTAAAGGTCATTGTAGAGAACATATATTTTGCTTTATTTTAATATTTCTTATTTGATTGAATGCATATCTTATAAACAAGTAAAAAGGGTTCAATTGATAGTGTGTATGGAAGGATTATTTAAATATGAAAGGCTGAAAGACTGATTAAATCTCAGTTATTCAAATTTCATTATTTGTTTTGCAGGGAATCTGTTGCATGTTGAAAAATGATTTCAACAAAAGTCTTGGAGTGGTAATATATCTAATGGTATGATCAGTACCGTTTGTCTTGTTTGAATGTCACCATACCTTTAGATATTGGCAAAAGACCTCAGAAGATAGAATAAAGTATGACTGAAAAGTGATTCTTGCATTAAATAATCCTGATCAGCTGGTGGGACATATGCCATAACATACAGTGCTGTTATACACATCTATCTATCTATCTATCTATCTATCTATCTATCTATCTATATATCTATATTTAAATTCACTATACTGTTCCGTTGGTCTTGTGATTGCAGATGACCTGCCAAAACCATGTTCTATTTGGATACGCTAATCAGCACAGCAACAGCCACAGACAGCTACACCATCCTGCATGTCACGACCTAAGCCCAAGGAGTTTTAAGTAAGAGTAATGTCACACGTACTGGACATAACGTACTTTTCAGCACCCATATTCTGTGTTAACTCTAGGAATACAAGGAAATAACTAGTGTGCAAAACAGTCACTATCATAATCACGTCTGATTTCTCTGTCAATTTAAGAGTGTGGGAGATATAAGTAGCTGGCCACAAGCTGACATCCTTGAGTAGCCAGCTGAGACACCACTTACTGTGTTTCAGGTACTGTACAAATGTGATTTACATCAGAAAAATTTGTAGGAATTGTTAATACTGGTACTTCTGGAATTCAATGACAAAACTTTGACAGCTGGTGTGACAGTTTAATGAAGATAAAGGGGACTTTAAAAGCTTGTAGTACAAAGAAACATCCTATTTTGGGGAAAATAATGAATTTTCCTAGCAACCTTGCTTGGCTAGGAAACAGAGAAAAGATAAATCACTTCTAACTATTGCAGAATGTCACAACGGTATTTTGGCCAAACTGTCTTTGAGGGATGTCCTCATAAAATAAACCTTTTATTCAGATGTTCATAGCAACCAAAAACATCTGGAAGATTGGCCAGAGGTTTGAAATTTGGAGTCTAAAACCAGGACATTTAAATCCATAAGACAATATCTAAACAATGACTGACTCAATTATCTGAATTTTTCAGCAGAAATAGTCATCAGAAGTCCATCTTTTGCTAGATTTCAAGTGAAAGAAGGCAAAAGGTAGCTAAACAAGTCAACTGTTTAGGTCAATATAGTTAATGAGAAGAAAACAAATGATACTATTGTACTGATATTCTTTTGCAATAGTGAGGTGGGTACTTTTTTTTCTGTATTTACAGAATCACTGAATGGTTAAAGTTGGAAGGGACCTCTGGTTCCACCTGGTCCAACCCCCCCTGGTCCAGCAGGGACACCCTGAGCAAGTTGCCTAGAACCACGTCCAGGCAGATTTTGATGATCTTCAAGGAAGGAGACTCCATAACTTTACTGAGCAACCTTTGACAGTGCTTTAACCAGAACCTCTTGTGTTCCAATATTTCCCCACTGTCTCTTGTCCTGGTACTGGGTGCCAATGAAAATAGCACGCCTCTGTCTTCTTTAAACCCTTCCTCTAAGTATATATGTTGATAAGATCCACTGTGAGCTTTCTCTTCACCAGACTGAACAGTCAGACCTTTCTTAAAGGTCTAAGACTTGACAGGAAGATGCAGGATAGTGATTGCCTGATTTCATGCCATTTTCATATTCATTCATAAATCAAGACTGGCCTTTCTGTAATGTTTGTAACTCTATACATATTAATGAGAAATATAGTGTAGCATTGGATCCCATTTTTTTTTCCTATGGTAAATATGAGTAAGACGATCATTCATTTCTTTAAATATCAAACAAATTTAGGAAAATACACAAGTGAGCCAAACCTGTTAAAAGACTACAACAGACGTGAGTGTATGTATATACACACTCCGCACCGACATGCGAAAGAACTTCTTCACAGTGAGGGTTACGGAGCACTGGAACAGGCTGCCTAGAGAGGCTGTGGAGTCTCCTTCTCTGGAGATATTCAAGCCCCGTCTGGACACCCACCTGGGCAGCCTGCTCTGAGAAACCTGCTTTGGCAGGGGGGTTGAACCTGATGATCTTTTGACGTCCCTTCCAACCCCTACAATTCTGTGATTCTGTGATATGTATTTAACATTTAGCTTTAGATCAGTAACTTTGTATTCAGAGGCACACTACCTTAAATTCTCATCATGTTCTTATGTGTAAAACATACCAAGGAAACAATGACATATTAACAGAATGTATTGGGTTTAGACTGTATTAACAGAATATATCAGATTAAATACTTGGAACAAATTCTTTACTATGGTGGTGAGGCACTGGAACAGGCTGCCCAGAGAAACTGTGGATTCCCCATCCCAGGAAGTGCTCAAGGCCAGATTGGATGGGTTTTTGGGCAGCCTGGTCTGGTGGGAGATGTCCCTGCCCATGGCAGGGGATTTGGAACTAGCAAGGTTTTAGCAATGGGGCATGGAGAACCTGCAGGTGTGGCCTCTGTGAGCAGAGGAAAGCAGCTGCCCCATGTCAGATCAGAGCCAGCTCCAGACAGCTCCAAAGGGACCCGCTGCTGGCCAGAGCCAAGCCAGGGAGAAACATTGGGTGAGGGTCTGGATGAGCAAATTGAAGAAATAAAAAAAAAAATACTGCTGCATAACAGCAGCTGGGAGAGCAAGGAGTGAGACCCAGCCCTGCAGCCCCCAAGGCAAGTGCAGAAGGAGGGCAGGAGGTGCTCCATGAACACAGCAGCAGTTCCTCTGCGGTCTGTGGAGAGGTCCCTGGTGGAGCAGGCCCCTGCAGCCCATGGGTCCCATGGCGGAGCAGATCTCCACACTGCAGGTAGTGGAGGAACCTGAGGGATCAGTCTGCAGTTAGAAAATTGTATGCTGTGGAAAGGAAATTCTGGAGCTGTTCTTGAAGAACTGCAGCCTATGGCAAGGACCCATATTGGAGCAGTTTGTGAAGGCTTGTGTCCCATGGGAAGTACCCCACAAAGAAGCAGGGAAAAGATGTGAGGAAGGAGCAGCAGAGATGAAGCACTGACCACAACCCCCATTCAATATCTCCTGGCACAACTTGGGGAAGAGGGGTGGTGGTAAAGGTAGGTAAAAGGGTCAGAAGTGGAGTCTGGGAAGCAGGAGGTGGGGAATAGTTGTTTTTATTGTTTTTATTTCTCATTATCCTCCTCTATTTTAAACTGAAAATATAGTAAACTAATCATCCCCAAGCTGAGTCTGTTTTGGCAATGATAAAAATTGGTGAGTTATCTCCCTGTCCTTATCTCGACCCATGAGCTTTTCATCTTACATTTCCCCTGTCCTGCTGAGGAAGGGGGTGAACAAAACCAGTTTGGTGAGCACCTGGCATCAAAACAAGATAAACCCATGACAAAGAATCAAACTTACCATGAGGTTTCCTGAAAACTCATACTTAATTTGCATTAGGCACTTTTTTGTGAGTCTTCGAGAAATTGTGTTGGCCTTTGGTAAAATGGAATTGAGTTTTCAGCGTAACACTTCATATAAAGCTATTTGTACAACATAAAACAGTTTTTGTTTTTATAGTAATTGTTTATATTTATACCTATTGTTTTTGATTAGATTTTACTTTTTTTTTTTTTAAAGATTAATAAACAATGTCTGATAACAGAAATGAATGAGAGATATCTAAAGCCATAGAAGAAATAATGTTTACAGCATCTGTAACGCCCCAAATGATATATAACTTTTACGTAGATCATTTTCATGGAAAAATGCTCATCATATTGTTACTATATCTTTGTCATCATCTTATTACCCGAGTCTCAGAAAAATAAATAATGCAAGAATCCCATTCATCATGAATGGACTTTGTTCACAATAACAATAATAATTATGCGTAGTGGTAGCTATTGAAAAAAAACACCCACTATTTGAACAGTTTAATCACACTCAACCCACTATAGCTATGTTGCTCGTTTACAGTGTAACTCTTTTTAGGACTATAATTCTCAGACCAAGATGCATTTAGAACAAGGAGACATCAATTTATGAATGGTATTCCACATTCAGTATTTGACCTCTTACTGAGATAAGCTTGTTGAGCTTGCAGTGAACTTCACATATATTGTGTTTTCATCATATTACTATGATGAAAAAGAAGTGCACTTTCATACTGTAAATTTTGCTTCTTCTTCTTCCTTCTCAGTTTATCATTAGAAAAATACAGTTGATTTTTTTACTAGTGATCAATCCTAACGGCAACCTTTAAGCATGATTCCAATAATTCTTTCAGTCACGGAATGTTTCCAGTTACTTGTGATTTAAGTGGTTTAAGTGAAGAAAATATAAAGACCAAATTCTCTTTGTGTTTGCACTTTGAAAAAGGCATTGGCATTCTCCCTTGTGATTTTGATGAACTAGAATTGACATGAGTTTTAACTGTGACTGAGATCACAGAGATCTTTTCACATTTTATGAAAACATCCTCATTTTCTTTGTATATTTTTGTTCATTGTATCAGTTTGGACTGTGTCACATGGTCCCAGTCACATATAAGAACATCATTATACTCAGTCCTTGCAGAAGAGACTAGTTGTCCAATCCATTTCCACTCTAACACTGGAACACATTCTCTAAGATACTCCTACTCAGATAGACCTTATTCCAAAAGCTGATGCCATTAATTTATTTGCAGAGAAATTCCTGAACTCTCTGTAAAGCTTATTTTTCTAATACATGACTCTGAGTGACAACAGACAGTTATAAGTAACAGAATCTGATACTTTCATTTCATCCTGCTCAATGTTTATGTTCAGTCCTCTGATCACCTCTTTCCAGACAAACTCACAACCTCTTTGCACGTTTTGTGTGTGTTTTGTTTGTTGTTGTTTTGTTTTGCTTCACTTTGATTTTATTTTTATAGCTATATATATAGACTACTGTTAAAGGAACTCATAGGTTGGATTCATGTGACCTAATTTTTGCCAGATTACAGTTTTATACACACTAGATACATTGCCAGGCTCACTCATTAACCAGTGGATGAAAATGGGTGATGTGAATCCTCATAGCCTAAAATGAATTTCTGAATGTACTTGTCCCTTTACTGCAGAAAGAATTTTGATGAATGGTTTTAATCAGACACTAATTTTTATCTGTCCAGAGATGAGTACGATAAATCCCACCTTGTAAACTTAATTGAGGTTGCATAAAATGCAAGCACTGAAGTATATAAGATCTTAAATAGCATTACTAATGTACTCTGTTGATCCGAGTCATGCTGCCCTGACCACGACTAATGACACAATGCTGACTTGTCCTCCCATCGCCTAAATGAGTTATAAATAAATATCTTAACTTGTATTTCTGAGAAACTGCCTCACATGGTTCACATACCTGTTTTACTAACTTCTGAAGACACAATCTGGGCTCAATCTTACAGTTCTGTTTTATGCATGTGAACTTTTTGGTCTTACAACATCAATTAAAAATTCACTGAGCTCTAAATATTGCTAAATTAATCAGAATATAAAATTGAATAAATATTGGCTCATGCAGAGACAGATGCTGCTGTGCCAGATAATGTTCTTCATGAAGAGATGAATTAATGAATGTTTCTGCCTTCCAAAATTATTCTTATGCTCTTTATCTTTCTTGCAGGTACCATTAATTTTAATTAAGAGAATTGTAAGGACAAAAAGCAAGATGAAGGCCACAATGGTAATACTCTATCACTGTCATCCAAGCCAATGTATAGACCCATTTGGGTATGCCCACTGGCCAAGAAAAATGATCAATGTACTTGGTCAGATATATGTGTTATTTGCAGAGAAAACTAATTCAGAATATACTGATACCTAATGGAATGCAGCTGGTCTAGAGCCAGCCCTTACATTTTAGCAGGAAGTACCATTCAAAGGCTTGAAGCAGAACAAATTTATCAAAGTCCACACCTAATGACAGGGTAGAATTTGGATTCATACTATCTGTCTCAATCTCCTCAATGCTTGTCAAAGATATACCAGGCAGTTGAGAATGACTGGGAATCATTAACTGTTTCTCTGTTCAAAAAGTATAATAGATTATGCTGTAGTTATTACTGATTTTGAAAATCTTGTCTGGAATTGAACAGAATGTTGGGAAAAAAAAAAAAAAAAGCGAGAGAGAAGAAGAAAAAGAAGGAGAGAAAAAAAAAAAAAAAAAAAAAAGGAAAGGAAGGAAAGAAAAAAGACCAAACACAGCACATTCTAAGCAAGAACTTCTTAGCATGAGACACACACCCCCAAAAAAAAAAAAAAAAAAAAAAGGTTTGCAAAGAGATGCAAAGAGATGGATGTATTTTACAGATTAGCTCATATACTCAGCTGAAAAGCACCTTGACTGAAGTCAGCAGAACTGTATCCATTTGTCCCAGTTTATACATCTGATCCAATCTTCCATCGGAGAGCACAGGGAGCGTGCAGTGTTGTTGAGATCAGCAGCAGTTTCGTACATCTAAGCAGCACGTCAGCATAGCCTCCCAGAAAGTTGCATGAGCACAATTAACAGATTGGA
The DNA here is from genome assembly GCA_011074415.1 of Stictonetta naevosa. Taxonomy (NCBI): domain Eukaryota; kingdom Metazoa; phylum Chordata; class Aves; order Anseriformes; family Anatidae; genus Stictonetta; species Stictonetta naevosa. Next base: position 108,586,440 of record CM021699.1, on the reverse strand, counting down.
CTTGAAAATCACACTGTTTCTGTGATAAGTGCCCCTTTGCAGGGTGCAAGCTGTTCCGCATCTCCAAATCTTTTTTCTGCTTTTTCTTTTGCAGAGGGAGAATCCTCCACACTGTGTGACTTAGTGGTAAACTGCTGCTGCCAAATGCACACAAGCTATTTAATGCCTCACTGCTGAGATTTGGGATTTATTGATGTTCATCTCAAATGTAAAATATATCTGAATCATAATCTCAGAGAGGTTAAAGATTTCAGCAGGGGAAAAAAAAAAAAATGGTATTTTGTCATCCTGTCATCTGAAATTGTTTTACGTTTCACACTACAAAGTAAAAATATAAAGGGATCATCACCTAGGTGATAAACTGCCAGTTTCCAGACAAACATTTTAACCGATTTACACCTGTTTTCCTCTAGGAAAGCTACATTTTATATGATGCATTTTTTTTTTTTTTTTCACAATGGATAAAAGACAATGTTGTAAGTATCTTCATCTCAGCGTGAATTGACCCAGATTGTAGAAGACCAAGTTTTTTACTTTACTTTGTGATTAAACAACTTCTAGAAACATTAAATATCTCCGTGTTTTGTTCCAAAACTTTTGCAAGATTCTTCTGATACCAGGGTAGTGGTTTTAAAAAGAAATTTTAAATAAATAGATAATTATGTAATTTAAGTACATTGTAATGTATGAGTATTTGATTGAACATCAAATAAGTCAGAAAACTTAGCTCGGTAAACTTGTTTCATTCAAGTTTTACCATTCCTATCAATACCCCCAAGAGCTTTCAAAGAAGGTGAAGCTGAAAGAAGGGGAGTTAAAAGAAATCCATGCATAGATTTTCAATAAATGTTCTTAGCTTATACATCTTAGGGAAGATCAATAATAATGGCACAACAAATTTAATATTCAAGACCATTTTGGAAGCCATGATCAATCTCTCCTTAATCTGTTTGAGGAGTGTTACATCTGGAAAGTACTAGATGATTCTTTTTTTCAAATGTGTCAGGACATTAAAAGTGAAAATCGAGAATCAAAAGTAAAACCTCTGCAGATACACAGCACTATGCTCCCTGAAACTCTTTCAAAGCTCCCCTTCCTGGAATGACTACCAAAAACATTGGGAGCACTTCAGATGCCAATTCTTTCCTCTGTCCTGTATTGTAGTTTCTGGGTATACTCCATCTTTCTGCATCTTTTTGTAAGCTTGGGTTATAAATTCTGGGGGAAATGTATGTCTTATACTAGACATAGTACAAAACTAGAGCACTGAGTATTATAATAATGCAAATAAATAATTATGAATATCACATGTCATGTGATCACATATCTTTCATATATTATATATAGATTATGAGAAATTGTCTTTATCCGTAAATGTTTAACATCACTGAGCTTCATCCAAACGCAAAATATTTAAGCCAGTCTACTTAAAATTGAAATGGAAATGAACCAGGCAGACAACTAGGCCATTTGACTTAGTAGAGTTACATGACTTGGTTTGCATGTAACAAACATGCAAACAAACAAACAAACAAACAAAAAAACAGTTTTCCAAAAAGAAAGAATCAGAGATTTCATTCAGAGGGATCTGGATGTTTATTTCTGACCACTTCAGTAGGAACTGGGCATTTAGCCCAGTTCAGCACTTTTGAGAGTTGTTACATGTCTATTTGAACGTCCTCAGGCTACTGAGTCTGAGGGCTCTGTTTTCCTAATGAGATTCAGCAAGGCAAAGTTTAAATGGCTGCTACTACTTCAATATTCCACAGGGACTGGAATTTGATAGCTGGTGGTGGGTAATGAATCTCTATTTAACTTTCAGATTTTGTTAATAATAGTATATGACTGTTGTGGTTTAACCCGGTCGGCAGCTAAACACCACACGGCCGTTCACTCAACCTCCCCCCTCCTTCTCTGGGATGGAGGAGAGAAAAGGGAAAGTGAAGCCTGTGAGTTGAGATAAAGACAGTTTATCAAGACAGGAAATAATAATAATAGTAATAATAATAATAGTTTGTACAAAATAAGTGATGCACAATGCAATTGCTTACCACCCACTGACTGATGCCCAGCCCAACCCCGAGCAGCCGGCCCCCCACCCTGGCTAGCCACCCCTATATATTGTTTACATGATGTCAGATGGTATGGAATACCCCTTTGGCCAGTTTGGGTCAGCTGTTCTGGGTCTGTCCCCTCCCAGCTCTTGCTGCACCCCCAACCTGCCCACTGGCAGGACAGAGCAAGAAGCTGAAAAGTCCTTGGCTTAGTGTAAGCATTGCTCTGCAACAATTAAAACATCAGCATGTTATCAGCACTCTTCTCATCCTAATCCAAAACATAGCACCCTACCAGCTACTAGGAAGAAAAATAACTCTGTCCTAACTGAAACCAGGACAATGACTTGTCCCACTATATAGTTAATTAGCAAAGGCAGCTCCTCAGAAATGAAAGCTTACAAGACTGGGTCTAGCTTTGGAATGCTAAACATTTTTGCCTTCTCATCTGTAACTTGTTAAAAACAAATTTAAAAAAAAGCATAATAACAATAATAATGGCAATAATAATAATAATTTTAAGGTCTTCTTCAATATGACATGATTTTTGTAATATTTTCTTATAAAGTAATACACTCCATTTAGTTTCTCACTGCATGAGAGGGGGAAAAAGTGTAGCAGAGAGAGCTTTCAGTGGCTTTCCTTTTTATACAACAAATCAATACTTATTTCATCTTTCCATTGTATGGCAAAATTAATTTAAAACTGAAACATTAGTATATAAAAATGATGACAATCATAAGAAAGACATTTCAAATCAGAGAACCATTTTTCTGATTAAAGGCCTTCCTTTTGAGACATAGCTACACAGCACATTTTTTAAGGAGAGAACTATTCTCTGCAATGCTGCCTGGACACACAGACAAGGTCCTTTCATCTTCCTTTCATCTTCCTCATCTTTAAGCACCAATGATGTTTAAACCATCTTTGTGCTTAACCTGTGGAGTTGAGCATCTGCTCATGTATGGGCTTGAGGGTAGTATCAGGATGTTTTCTTATCCTTAAGGCCTCTGTCTCTCATGACAATTGATATTGTTCAGGGAAGACACTGATTAGGTATCTTTACTATGTGGTTATTCCTAGAAAGGCCTTAATATTTTACAAAATCACAGAATCACAGAATGGGTGGGGTTGGAAGTGACCTCTGAAGGTTAACTAGTCCAAACCCCCTTTCCAAGAAGGATCACCTAGAGCACGTTGTGCAGGATGGCATCCAGGCGGATTTTGAATATCTCCAGAGAAGGAAACTACATGACCTCTCTGACAACCTGCTCATGTGCTCTGTCACCCTCACAGTAAAGAAGTGCCCTCTCATATTCAGGCAGAAATTCCTGTGCTTCAGTTTGCGCCCGTTGCCTCTCATCCTGTCACTGTGCAGAACTGAAAAGAGACTGGCTCTATCCTCTCGACACCCTTCCCTCAGATATTTATACACATTGATGAGGTCTCCCTTCAGTCTTCTCTTTTCCAGGTTAACCAGGCCCAGCTCTCTCAGCTTGTCCTTGTACAACAGGTGCTTCAGTCCTGTAATCATCTTCGTTGCCCTCTTCTGGATTTACTCCAGTAGCTTCATGCCCCTCTTGTACTGGGGAGCCCAGAACTGGACACACTAGTGTGGCCTCACCAGGGCTGAGCAGATGAGCAAGATTACCTCCCTCGGCCTGCTGGTAACACTCTCCTGAATGCAGCCCAGGATACCATTGACCTTCTTGGTCACAAGGGCATATTGCTGACTCATGGTAAGCCTGCTGTCCACCAGGACTAACAGGTTTCTCTGCAGAGTTGCTTTCCAGCAGGTCACCCCCCATCACCCTGTACTGGTGCATGGGGTTATTCCTCCATAGGGGCAGGACCATACACTTGCACTGCTGAGCTTCATGACGTTCCTCTCGGCCCAACCCTCCAGCCTGTCAAGCTCTCTTTGAATGGCAGCACAGCCCTCTGAGGTATCAGCCACTCCTCCCAGCTTTGTGTCATCAGCAGACTTGCTGAGGGTGCACTCCATTCCATTGTCCAAGTCATTGATGAATGAGTAAGTTGAACAACACTGAACCCAGTACTGACACCTGGGGGACATCGCTAGCAACAGGCCTCCAACTAGATTTTGCACCACTAAGCACAACTCTCTGAGCTCTCTTGTCCAGCCAATTGCCTATCCACCTCATCATCCACTCATCTAGGTTGCACTTCCTGAACTTTTCTATGTTGTAAGTCCCAAATGCACTTGACGTATGTGATGGAATATATTGTTCTCCTTCTACAACATCATCAGAACTGCAGGCGTCTCTCACTGGCTCTATAAGGCTGGAATCTGCTTCCTGATTCATACTTGTGAGACAGCTGTATGAGAACATACATTTTACTACTTATGCTCGTGATACCTTGTTAAGTTTCATTTAATTGCATTCTTATTAAAGCAAATATTTTTAAATTTATGTTGAACAAAATATGTTAAGGTAGTCCCTCTGACAGACTAAAGGTCTGGTCCTGTTGTCAAGGAAAGCAATGAGATATTGGTCAGTAATTTCAGCAGGTCATTACTAGATTTTGTGGACTGATCCTCCATGATCAATGTTTTCCTCATCAAAGACTTCTGTTAAAGGTAAAGATCTACCCTACGAACACACTAATCAATGCTCCTTACTGTTAAAAAATGAATATATCTATAACTACTTTGAATTTGCAGGAGCATAAAAATATAGATACATCTCTTTTCATGTTGATCTCATTGAACAAGAGAGTTACACATAGCTGCTGATCAGGAATAAGCAGAAAGAAACTGTTCAGCAATACTATACAGATGTAAATAAAATTATTGTGCTATGTTTGTGACTGAAAGATTATAACCAGAGGTCTTCATTTTTGAAGGAGAAGCATCCATCTTTTGTTTAGATAGGCAGAGGCTTCAGGCAAAATGCAAAGTAGTATGAGATACTGCCTGGAAAGTGTATTTGGGTCAATCATATGAATTTACAAACTCCATTTATTTACATGCACTTGGAAAATTTGACTGAAAGCAATCTTATATAGAGATTAAAAGCACATTAGCAAAAGAGGAAAAACACCATCCATTTCTGTCTAGATTCTTTTAAAAGATTTTTTAAGTGCTACTTCATTCCTAATTTCAACTAGCAAAACAAGAGGAAAACTTATATATTGCAACCTTGACTATTTTATTAACTCGTGTTTTTTGTAAAGAATCACTTTCACAAAATGAATAACTGATTTTTAACAATACAAAAAAGAAACTTTTTCATACAAATTTCACCCTCTTTTAAAGTACAAATGAGATGATCTTGAAGATTTTCTAACTGTATCTCTGTCTTAGATGAATAAGAAAGTTTTCTATTCATACATTATTCTCAGACTGATCCTTCTCTAGAGGTGAAATTTCAGGGTAGTCAGGATTTGGGGATTTGAGATCCCTTTTGTGGGTAGGGACCATTAATGGAGAGATGTTCTTTAACATCTCATGAATGCTGTTGGGCAGAGACCACCCATATGCTACTATTATACCTCCTGTTCAATTTGCTTCTGCATAAAGATGCTAAATACCTAATTTTTATCACAAAATTTCCACAGAGAATCAAAGCTTTTTAAACACGCTATGAAAATTCAGTCAAAGAACAATTCTTAGTAATAAGACATATGAAGTACAGAAGTAATATATCTTCAAATAGTTCAAAGCATGTCTCTTTGTATTGATTCTAGTTGCTGATTTTTAGGGCATTTCATTGTCTAGAGGCAGAGAAAATTTTCAACGTTATATAGAAATTGGTTCATGTAGATTTCCTAGATTTTATAGGGAAGTACAGACTTTTTGTAACTAAACATAAGAGACTAAGTAAAGTCTTTAGTAGTGGGATTCATCTTTCTTAACTATGTGTCCAATTAAAATAATTTCCAGGCTTCTATAATCACCTTCTAAGATTATTTACCTTGTCTATTCACCACTAATTAGGTCATGTCAATTTTTCTGATTTCACAAATAATTAAAGTGATGGAAAAAAAAAATATTAAAAGGAAGATTTTGATTTTTTTTCCTGTTTTTCCTTGGCCTTTCCTTCCTCTCCTGATGGATGATAATGTCTGAAGAACTCAGGGAAGAAAAGTTGTTTCTGTGTGAAACTCTTATACTCTTAACCTTTTATTCTCCTGTTCTTGTTAATTTATTCATTTTTTTAACTACAAACTTTTAATAAATAAAAAAAATAGTTTAGAGTATTTACAACTCTCTTAAAATTTTCTGTTTGTAACCAGCTAAATACATAATCATATTGGGCAGGTTATTGAACAAATGACAATAAGTTGTATAATTTTTTTTTTTAATCTTTTTTTCTCCCTTAATTCAACAAGATGATTAAAAAATTAATATATGAAGCCATTTCATTCTTTTAACAGTGACGTGTATTAACAGTTATATACCATGATTTAATTGGCAGTAATCTTAAATAATATCTATGAATTTTGCTGTAGGTAACAAGAGAAGGTAAGATTGACTAATTATAGACTGACATTGATAAGTATAATAAATAAATATTTTTTAAAAAAATGATAAATACAATTTCTCTAGTTGCTTTTTGTTTTTTTTTTTTTTTGCAATACATTTATTGTCAGCTAATAACACATACATTAAAAAGAGATGAATTAATCAAATTTTACATTCTTCATTTCTCCCAAAAATATGTGGAGCAGCAATTTTGATTAGAAGTGCTTTGATTTATAAAACACATCAAACATTTACCAATAAAAATGGAAGATTTACTGTTGCCAATTATATCACTAATAGTTTCTCCTTTACCCTTCTTAATCTTACTATAGTTGCCACCAGCACAGGTAATCATGCATCTCTCTTGCATTTTTTTAAAGGAACTTCAGAAAATGTTACACTTACATAATTGCTGGGGATTTTAATTGTGTGTTAGAGGAAAATCTGGATAAATTGCAAAGCACTGACACTCCAATACTTTTAACCAGGAAAGTGCTGAAACATATTATAACAGCAGTTTGAAGTTAAATCAGCTATTGAAGTAGAGTTAAAATGCTGTCAAAAGGAAGCAAATATCTTTTGCTGACATCCATTAGACTTCTTTAAGAACTGATTATTTTCTGGCATCTCAAACTTTGAAATTAAGCATCTGACTTTTCCAATGAATCAATTTCTTGGTTCATGCATTAATATGGCACTAGATTAAGCACTTCCAATACAATTTTGGAAGAAGAAATTAATTTCACATGGGGAGATATGCATGAATTTCATGTGGGTACATGTGTATATTTCTCCCAGCTTTGCCTGTTGGTTTTGAGAGAGTAATTATCTCGTTATACTGTTGGAAGGCCTTGAAAGAATTCTGTGAATATTAATTTTGTGCTATATTTGGTCCTTTGCCCAGAGACAGACAGCCTATGTTTCAGGTCCATGTCTTTTGCCAAAGCTGTGTCTGTTGACCTGTAATTCCACTGTTCAGGCCTGAGGGCTCTAAGAAGATAAACCCCATGAAAAGTACAATATGAAACAGTAAAGGCTGTTGAGACCAGCCTGATGGAATGGATTGTTCTGGGATCTAACTGAAAACTCATCTCAGGGCATGTTGCTGTTTGCAGTAGAGTGCTTTGCTGACTGTGAACTGCTCCCAGGATAGAACAAGGAATGCAAAATTACCTCTGTTGTAGCACAACTCAACACAAGGTTGCTAATCATCTTACCCAAGTTTACAGAGTTCTTGAGTTCTTTTTTTTTTTTTCTTTTTCTTTTCCCTCCTAAAAAATAGACACTTCCATTTGGTTGGCTGGGTTAATCTCTAAATTCTATTGCTTATAACCTATTATTTAAATATCTAAAATAAGATAGACTCAATCACACTAGATATCTGTGACATAGACATCTATAGCAGGGCTAGTTCCTTGGTATTCCTTTATAGTCATTGCAAAGAATAAGCACTTTTATGTGCAATTCATTTGATCTATTTTAGACGTACTTTAGGATGAGATGAATTGCATTCTAGAACTCTCATTTCTCTCTATTGATTTTAAAGGGAGTCTAGGGTGACTAGTTCAGGTTCAGATATCTGCATTTACATTTAATTAAATGAATCCATCTACAGTATGTCTGATGCTTCCTAGAAATGTTGGTTGAACTTAAACACATGATTGTAGTATTTTTAGAAGAAGGAATATCAGATTTACTATGTGTATACAGAAAATTTCTATATCTATCAGCCCTGAGGTTCGTGTAACTGATTTCTTATTTTTACTCTTTATTTACTTAATGGAAAATGCACAGATAATTCATTCCACCACAACCCCCCCCTCAAAAAAAAAAAAAAAAAAAAAAAAAAAAAAGTGGAAAAAGTGGCAATTGGAAGCTTAAAGAGCAATCACTTCACAACCTGTTTTATTCCCTGTGTAGATGAATTTATTCCTTGACTCTAAGTGATGATAGATTTTCATGGACTACATTAGCAACATGAAATTCCCGACAAGCCTTCATGGAAGGATCCTTGCTGGTCAGGTAGTTGTGGAAGGGCAAAGGAAACTGCAAAAATTTAGTCTAGCTTGCTAGCTTGTGCCTCTTCTCTTTCCTCAACTTCTTTTAGGGTGCACTAACATTTAGCTGCTAGAAATTTAATTATACATTTTGAACATAACTATGCTATAATAATAATAATAATAAAGACCTAATTGCAAAACTGAGCAACACATCTTGGTGGGCTTTAGCTTAGTTCTTTGGGCAATGAAAGGAAAGAATTTCTAGCAGCATGGCTAAGTCTGTCAGCACACAGCTAAGAACATGCTGTACATCCCACATAGAAGCTCACACCAGTATAATTACATAATTATTGCCCATGGTGTGGCTACCACACACCCAAACTCAGTGTAGTCAGAAGTTTAAATGGAGCTCTTTTATTTAATTTTGGAATTTAATACCTTCTAAGTGATGTAATATCTGTGACTACTGATGACAATTAAGAATGGCATATTTGGAAGTCAGAAAGTTAAATATCGTAATCTGAACCTATCACTTCAGAAACTTCTTTGATCAATTTACAGATTAGCTTTGAGAAAAGTCCATGTTCAGAAGGCAGACAGAAGGCTGTTTATGAGAAAGAAGGAAGCAAACTGTCCTGGAAACTGAAGAAAGCTCAAGGATATTCTCATAATAAAACTCACAACTCAGAAAAGAAATTAATCTTATCTCTGGAGAGACTTAATTGTTAGGATTATTTTTTTAATATTATTATTTATTTTTTCTGTGACTACTGTATCCCTAGACCAAGAATGCAAACTGGTAAAAATTGATAATGAATTTTCTAACAAATAGTGAATATGGAACTGTTGGTCAGCACAGATTTATTTCTGTATTTAGCGGATGCTACACCTCTGATTAAAAACAACAAAAAAAAGCAAGCAAACAAAGAACAGTGCTCTTAACTAGTTATGTGCTTTCAGTCAGGCATAGATGGTGTCATATAAAAATGTTGCTGAATAAGTTATATTGACACATAAATATTTTGAAATTTAATTTAGACAGTTTGAGACATATCAGATCAACCATCCTTGACACAGCAATTGTTTTTGGTTTTCATGACTATTATAATAGCATCTCTTTGTAGTAGAGCAGACTGTCTTCTTGAGCTGGAGTAATAATAGTTCTGTCTAATCATGGGAATAATTTTTATGCCTCCAGTCCATGATCAATATTTTCATTAACCTGCCTCTGTTCTCATATCTCTTCTCTGTTTGTCCACATTGTCATAGCGTGTTTTTTTTTGTTGTTGTTGTTGTTTTTGTTTTATTTATATATATTATTTTTTTGTTGACTTTAACTTATTTATTCCTTATATACTTGTTATTTTATCCCTCTCTCTGAAATGGCTGTCTTATCTGAACTGTTAGAAAAAACTCGCAATAATTCCTCAGCAAAGAGTAACTCACTGTTTCTCTCTGAATTAAAACAAAATAAAATATAAATCTAAAAATAAAATAATAATTATTATAAGAAAACACCAAAGAACTGAAAATAAGCATTTGTTGCCCTTTCTGAACCATTCCTGCCTTGGCTTGTTTTACTATCATGTTTGCATGTCTTGCCTGTTTCAGTTCCCAATAAACCGGAGGGGGAATTTAGAGTGCCTCTTTAATCATCACTTTCTGAACCTGGGGCAATGGTTCTGAGAAGCTGTTTGCATTGCAATTTGAAAAGGAAAGGAATTATAGAAAATGTCTCCTCCTAATCAGCACTTGTTGTAAAATATGTATTAATAAAAAACAGAACTCCTATTCCATTCATAATTTATAAAGCAGAAAGATCAGAATTCACACACAATGTAGCATGGGAGAAGTAACCATGTTGCTCTAATCCTCATTTTGATTACAACATAGCTTTATTGAGGCCCATGGAACTACCACTGATTTATGTCACTCTAAGCAAGATGCAAATCAAGTCAGTTATACTTTGAGGGAAACCATAAATGCTACAGACTGTTTTAAATTAGGCGGCGGCCGCCCATCGTTTAATTTAATATTTTACAACCTGGTTCTCCACTTTGTTAACAATGCTTTTATTCTGCTGCTGCTTCAACAAAGTCAACAACCATAAGGTGAAGGTGTCAGATCAGACTGGAAAATCATTGAAGTAAGATGACCTTTCTGTAATGAAGAAGCTGGGGACATTTGTAGCTGAAAAGATTGACTAGTGTTTCTCAAGATTTGCCTCTTCAAATGTTTTCTCTTAAAACTTTACCTTGAAAGGACCCAAGGAATTATATATTGGTCTAGATGCTCCACAATAACAGAAAATAAGCTCTGCTGCAGCAGAGAGACTATTCTGAAAAACAAACAAACAAACAAAAAAAACACTCTGGTGCCTCTTCTCACCCTCCATCAGGTTTCTGTCACCAAGTCCGACAGAAGCAATAGGATATCATCTTGTAGTATGATGCAAGGGAGCAGCAAGTAAATGTCTTAAATAAATGGAAAATATATATTTTTTAATTTAATTTAATTTAATTTAATTTAATTTGATTATGAATAATAACAGAGTATCTCCTTGGGTTCATGTTCTTATCTTACTCATTTTGGTATTGGTGAGATGGTGACATTGATACATGTCTTCAGTGGAACAATTCCCTTTTGATTTATATGTCACAGGAAGTGTTATTAAGTGCATCTTTGGCACTATAGTAGACAATCTGACTATGGATCAATGAGACTAAAAGCATAGAATCATAGAATGTTTTGGGTTACAAGGGACCTTAAAGATTACCTACTTCAAATCCCCTGCCCTGGAACAACACCTCCCACCAGACCAGGTGGACCAAAGCCCCATCCAGCCTGGCTTTGAATACTTCCAGGGATGGGGCATCCACATCTTCTCTGGGCAACGTGTTCCAGTGCCTCACTGCCCACACTGTAAATAATTTCTTCCTTATATTTAATCCAAATCCAAATCTTTTAGTTTAAAAACATTACTCCTTGTCTTATCACTACACTCACTGACAAATAATGCTGAAACAGTGATGCCTAGAAAAATTTATGTGTCTGTGTGAGCCTGCTCCTAAAATGTTGGTGTCTGAAACATATTCCTTGTTTTTGGAGACAAATTTATGAAAGTGTGACACCAATGTGAAGTAGAAAACATGACCTTAACTTACAAAAGAAGATAAAAGAAGAAAAATGGAAAGAAGGGAAGGGAAGGGAAAGGAAGGGAAGGGAAGGGAAGGGAAGGGAAGGGAAGGGGGAGGGGAGGGGGGGGCGGGGGGGGCCGGGGGCGGCCAGGGGAGGGCAGGGGAGGGAAAAAGTCATGAGATCTACAAAAACCCTGCAGAATGAGAATATCTGCCTTTAAGGTATTATTGAGGATTCCACCAGAATACACTTCTTGTAACTGAAAAAATAGATCACTGATAGATCACATAGATTCTGATGTGATTCAAACCTGTGATTCAGGATAATTTAGATGGGAAAGCTATCGTAATAGCTGGGAAACTATCCTTGCAATGGAAGTGCCACCATCTTGCAACAATGCAGAAATAATCACTGATTTGTACTATATCTCATTAACTATACTTAAATGTTTCAATATTTTTCAAATCTTTGGCTTTAACTGTTTACAATGTTTTTCAAAGTCAGAGCAGCACTGAAAGCATTTTTAGGTAGGAATGGAAGTTAAAAATGAAACTGTACAAAACAATGGCAGAACAAGGTGTCATTACAATGAGCTGTAGGAATAGATGACTCTAGTCTTACTCTTCTGGACTGACAAATGTACCATCTGTCTATATGGCATTAATGAATGACAGTTTCTCACCAACTGGTAGATGCATGTGTCATCATTTGTCTAGATGACATCTTGATTTATAGACTTCATTGAAAAGCATTAGAAAATCTTTCTATAAGTTTGATGGGATTTCTGAATATGCACAAGTAAGGGCTATTTTTATTTATTTATTTATTTCTGAACACTTCATTGGGATATATTATTTCAAACACTCAGAGGGGTAAGACAGTCCACTAATTAGACTCCTCCCCTGTGAGATGGGTGTCTTGGACCCGATTTCCTGCTGCACCTGAATTTCCTTTCTGATGTTGGGCAAATCATCTGTTTCCTCTGACTTTCTTCTTTTAGAGGTAAACAAAGAAGTGATATTTCTTTCTCACACAAGGAAAAATAAAATCATGTTGAGCATAGTTAGCTGTTTAGAGTCTACTCTAATTAAAATCAGGTATTGATGAATAAAATGATTCAAAAAGCATTTTTCTCTTAAAACTATCTGCAAAAAAAAAAAAAAAAAAAAAAAGTGATGTCATTTATAAGGAATAGATTACACAAAATGCATTGAATCATTTCATCACGTACAGTGAAAACAAAGAAATGAAAGAAAATCAAATCCCACTTCAGAAAAGTTAATCAAGCATGTGGAAAATAAATAGCTGAAATGGTTAGAAAAACATGAAACATCAGAACTAAATATCAGTGTATGAGTGTGTGTATATGTGTAAAAATCATACACAGCTTCGCTCACACTACCTGTAAAAAGAAATCTGCGAAGTTCAACTTATCAAGCACATTTTCCAAAGACTGAGCATTCTTTTGCAGTTTAGGAGTAAGAAAGATTGATCTGGTATTTATTATAATTTGCCTATAACAGAGAACAATTATTTTGCCATAGAGCTTTCTTTATTAATCATTCCTGCTCTAATTGTCGTTCTGTGCCTAACATTTTTTACAATGCTTCACTAATATGTGCAAGTCATCTGATCTGCATACGTGGCAGCAGTCAGCAGCAAACAGCGTTCATCAAACATCCCTTGGTGTACAACAGGGGATGTCAGCCGGCGTTTATGCAGCCACACAGCCACAAGGAGGAGCATTTTCTGGCAACCCGCACGTCACTGAAACGTGCTCACTTCTGAGTGTTCGGCAGGGCAACACGGCTAAAAATGTAATTTTTGGACTGAAGCAAGGCAGAAAGTGCTTAGGAATGGATGGTTCTGATCCCGTGAAGAGTTTACTGACCTGTTAAACAGGGAAATAGTGCACAGTGACCAGAGATCTTAGTTTGGCCAAAAGTACTAGAAAAAAAATTATTTTACTTTGTTTTCTGAAACCATAAATCAATATATATCCAGGACTTTATTCTGCTCCAGGTTTTGATTGAGAGCTGGTATTTATTTATTTATTTATTTACTTATGTACTTATTTATTTATTTTCTGTCTGTCACCTTCCACTCAAATTTCTGTTAACTTGTTCCCTGTCCTACAGCTGGAGATATGTGAACAGAGATTTTCCTTCCCAGATCCTATATCAGCTTCTTTGACCAAACAGGATGAGTATGATTGCATCATCCATTCCTACTCCATGGGACCTTCCCTTGAAATAAAATCAAATCTGGTTAAACTTCTGAAGGAATTTTTTAGGGGAGACATGGTAGATAACTCTCTGTTCATTTCAGAGCAGTTTAGGATGAATAGGTACAACCTAGCCCAGAGTGATTACCTCTGGAGGAAGTATTTTTCTTCAGAATAAAGGATCTCATTAAGAATTGCCTCCAGGCAGTTTGGGTTGCCTGCACAGTACTTTGGAGGAGGAATGCAAAGCTTCACCTGTGCTGTAAGAAGCATTTCTACCTTCCCAGGAGTGACCAAGCTTGACCCCATTTAGCTAGTGAGATCAATTTAGGTCACAGAGCGAGGTCAGCTTCTATACACTGTTCTTGGAGACTTTAAAAATGACTAGATGGAGGTGGTTAGCCATTACACTTGTCTCAGATCATCTCTCACCTCTTTCTGCTGGGGTAAGGCAAGTCATATGTAAGAGCGCTTTGAAATGACAGATGATATTGTTGAACTCCTGGTAGACAGTCTTTTAGCTGGGATGAAAAAGAAAACAATAACATATAATAAAGTACGGAAGCAATGTTACACACACTAACTTTCAGTGACAATAACCTGAATCAGAAGCAATAGTCTAATTTTTGTCTTGTGATGTGAAGCTGACCTAGAACACTGGTTAAGACTCATGAATATGAATACAAATTATATGTCACAGTTGATTAGCAACTAATTACTCTATCACTATTTTGCAGGAATTAAAGGACATCATTGAGAAAACTACAAGATGCAAAACTTCTTCCCAACGTTTAGAAAGGAAACATCTCTTTATTCACATACTCATGTTAGGTTTTTTTGTTTGTTTGTTTGCTTTTAGTTTCCTTTTCTTAGCAAAATCCATAGGATTATAAAGACTATATTTTTGTTGATCTTTATTTATAGATTAAAGCAATTGAGAGAAAGCTTTCACTCTTAGAACACTATTTTAATGCTTCTATCTTAGGTAACTGTGGTCTTTGAGGGAGATAAATTATAGGCTGTAGGAATGGAGAAGAACAGAAGAAAAGGATCCTTTAGTTGGCAGCTGTACAATTTCTAAAACAAGTAGGATTTCTAAATACTGCCACAAATAAAATATCAATAATAGTGATAATAAAAAATAAATCAAATGACACAAAGAGACAGAAAACCAGAAACACTGATCCATGGCTGGGAGTTGGTGTAAGCTGGTATGGCTTTGTTGACTTCAAAGGTAGATGCATTTGAAGATTAGATATTTTACTACAAGCTTTTTAAATTTTCTTCCCTGTCTTTTCCAGATTTCTATGTGGTAAGCAATGCAAATGGTGTCTCAGAACCTTCACAAATGGGAACTAGGAACTTCTGATTTGTAATCAAGATGATGTTTGTGCAAACAAATGGATATTTGCAGGTAAACACAACATGTTAACTTTAAAGCTGGAAGTAGTACCTTTGGCTTTAAACACTTTTGCCTAAATATATAATTGAACTATGGCCATAATGAGATTTTGAAATGAGAAACACGCAGTGTCTCATTAGTTTATATTTTATCTGTAGTTTTCTGACAAATTAAATAAGAAGATTCATAGAAAACCAAAATCAAGACTAGGAATGTTGATCTAATAGCCAGATGATTAGCACAGAGTTATGATTATTGTTTTGTTGTGGTTTTTTGTTTGTTTGTTTTTGTTTGTTTGTTTTTTTTCTGGCAAAAGTGCAGCTTGTTTAATAAGTATAATTTTTCCACTTATAGAAAAACAAGAGGAAAAAAAAAAGGGGGGGTGGAGAGGAGAGGAGAGGAGAGGAGAGGAGAGGAGAGGAGAGGAGACG
>CM021699.1:108558817-108570602 GCA_011074415.1 Stictonetta naevosa | reverse complement strand
AAAGGAAGGGAAGAGAAGGGAAGGGAAGGGAAGGGAAGGGAAGGGAAGGGAAAAGGGAGGGGAAGGGAGGGGAGGGGAGGGGACTAAAGGACTAAAGGAGGACTAAAGCAGCTTTGTCTAATTAGGGTTAACTTTTATGGAGTAGGTGATTCATCAGTATTTTTTCACCAGCTCCCTACAACCTGCACACCCTCCTTTCCAGCCCTCAACTTCCCATTAACATATTTAAAAATAAAAATAAAAAAAAATCAAAGGACATATTGAACTATATATTTCCTGAAGATTATTCTTCTATTAAAACCTCTTCCAGAATTTAAAATGGAGTAGTATATGATGCTATTATTTTGTGAATTAAAGATGTTAAAGTATTTCTATATGTACCCTATCAGGACAAATCATACATACAGACTATTCTTTAAGATGCAGGGTAATGGCGTAATTTTCTATAGTTTATGTTGGGTGTCTAATGTCCTGGCAATTTAAACAGCTTACCCACAGTCGTACTTAGCAGTTCTAGTAGTGGAAGATCAGAGCATGGTGCTACACTCAGTAACACCATACAATACCAAGAACTTTGCATGAAGAAACCCTGGGGCAAATCTGTACTTGGCATAAAGTGTCATTTTCTATTGAAGTCAATGGATCTATATTTGCACCGAGTATTTGCCTTTTCTCAGATTGTGAATGGTAACAAAGCTGAAAAGATGCATAGAAATAACAATTAAAAGTTTTTTATGTTTGAATAGATACTATGTAGGGACAAAATATCTCCCTCTGAAATATTTTTTAAAATGCATATTAATAATGACAATGACTTAGACATTTCCCCCTACATTAGAAATCACATGAAAATGTAAAATTTTAAGGTATAAAAGTTCACCTCGTTACCAATTAGGTATTTGTTTATTTGTTTGTTTAATCTTGTTGGCCCTAGGGTTCTTTTAAATGTATATTAAAATATCTTCCCATGTAAATTTCACTGTTTCTTGCCACCTGATATGCTTGAGACTTAGCACATACTAATGACAAGACTCTTTTCTTTTGCATATTTCGTATTTGTTTTTGTCCTAAACATATTGTTGGGGGAAAAAACAAACAAACAAACAAACAACAACAACAACAACAACAAAAAAAACAACTAGATAATCTATAGCTGAAATAGAACATTATAATGTAAACAGATTATTCTAAATACCAGTGATGTAGTCAAAAGAAATGATGGAATCTACATCAAAATAATAACAATATAATGTACTTGTCGAGGTATTCATTGATATGTTTATTTATTTTCAACACACATTAATGACTTTTGCAAATATTTTTAGTGCTTTTAGAACTTCTTTATTATTAATATTTCATTATTAAACTGAATTGTTTAGCTTTTCAGGAGCACAAATGCATGCATATTATCCATTTTATTTTTGAATTAGAGATGTTTTTTCCACATGTAATTAATGTGGAAAAGACTAACAGCATCAAATAAATTAGTTATTCTGTAATAACTGATATTTTATCTCTTCTGTCTTTTCTGTAGCCCACACACCATATCTTGAGTACATTAGTCTCCCACTATTACTTATTTTTATAAATATTTTTTTTCTGTAAGGGTCTCAAACTCCCTTGCAAATATTTGTGTTATCCCATAATCTGTATAAATACAAATAAAATTCTCATGTGCTGCTGTCTGCAGTTTGTGGATCTATTTTCCAATCAATTCAAGGCCAACTCTCATTAATGCAATAAGAGCTTTCATGAATAAATCCCTCATTTCTCAGTGATAGAATAGATTCTTCATTATTGAATTGTGTGCACTCAAGTGGGATCTATCTGCATCCAAAGAAAGAAATTCTTGATTTCTTGAATCATAATGAATGCCCCAGTACATTTCTTACCATTTCAGTTCTTTAGAATTGTATCTAATTTCCTGAGTATCTTTGATAAACATTGGCATTTTTTTGCCCTCTTGGTTAATGAAAACTCAGGAATTATTCCTCAAGCCTATTAATTAGGGGTGTTTGTGAATTCTTCAAACTATTCTGAAAAGTGAATTATAACCATTAATATAAATTACAGTGAGTCCAAGAAAGAAAGAATATATTGGTCATCATTAATGAAAAGGAAGAGTCTTTGAGTGTTGTTGGCATGGCATCTAACTAATCACTGTAAGATGCAGTACAAATGCAGGTGGATTATATGGAAACTTCCTTTTCTTATTTTAAAATCATCTGGGAGATGTACATATTTTACAAGAGCATTGCTGAAAAAATAAAAATATAAAATTAATAGAGTGGGTACAGTACACTGAGTTTCACCTACAAAATTAAATATTATAATATTATTTGAAATACTTCATATCTCAATATATCCCTACTCTGTTTATGAGATTATATTTAATTTTATTGATGATGTTATTTTATTATTATTATTTAGTGTCTTGTTTACAGTAGAAAAATATGGAGTATTTTTAATGCTCTGTCATTTAATTTATCATTAAGGTGACTGAAAACGTAAGGTGCTGTTTTGTGTCCCATGAAGACAAAAAAAAAATAATAATAATAATAAAAAAAATCTTGCGAATGAGGTTCAAACGTCTGGAGTTCCACCCTTGACTTAACTACGAATTCCTGTGTGATTCCATATTACATTTTTGTGAAAAGTGTCAGCTGTGGCTACAAGTCCAAGAGGTATCTGGATGCTGCAGGTGCTGAATTCCTAAATGAATTGGAGGACAGATGGGAAATACTAATGGAAAAGAAATCCAATAACTATTGAATGTAAAGTGAGCTCTGGCTCAGGAAAGCACTGAGGTGCAAACTGTTGGAGGAAGGGGAATATTTCTGGGGAAACATCTCTGTGTGCTCACTCTTCAATATGTGCCTGCTTCTGACCCCTGCCAGGACACTGGGAACTCCAAAGTCTTTTATCTATTTCAATCTTTTGCTCTTCTAAGACTTCTTTTCGCAGAATGATAATGCCATGAGAAGTACTGAGCCACCTGAGAATCCATGGCAATAAGGAGAAGGCCATGAAAAATTATTCCTACATAAAGAGATTGAGTAAACACCTGCTGGGGATTAAGTGCATTGAATCTTGCCTTAGAACAATGTTCTGAATGGCTCGCTGAAGTGTCATCCAGGATATGTTTATAGGATTTTTCACTGATGTTTGAGAATTACTCTCCTTGAGAATATATTCCCATCTGTATTAATCTTCTGTCTAATTGTACCTTGAATGATTAGATTTCTGAGTACAGCCATTCCTGTATCCCTTAATAGTCAATGAAAGGAGGGGCTTAATCTCTTTCTCATGACCTGGTGCTCTGATGATCAAGATGTGAATTGCCTTCTGAAAGGACCTCTGCCTCCTATACAGCATTCAGAAAAATACTAAAGTTATTATATTCTCAACCTCAGTGTCTCACTCTGTCCAAGAAAACAAACAAACAAAAACAAACAAACAAAAAACTTAGCTCTTTCTCCAGTTGAAAATATGAAGTGATCCAACAGAACTAATTCGCAATGGATTCTGACCATTCAGAAAAACAACATCTCTGCGACCAGTGACCCACTTTCACAGGCGACCTTAACACTGTATTGCACCTGTGTTTGAAGGGGAACTTAAGTATGGAGGAAACCCAGTGGATCTCCTTCTCAGGTATTAGCAGAGCTGTACAAGAACTCCTATCCATGGACTAGGGAAAAGTCATTAGATATGTTCTTGTAACCGGCACTCATGGGAAATTAATGGACAAATGTTTTCTAATTGAAATAGCTTCTTTTGATCCACAGAAAATATCTTACTGCTTATAACTGCAACACTATGCTGCTTGCTAATTCCGTAGCACTTACAAATTTATCAGATGTGGAGTTTTCCAGGATAATTCTCTTTCTTTTTTTAAGTATAACTAGATAAGTATGAGTAATGCCAAAAGGACATTTGCTACAATACCAACTGAAAAAAAAAAAAAAAAAAAAAAACATACCTCACTGTATTAATTCCTGAAGTGACTCTGGAGGATGTTGAAGCCTTCATTTTGCAGCCAACAAATAGAATTTCCAGGGAAATTCTAGTGCTAAACTTTATTATAGAATCACTGAATCACACAATTGTAGGGGTTGGAAGGGACCTCAAAAGATCATCAGGTCCAACCCCCCTGCAGGTTCCTCAGAGCAGGCTGCCCAGGTAGGCATCTAGACGGGCCTTGAACTCCTAGAGAAGGAGACTCCACAACCTCTCTAGGCAGCCTGTTCCAGTGCTCCATCACCCTCACTGTGAAGAAGTTCTATCGCATGTCGTTGTGGAACTTCCTGTGTTCTATCTTGCAGCCATTGCCCCTTGTCCTATCCCCACAAACCACTGAGAAGAGGTTAGCTAGATCCTTTTGTCTTCCACCCCTCAGGTATTTATAGACATTTATAAGATCCCCCCTCAGTCTCCTCTTTTCCAGGCTGAACAGACCCAGGTCTCTCAGCCTGTCCTCATAGGAAAGATGCTCCAGGCCCCGTATCATCTTTGTGGCCCTCCGCTCACTCTTTCCAGGAGATCCCTGCCTTTTTTGTACTGGGGAGCCCAGAAGTGGACACAGTACTCCAGGTGAGGCCTGACCAGGACAGAGTAGAGGGGGAGGATAACCTCCCTTGACCTGCTGGCCACGCTCCTTTTAATGCACGCCAAGATCCCATTAGACTTCTTGGCCAGCAGGGCACACTGCTGGCTCATGGTCAACCTGTCATCCACCATGACCCCCAGGTCCTTCTCCGCAGAGCTCCTCTCCAGAAGGTCGTCCCCCAGCCCGTACTGACACTTCCAGTTGTTCCTTCCCAGGTGCAGGACTCTACACTTGCTATTATTAAACCGCATCTGGTTTCTTCCTGCCCATTAATTTCAATGAGCTTATGTGCCTGCAATAGTTTGCACCCTTTCTGGTGCTCTACACCATGTCTTGCATTTTATAAGATGTAGTCTTTGCCTAGAGCTTTCTGAGGTTGATAGTTGCCTCAGTGGCTTACACTGCTCGATACTTTGCAGTCCCCTGTGGCATCCCTTTTTCTTGAATATAGTAGACTTTTCTTCTAGGTCATTTCTAGCAGTCTATTTGGCAGTTGCCTTTTAATATTTATTGCCTGGATCAATTTATAAGTCACTCATCTGCTTTTCTTTTTTCGTTTGTTTGCCCTAGAAATAATGAAATAATGATAGGAGCAGATGTTAAAAGAGACCAACAGCATAGGAAAAACAGAGTTAATATCAGATATAGAAACCTTGTCCCATTTACAAATGATCTGCATCGTGGTGCAGAGATATTCTCAGAACCAACTAGTTGGTGTTTTGCTATAGTAGTTTCTGGTTTTGTTTTCCCTGTGTGATATAAAATGAATGATTTTTGAGTAATTTTCAATACAATGAATAATCTATTCATATGATTTTTACTCTTTACAGATTCACTAATAATGTCTTCATATTAAAATATTGATTGCCCTTCAATTTGTAACATTATTTTTCCAGTATTTTCTATTCCTAACAAACTAATGTGGGAGGTGTAGCCAAAGAGAAGATACAAAAAAATGGAGTGGGATCTGCAGATAGAAAGAAAGGGGGTGGGGGTGGGGGGGAACCCTTCTGTTGTTAAGTGTCTGAATGTGCTAACTAAATTGGATTTTAAAGAAATGTGATCTTTCTTTGATGCAAATATCCTTTGTACATAACAATAATTTTTTTTTTAAAAAAAAAAAAGCTTTTAAAGTCTATATTCAGACAGTGTTTTTAGTGTTATAATGCAGACTGCTTATTTATTTTTTATTTTTTTAATTTAGTTATCTGTTGAGATTTCCTTATCTATGACATTTGTGTGCCTTAGAAACTATATATGAGCAGAGCATGAAATTTTGTGGCAAGATATTGTGGGTTAAGGTGTTGGGTGCTTTTTTTCTTGGTTTAGAAGAGCAAAGTCAAGGACAACTCTGTGTTCTGCAAAGTTCAGCAGTAATATTATTATTCACACAAGTTGTCTCTGCTGTGAAGTCAGTACATTTGTTCTGGATGTCTCTTTATTATTAATGGTCTTTTCACCCAACTCTCTACATTTGTTTGAGCCAACATCGCTCTTACCTGCTGGCCAGTTCACTTAGATTGTTTTCAACCCCTGGTTGCCTTAAAGGTGAAGCTTTGTTTCAAATGTCTTCTGAAAGGTTAGCTTTAACTATTATATTGATATTGGATCAGGATATAACTATGGCAAACGGAATAGTGAAACTCTCCTCCAACTTCCAAGGCATTACTCGTTCTGTCAAAAATACTGTCCCCAGCATGCTACCACACAGTAAAATTCACCATGGAGCAAGGGTAAATACAGCACAAAGGCCACAGTATGATTAAATCTACTCAAATTTAACACCACACTGTATCTACTTTAAGCAGAAGTGGACGTTTAAGTAGGAATTAAGTGGTGTGTTGCCTTTCTGATGGCTCTTTGCAAACAGTCAAATTTCACCCAGAAAGAATAAGCATAAAATTGGATCAGTTTAATAAAAGTTGTGAAGGGAACAAACCATAAAAGAAAGATTAACCAGGAAAATATGACTTTCCATCTTGGAAAATGTATATTTATGAAAAGTATCATTTTTCTTTCAGGTATGAACCGAAATAGGAATTTCTCATCTTTAAAGATGCCATCAATTTCTAGTGCATTTGAACCATAGAATCGTAGAATAGCTTGGGTTGGACAGGATATGAAGGATAAACTAGTTTCAATCTAGATCAGGTTGCTCAGGGCCTCATCTAATTTGTTCTTGAACATTACCAGGGATGGGGCATCCACAAACTTTCCAGGCAACCTGTTCCAGTGCCTCACCACCCTCTGAGTGAAGAATTTCCTCCTAATGTAAACTCCCCCTCTTTTAGTTTAAAACCATTCCCCTTCTTCCTGTCATTATCTGACTGAGCAAAGAGTCACTCTCAGTCTTTTTTATAAGCCCCCTTTAAGTACTGAAAGGCTGCAATGAGGTCTCCCCAGAACCTTCTCTTCTCCACGCTGAACAGCCCCAGCTCTCTCAGCCTTTCTTCATAGGAGAGGTGCTCCAGCCCCTTGATCATCTTCGTGGCCCTCCCGTGGACCCTTTCTAACAGACCCACATCCTTCTTGTGCTGGGGGCCCCAGACCTGGACGCAGTGCCCCAAGTGGGGCCTCACAAGGGCAGAGCAGAGGGGGACAATCACCTCCCTCCACCTGCTGGCCGCTGCTCTGCTGATGCAGCCCAGGATGCAGTTGGCTTTCTGGGCTGCAAGCACGCACAGCTGGCTCATGTTGAGCTTTTCATCCACCAGAACCCCCACGTCCTTCTCTGCAGGGCTGCTCTCAATAAGTTATTTTCCCAGTCTGTCCTCATGACAGGGATTGTCCTAGCCCAGGTGCAGCATTTGGATGAAGAGGTTTGGTTTTCCTTGCACCACTTTCAAGGGTCTAATAATCTCAGACTGTGAATTTATAAATTTGTTTTCATACTCTTAACAATATTGCTAATGGAGAACTATTTTACTATCAAAAATATTTATATAAAGTACAAGTAACACTGCCAAAGAATTAATTAGCATGAGCAGTGGAGGTCACTGGAATGTGAAGTACACGGCTCTAACTGTAAAATCAGGAGCTGAACAAAATGAGATATTGGTTTAGCTTCAGTGGATTATTTTACAATGAACTCTGTTATCACGCTGCTACCATTTCATCTGCTTGTCTTTCCTTATTTATAGAGTACCTTTAGGAAGTTATTCCAGCCTTTCAAGAGAATTTGTGGGGAGAATCAGGACTCAAAAACATATATCATAATCAAAGTAAAATAATACGTAATGGAAAGAGGTTTTCAACTCAATACAAAGTAATGTTCTGATTATTTTTGTGTATGGGGATATATGTACGTGTGTTGGAGTAATGTGAAATGCAGAGCATTGAGGTGATAATATGCCACATTAGGATAATTCATTTTATACATCTTAAAATAGAAATGTCTAAGGAATGAGAGATGGAGGTCAGAAAAAATTCATGAATTCTTCCACCTTATTTTCATAAATCAATGCCTTAGGCCCCACTGAGGCAGCTAAAAATACATTTCTCTTTCAGATGAAGGAGATTAGGAGGTGGGAGGGAGGGCATGTTGCCTTGCAAATGTGGAGGATGTCAGTATTGTCACGAAAATTATGAACATATTGTGTAGGTGTTACTGCACGAGAAATGCACTTTTCCTTTTAGTGACACGGATAATAAGTCTTTTATAATCCACTATATACAATTTGAAATTTCACCTTTTCAACCTATTACGTTTGTGGTACAGTTTCTAAATAGATAATAGGAGAGAAGAAGTGAGGTTGAATGGGCTGAATGAGTGCTCTTCACTGCTGTGCAAAATCTGTGGGTTTCAGGAAAAAAAAAAAAAAAAAAAGGAAGAAAAAAAAAGTGATGAACTGATACATAGTGAATACAACATTTTCTGACTCTTGGAACTATCGTCCTGGGCACTACATTTGTAGAAGACAGAATAACCAAGGTGAATGCATTTCATTCTGGATATCTAAGCAGAAAGCAGAATGGCATAGTTGACACTGTGGGACTATCTGCTTTCCAGTTTGTGAAGCAGGTCTAAAGACTGCAGTCACTGCAAAATAGAAAATATGAGCAAGACCCAGTTAAATGCAGTTCAAAAGCTTACTTTTTAAATACGTGGAGAGCCATTACATATTCATCATGGAGAGGCAAAACCTGAACACTAATAACTGGGTCTTTATGGCACAAAAATTAAAAAGACAAATAATGCAGTGGGTGTCTGTTAATTGGAACAACTCCATGGGTGGGCCAGTTAAGTGGATATCTTGATAAGGAGAAAAAAAAATCAAAAGTATATTTGAAAATAACTAAATTGAGATAAAACTGCACACAAACCAAAAATTGTGAAAATAAACAATTTACTTAATCCTTCTTTATAGGATCTGCTTCCTATAACATATTCAATGTAAGACAGAGGGACAGTATCTTCTGCACACAGAAGACATTGTACCTGTATATAGAATATATTCTAAATATGGGGACAGAAAAGGTAATGATGGTGGAACTCATTAGGCAGATCTTCATTTTTCTTATGCAAATGTAAACTTTGGAACTTTTGAAGAAAAAAATCTTCCTTCTCACTGTGAGTGTGTGTGTGTATGTGTGTGTGTACCTTTTCAGGTATTACTTGACCACTCCTATATCAAAACATCAGTTTCTATCACATGATAAAAATGTTTTCTGTGCACAGATTTTGCATGTACTTGTACATCCACTGCCTTGACTCCCCCATGTTCTAATGAATAGCATTACCAACCTTTACTATGACAGATTCACTATGTCAACCATCATTCCCATTTTCACATAACTGCTATCACATTTATACCTTCCATATAGCAGCTCAAGGAAGCCAGTATCAATTAAGCTATCACTTTTCCTCCTTCCTTAAATAGGTTTACTTAGTTTTCCACCAAGGTGACCATTAAAGGAACAGCTTCTTTTACAGTATAACACATGTTGTAAAAAGTTGTAAAAAAAACCACGTTGTAAAACATGTTAGTGGTCAAGTCTGATTTGTTTGTAATTCTTGTTGTGATGGGTGGTGTGGTGTGGGTGGTGTGCTGTGTGGTGGAATTGTTAACTCAACTATCCCAAGCAAGGGTTTTCATTGTTGTTTTCCTACAGTGTTTCATCATTTTCCACAATTCCCTCCCACCCTCCTCCCTCTTCCATGATGCATATCTTGTCAGGATAAAGTTCTTCAATACTTTTACGTACTTATTGCACATTTTTGGACAGAGCTTCCACATCTCACTCTCAATCACACATAGGAATGAGGAAACACACCTCTCAGATGTACTGCTCTTTTTTCATTGCTCATTTACCAAGGACAAAACCAGGAAGTTTAATATTTTATAGCACTTCTGAACAAATGTATATATGTCCTGTGTCATATCTTTTGTTTGTGAACAAAGTTCACAAACTCAAGTTCTTTCATTTCTGGGTTCTCTTCAGTTTATAGAATCCTTTGTAACTCACATGGCCACTAAGAATAGATAATCCTGTATATAAAAATGACATTATTATATGCACCACTATCAATCACTACAGCCAATGAATTTTGTGATGAAAAGTTAAAATGGGAGAATTTAAGTTGAATTTGTCTGCCTGTGTGCATGCTAGTAGGATTTTGCACATGTGGCCATAATGTTCCATTACTTAGGTCTTGAAGTATGTAAGTTATATAAAACAGCAACTTCAACTGCGTATAATACACTGTTCACCTTGTATTTCTTGATTTCATTTGCCCTTCTCTGTGAATGGCATGGACTTCATGGACATAAATAAAACATGAATCTACATTCCAATGTAAAGTAAGTTTTTCATAGATGAATCTACATTACAATTAACTGAGGAAGAGGTAAAAGCTCAAATTTGCTTGAAATACTGCTAAGAATATATGTTGGGTTGTATCTCACAAGTTTTGAAAAATCAGGGTATGAGCAATTTTAAAAGTCTTTAGAAATATGGTGGAGAGGGATGCTACCTGTAGCATCCAGTTGTGAATCACAAACTTGAATACTTCCAATCACAAAACCCTAATATGTCTAAAACTACTGAAATTAGGTTCACCCCTATAATGTGAATGCATCATCAATCCTAACAGGGAAAAAATCCTGTATGAAAATGTCAGTCTATTAAGCTGAAACTCTACAAAAATTCATTATATCTATCATCACTTAGACTCCCTTTTTTAATGAACATGGGATGGTAAAAAGACTTTCCTCAACTAATGAAGTAAAATTTAATTGAAAGTAACTATACACTAAATAAATTATTTTAAAGAGAAAACATAAATCCTAACAATAGTGAAAATATCCAAAGCCAATTTACATATACATACACTAACATATGTCAAAGTTAGGTAGCCCATTTCATACTATTTAGGTCCTGTGGCCCTAAGTAAAATCAAAAACTCGTGATAGCAACCTAGATTTGTAGTCAATTGCCTAATGCCATTTCAATAGCCCTTGGCTTATCTACCTGGCTTCCAGCTGCTGATCCAGAGGTGCATGGGTTTCATTATATCAATTCTGTCATATTAACTATGCTACTCAGTATGTTTACATATGTCGTTGAAATATTTAGCCAGCTAAATTCTGTCCTCTGCTTCTTCGAGGAAACATTGGGAGATTTTGTCATCTTATTATGGCATGCAGAATGGAAATACCAAACAAAAGAGATTTGTAATCACATTCTAATGCCTTGAGCTGAGCAACAAAAATACTTTCTAATTTTCCTGTAGGGCTCCCAGTTTATAGCTCTGGACTGTCTGTTGAAAGGGTATCAATATACCTTATTTGGGAAAAAGAAGAAAAGAAAACAAACAAAAACACCAACAAAAACTTTTCATTTCCTTTTCCTTTTCTGTTTCCGTTTCCGTTTTTGTCATTTTCCTTTTCCTTTTTTCCTCTTTCTCTTTCTCTTTCTCTTTCTCTTTCTCTTTCTCTTTCTCTTTCTCTTTCTTTCTCTTTCTCTTTCTCTTTCTCTTTTTCCTTCTCTTTCTCTTTTCTTCTTTTCTTTTCTTTTCTTTTCTTTTCTTTTCTTTTCTTTTCTTTTCTTTTCTTTTCTTTTCTTTTCTACTCTTTTCTACTCTTTTCTTTTCTTTTCTTTTTTTCTTTTCTTTTCTTTTCTTTTCTTTTCTTTTCTTTTCTTTTCTTTTCTTTTCTTTTCTTTTCTTTTCTTTTC